>JAHRHZ010000151.1:610471-677205 GCA_024137785.1 Ginglymostoma cirratum | reverse complement strand
CCTGCTCCTCTGATGCTGCTTGGCCTGCTGTGTTCATTCAGCTCTACACTGTGTTATCTCAATATAAAATGAGAATTCCTACAATGATTAACACTATACCCTGAACCAGGGAGGTTTCCAAGGATCCCGAACAACCAATTGCCCAACTCCACAGAGCAGATGATAGGAATTGTTTTAGTTTATCCATTTCCACACACACTCAGAGACACACACACACACATACACAATCTGCAGAGGTTGTCCTTCTGAAATAAGTCATCCAATGGATTTTTTCGTCCTTGGTGTGAAAATGAAAGATCATATATGCAATGTTGACATCATCTCTAATCATGTGTTTTTGGATTTTGTAGGCAATGCCCATGATATATGCAGTTCCTTGCGTGATCTTGTGACAACGCCGCATGCTCAGAAGTTACAGTTTTGAGAAGCCCTGTCAGATATTCCTTCAGAAGGATAAATAGGTTTGTCCCTGAACTCAGAAGAGGGTATTTCAGAAACATTAAAAAATCAGGTGGTCAGCATTGTCACAGGCTTCTTGTTCCCACAAAAAAAAAAATCTAGATAGCAGAAGCACTCTCTATCTAGTCCCTGTTCAAACAAGTCCAATATGTCCTAAAGCAGAGCCTGGACTTCAGTTGTCTCAGATTTTCCCTGCCACTGGGTCCAGTCCTCCCTCTGTTGGGGCGGTGTGGAGGTTAGTGTGCAGTGACCGCTCTACATTAAAGGAATCCGCAAAATGGCAGCTTTCATCCCAATCCTGCCCCAACACCGAATGAATTTTGGGAGCTGGATCATCAGGAAATGGATGGACAACACCAACAATAGACCTGAATGCCACACTGCTGTAATCGCCCAGCACTACGACATTGACATCGCCGCTGTGTCTGAGATATCACTGGCAGGAGAAAGCCATCTTAAAGAACAAGGTGGCGGTTACACTTTCTTCTGAAAAAGCAAACACAGAACAACGTCTCTGATGGGATCAGCTTCACCATAAGAAACAAACTAAGATGTTTCAACCAATCCCCCTGTGGGGTAAATGAGTGCCTCGTGACCCTACAATACAGCTTGGGCCAGAAGCAGTACATCACAGCCGTTGGTGCCTGTGCCCCAAATCTAGACATAAATGGGCAAAACAAAAGAGTCATTCCACACCAGCCTCGAACTATCGCTATCCTGCTGAAGGAAGCGTTTCTCAGGCGGTGCCTCACAGCCGACCTAACAATGCCCAAGATACCTGAGTCACAGAGTGCCCACAGCATCTGGTCTGCCCTAAAACCCTCTACAGTCAGCAGTTGTGTGGAGACCCTTGGCCTCTTGACCAGGGAACTCCAAGTCTGGCTCAGTGAGAATAAGCAGGAGATCCAGAGTCTCCTAGATCGCAAACATGAGGTTTTCCTGAACCGGCAGCTCCACCAAAACTCAAGCTAAAACAAGCAAGCGGGAACACATCTGAAGGCCAAAGTGCAACAAAGAAGCCGTGACCTAAAGAATAGATGATGCGGAGAGAGTCAGCAGGAGAATCAGTGACTCACTGACAACCACAATGTGCGGGGCTTCTTCAGTGCAATCACAGCCATCTACAGCCAGAGTACTCAGGGAGAGCCAAAAACAGACAGTCCCTCATCAAAGACTGAGAGACAGTCAACACTCACTGGTGAGAGCACTTCGAGGGCCTCCTCCACCAATTTGAAGCCTCTGACACAAGTGTTCCCTGACACCATCCCACAATACGTTACCCATTGCCACCTCATCACACCTCCAACCCACCATGAGGGCAGAAAAACCTCTGACAGCTGAGTAACAACAAGGCCTCCAGCATAGATGGAAACCCCAGTAAAATATGGCAGAGAGTCATTCTTGACATGAATCCACGACCACCTCGTCCTTGCTGGAATGAAGGAAGCATGCTGGGAGATCTCAAATGCCATAATTATGACCATCCTCAGTAAAGGAGACAGGTCCAACCGAACAGAGAGATTTTCCTACTGCCCGCCATGGGAAAGGTCATCACAAGAATCCTCCTCAGTGACCTCCACCAAGTGGCTGAAGAGATCCTCCCGCGATTCAGTGCAGCTTCTGCCCATCAAGAGATAGAATGGATACGATTTTCAGTGTGTGGCTAATCGAAACATAGTGCAGGGAACAGCAGCAACATCTGTACATGTCCTTCTTCAATCTCACAAAGGCCTTCAACTCTGTCAACTGTGAGGGATTATGGAATATCTACCTCAAATTTGGATGCCCACAGAATTCTGTCACTATTCTTCACCTGCTTCCTAATGACATCCAAGCCTTTGTCTTCACCAACACATTCACCACATGCATGAGCAGTATGTGATAGAACTAAGTAATTCTACAACCAAAAAGTTAGATCTACGCCCTGCAGTCCTGTCACATCCAGTTGTGAATGATGGTGAACAATTAAACAACTCATTACAGGAGGATGCTCCACATATGTCTCCAATAATCAACAATTATTGAGAGACCAATACATCAGTGCAAAGATAAGGCTAAACCCATTTGCAAAACTCTTCAGACAGAAATGCTGATGGGTTAATCCATTTTCGCCTCCTCTAGTGGGCAAAGGCTGCGGCCTTGACAACATTGCAGCAATGTAAGAGATGACATGTGCTTCAGAATATGTTGCACTTCTAGTCAAGCAGCTCCTGCTGAGCTACAACATTGGCATCTACCTGAGAGAGTGGAAATATGCCCAGGTATATGCTGTTTACAAAAAGCAGGTCAAAGCCAACCGGGTGAATTTCCACCCCATCAATATGATCTCAATTATGAAAATGCAAAGGAAAGTTTCATCGACAGCACTATGAAGCAGCACCTGCTTAACAACAACCTGCTCAGTGACGCCCAGTTTGGGTTCTACCAGGGCCACTCAGCTCCTGACCTTGACGAATCCATGTTGACTATCTCCAATCAAATTGTTGCTTGCTAGATGATTATAAATCCTATCTCTTATAATCCTTTCCAAAACTTTTCCTACAACAGATGTAAGGCTCACTGCTCTGATAAAGGGTAAACTCTGTTAACAGAGAGGTCAAATAACAATGGGCTTGAAATGTAAATATTAGAGGACAGTTGAAGATGATTCTTTACACATAGCAGGGAGTGAGTGTTTGGAACTCACTGATTCAAAGTTAAAGAAACCTTTACTGTGTTGAAATAAAAATCTTGGATAGTCACCTGAAGAGTCATAACCTACAAGCTCCAGCCCAAGAGCTGGGAAGTGAGCTGAATGGCCTCCTTCTGTACTGTACGTTTTCCCTGTTTTTATGAGTGTATGATGGAGTTGAACATATGATCATTAAACAAAATGTACTTCATTCCTAGCAATCAAGGAAAATTACAAGGCTATTCCACATTTTCATGAATATTTCATCGATAGGTAATGAGAAAAGAAAAAGCCTACATTTGTGTAACACCTTTATTATAATAAAAATTCCAAAACAGCTACGCAGGAGTGATCATAAAACAAAGTTCCACCAACTCCAGGCATTAATTTAAGAACAGATGCACCATGGACTGTGATTCACTGTCACCAGTTCTACACAAAGTCAAAACTGAATATTCCCCTCACCCAGAATTGTTGGGGGTTAACCTGTGCAGAACTGGGCTGTGATTCAATGTTGGTTTCTGGACTTGTTGACAGTTATACAGACTGAAGGAAGAAAATAGTGATCATTGCACAGTGTGGAATTTTTAAATCAAGGTGGAGGATTGAGGTGGGGGTGTAGGAAGGAGTAGAATTTCCCGAATGAATAGGCGGAGTGTGTGGAGAGGTCATTGTTGGGTGGGGAGGCTGAGGAAGATCCTCCTGAAGTGGGAGAAAAGTCCAGAGGGATGAGAGACACTGTATTGTTGCTGACAATTATTTTGAAAATCTTATTATAAAATGAGCATGACTGGGAATCATTGGAACATCCCAAGTGGGCTGTCACCAATACTACACGTTAAATAGCTGCACGGCCACAAGCCGATTGGCTTGATGTCCTTTTCAGGTCAAACTCTCAATTATCTGCTGGTGGGCAATTACAGCCTCAAGGCTCAGGTACTAGAGATCAGAGGGTTATAAAGACTGATCTGTTGTGAGCCAACACCGAAGAATGACCATGGAAACTATATAAATTCACCAGGTTCACTAGTATCATCGAAGGAATGAGAGCTGCCATCATTATCTAGTCTGGCCTAGGTGTGACTCCAATCTTACATCAACATGGCTGAGTTTTCATGTCCTTATAGTAACCAGGTTTGAGCAATAATTTCTGTCCTCTTGTTGGTTCATCACAAGAACTGATAAAAATAGAGGCTATGAATTAAATTCAAAATAAGTAAGTAAAGGACAGGAGGAATAAGCTAGGACAGGGTGGAGGGAGCAGGGGGAGGGTGGAGTTACCAAGTGAGTGGCGCAGTATCTCAGTATTTAGCACTGTTACTTCACAGTGCCAGCCACCAAGTTCGATTCCAGTCTCGGGCGACTGCTAGTGTGGACTTTGCATGTACTCCCTGTGTCCACATGATTTCCCTGTGGGTGCTCTGGTTTCCTCCCACAGTCCAAAGATGTGTAGCTTAGGGTGGATTGGCCATGCTAAATCACCCATAGTGTCCAGGGATGTGTAAGTCAGGTGGATTGGCCATGAGAAATGCAGGGTTACAGGGTTAGGGTCAGGAGGTAGGTCTGAATGGGATGCTCTTCATAGGTTGGTGCAAACTTAATGGACCAAATTGCCTGCTTCCACACTGTAGGGATTCTATGATGTTAATTGAGGAGCCCCAGGCTTCAGTGATGCAGCTGTTACTGATTCAAATTAAGTAACAAATTTAGATTGGAAATACAATGCAGAATGAAAAAAACTCAGAAATATTTTTAATACCTTGTATGCCAAGAGTGACTTGGCAGCAGCACCACAGATCAAGCTTGTTGGGTCCTAAAGGACATAGCTGCTAGACTGGGTCTGCGGCAGGTGGTGGGGGAACCAACAAAAGGGGAAAAACATACTTGACCTCATCCTTCCCAATCTGCCAGCTGTAGATGCATTTGTCCATGACAGCATCAGTAAAAGTGACCAGCGCACAGTCCTTGTGCAGATGAAGTCCTGCTTTCACATGGAAAATAACCGTCATTACGTTGTGTGGTATTATCACAGTTTTAAATGGGACAGACTTCGAATAGATCTAGCAACTCAAACCTGGGCATCCATGAGGCGATGTGGGCCATCAATAGCAACAGAACTGTACTCCAGCACAATCTATAACCTCATGGCCCAGCATATCCCCAACTCAACCATTACCATCAAGCCAGGGGATCAACCCTGGTTCAATGGAGATTGCAGGAGGGCATGCCAGGAGCAGCGCCAGGCATATCTGAATATTAGGTATCAACCCAATGAAGCTACCATACAGGACTACTTACACACCAAACAGCGAAAGCAGCAAGTGATAGGCAGAACTCAGTGATCCCACTACCAAAGGATCAGATCTAAGATCTGCAGTCGTGCCACATCCAGTTGTGAATGGTGGCAGACAATTAAACAACTCACTGGAGGACGATGCTCCACAAATATGCCCGTCCTCAATGATGGAAGAGCCCAACACATCACTGCAAAAGGTACGCCTGAAGCTTTCACAGCAATCTTCAGCCAGAAGTGCCAAGTGGATGATCCATCTCAGCCTCCTCTATTGGTCCCCAGCATCACAGATATCAGTCTTCAGCCAATTCAATTCACTCCACGTGATATCAAAGAACAAATGGAGGCACTGGATACTGCAAAGGCTACAGTCCCTGAAAACATTCTGGCAATAGCACTAAAGACTTGGGCTCCAGAACTTACCGCTCCCCTAGCCAAGCTGTTCCAGCACAGTTACAACACTGGTATCTACCCGAAAATCTGGAAAATTACCCAAGTATGTCCTGCATACAAAAAGCAGGACAAATCCAACTCAGCCAGTTATCGCCCCATCAGTCTACTCTTGATCATCGGTAAAGTGATGGAAGGTGTCATCAACACCTGCTCAGAAATACCCTGCTCAGTGACGCCCAGTTTGGGTTCCGCCAGGGCCACTCAGCTCCTGACCTCATTACAGCCTTAGATCAAACATGGACAAAAGAGCTGAATTCCAGAGGTGAGGTGAGAGTGACAGCCTTTATTATCAAGCCCACATTCAATCAAGTGTGGCATCAAGGAAACCTAGCAAAACTGTCCATCTTAATTTTTTGAAGCACTTAGAACTTCTCCCCAACTTGAACTGGCTAATAAACGAAATAAGGTCAGAAAAAAATTCTAAAAATAGACAGGAGAACATTGCCTTGTTAAGTATCAGCCCATATTCTGTGATGCTGTGCTTCCTATCCATTAATAAATTCTCTGTCCCCGCTAATATATTAGCCCCAACTTCTAATTCTTAAATATTTATCTTTTGTGTGGCATTTCACAGAATCCCCTTGGAAAATCCAAGTGTATAACATCCACAGGTTGATTGTCTACCCAATTAATCTCACCACACAAACAAAAAAAAAAGCTCAAACAAGGTTTCCCTTTTGTTAAACCATGGTGATTTGTTCTAATCAGACTATACTTTTCCCAAATGCATCAAGATTTCCTTCATAATACATTTCAGCATTTTCCTGATGATGGAAGTCAAGCCCTCTGCCTGCAAATTTCCAGTTCTCTCTCGCCCTTATTTCTTGAGCTGCCATATTCAATTTGCTAACTTGTAATCTGCTGACACTAATCCAGATGTGAGGAAATTTTGGAAAATCATGACCACTATTTCTGCATCTGTATCTTTTAGAACGTTAGCATGAAGGCCATCAAGTCCTGAGAATATGACAGACCGGATGATTAGTCTAGGACACCCATCTAACATTTTAGAGACATGGGTTTGTGGTGAAATTTGAATTCAATAGAGATTTGGAATTAAAAGTTGGGCTAATGGTGATTATGAATTGTCATTAAAATTCATCTGGTTCACTCATGCCCTTTAGGGGAGGAATTCTGCCATCTGGTCTGGCCTACATGCGCATCCAGACCCTCTGCAATGTGGTTGTCTCTTAACGACCCTTTAGAATGGCCAAGCAAAACCGTCAGTTCAAGGGCAACAAATGCTGACTAAGCCAACAACTCCCATATCCCAGGATCGAAAAAATATCCTTTAATTTTCACCAGAACTTTGTGAATATTAATGAGTTCAGTTTCCTCATTCTTATTAGTCTATTGACTTTTTCTGGCACGGATATTGCGTCTTCTACTGTGAAGACAGAACATTGAATAGATAATGTCTATCATTTCCTTATGCCCATAATTTATCAATTCGATGCTTCTAAAAGAAACTGACATTTCCTGAGCGAGCTATAAATAGATCTCAGTTCAGCTTTTTTTAAGGGATTTTTAAAAATTGAACAATTTTTTAAATGTTTCCTATTTATTCATCATATCCTTAGACCAGATTCAATATCAGTTTTAGTCAGTTCCCCCATCATATCAATTAAATGAGATTCTTAAATAAGAATGGAATATCCTGCCTTGCATTGTGCCCTTATATTGTTTGTCTCTGTGATCAATGAAATATCTCACTGACCCCAGTACTACAAACTGCAAATGCTGAATAGTCACAAAGCTGTATTCAACATTCACTATCTGACAAGACTCCATTACTTCTGGTCAGAGGTAGTGGTAATCTTAGATGTTTGTCTCAGCATCATGTTAGTGAATTGACAGGAGGTAACTTAGTTTAGTCTCCCATTTGATTTGTCAGAATCATTTTAATATTCAGAACTAGGTGGATTGGCCATGCTAAATTGCCCATAGTGTTCAGGGATGTGTAGTTTAGGTGGGTTATGGGGGATGGGTCTGGGTGGGATGCTCTAAGGGTCAGTGTGGACTTGTTGGGCTGGAGGGCCTGTTTCCACACTGTAGGGGTTCTATGAAATCTAATTGTGACAGTGTTCAGATGCACCATATAAGGAGTGTCTTGTCAGTTGGTTCTACACTGTCTGAAAATGGAGTCACCTTACTGATCAAAATCTATGATACAAAAGCACACAAAGAGAATCCTTTGTAACTATTTTAAAACAGAAAGTGACCTCGGTTCACATTTGGCTGCAGAACCTCATATTGGATAACTGTTCTAGCATTCAGCTTCTCACCATTTCGTTAAAAACCTTGTAAATTTGTGTGTCTAAAGCTTCCTGCCTGACTTTGTAATGTTTGTCCAGGGTCCAAAGGACTAGTATTTTAAATTAAATTTAAAAAATAAATTAAATAGAACTCTTACCTTTGTCTATTGCTTATCTATGAAAACCCTTTGAATCAGAAGGATATCAAGTTGGTACTCTTGAAGTCCTGTGCTGACTAATCTGCTGTTATTTTTCATTCAACAATTCCCCAGTTCCCTTCAAATGGATCCTTTTCCTCACCTCGTTGTTCACTTTGGATGTGGATGATGACGGCAGAGAAAATTAGAAAAAAATAGCATGAACTAGAATTTCTATTTTGGCAAATCCCTGAACTACCTGCCTGGAACCCCTGCAAACACATAGTTTAAACAAAACTGCTATGACTACTCCTTATCTCACACTACCTGGTATCACAGGCTCCAATCTGTCCATGTCACACACTGATCAGAATTCACAGAATAATTACAGTCAAGGAGGCCATTCAGTCCATTGAGGCTGCTCCAGCTCTATTACTGAGTCCAGTTCTATTATCTGGTGCCAATCTCCAGCCTTTTACCCAAATGTCAAAATGGGTCCCGATATTGATCTCCTGGGAACTCCACTCCAAACCTTCCTTGAGCTAGAAAAATATCAATTGACTCTCTTTTCTACCACTCAGTCAATGTTGTATCCACGTTGCCACTGCCTCTTGTACCGTGATCTATAAACTTCCTCACAGATCTGTTATGTGGTGCCTTCTAGAAATCCATGCAAACCACATCAGTAACATCGACCATTTCCGTTAACTCAGAAAAACTTCAAGTTAGTCATGTCTCCGGGCAGCTCCTCCGAGTCCAGGGGAGGCTGTAATGTTACGGCCAGTTCCCCCACAATTTCTCCTCTCACTTCACTCAAAATCCTTGGACGCAATTATTTTTTAAAATTGGTATCCTGTTAACCCCGTGTGTCAACATCATTTGGACAAGGACACGGATAGGAAAGGTTTCCTCCTCATCATCATATCTGCACGTTAACAGTTTACTAATGAATATCAATAGCTGTTTTCTCACCTTCACTGGAAAGATTTAAAATTAAACCCTAATTTTTCCTCCAGCGCGAGGCGCCAAACTATCCCACATCCCCGCGAGCTCGCGCAGAGTCAGTTAAAAGGACGCGCCTCAAGGCTGCGCGTGAGCCTTCAGGGCGGGCCTTAGCTCACTGCCCATCTCCGATTGGTGAAGGAGTCTGTCAATCCCGAGATTGGGGCCAATGGTGTGGTCCCGCCGAGGGATCGCTGTTTGGAGGTGAATGTGAACGAAAAGAGAAATCGCTGGAGAAACCCAGGGATAACAAGGTGTAGAGCTGGATGAACACAGCAGGCCAAGCAGCATCAGAGGTCTAGGCCCGAAACGTCAGCCTTCCGGCGCCTCTGATGCTGCTTGGCCTGCTGTGTTCATCCAGCTCTACACCTTGTTATCTCAGATTTTCCAGCATCTGCAGTTCCTACTATCGCTGGAGAAACTCGGTAGGCTTGGCAGCTTCTGTGGAGTTAAAGCAGAGGTAACGTTTCAGATTCAGTGACCCTTCGACATAACTGATAGTAGCTAGGCAAAGGTGCACATCGGGGTGGGGTGGTGAGGAATGTCACTTTTGCAAGAGGTGTAGCTGGAGCCCAGAAAGAGAGAGAAGAGCAGACAGACAGACAAAGGAATGGATAAAAAGAGAATGGCTCTAAAATTGTTGAACTCGGTATTCAATCCTGAAGCCTGCAGGATCCATAAGCGGAAAATAAGTTTGTGTTGTTCTTTCAGTTTGTGCTGAGCCTCGCTGAAGACCTGCAGCAGGCCCCGACCCAGAGACGTTGAGGCCAGGGAACACGGCGCTGTGTGGAAATGGCAGGAGATAATAGGTACTGCAGGTGCTGGAGAATCCAAAATAACAAGGTGTGGAGCTGGATGAACACAGCAGGCCAGGCAGCATCAGAGGAGCAGGAAAGCTTTGGAAATGGCAGGAAACCGGGACTCGGGATCATTTCTACATACGTAGGTATCTCCGGGTTGCTCAGCCCGTCTCCCCGGACTAGGGGAGAGCTCATTGTGAGCAGTGAATACAATAATACAATTGAGTGAAGGTGCAGAACTGCTTCACCTAGAAGGTGTGTCTGGCGCCTTGGATAGTGAGGAGGGAGGGGGTAAAAGGGCAATCTGAGATTGCATGGGAAGGTGCCACAGGAGGTACGTTGGGAGTGGGGGAGGAGTGGACCAGGATGTCCCAGAGGGAAGGTCCCTGCAGAATGCTGACAAGGGAGGGAAGGGGAATATGTGTCTGGTGGTACCATCCTGCTGGAGGTGGTTGAAATGGCAAATAACGATCTTCTGGATGCAGGTAGAAAGCATTCTTTCAGGATGCATCAGAGCATGGTTTGGCAACTGCTGTTCCCAAGACCGCAACAAACTGCAGAGTTGTGTACACATCCCAGTCCATCACACAAACTAGCTTCCCATCCACTGACTCCATCTATACCTCCTGCTGCCACGGGAAAGCAACCAACAAAATCAAACCCCTCGCAGCATGGTTGTACTGTCTTCTACCCTCTTCCATCGGGCAGAAGATATAAAAGTTTATATACACATTTGTACAGATTCTATATAGGTCTGGAAACAATAGGACCCTTATATGGGCTTCGCTGAGGAGTTTTATTTATTCATAATGCAAGGAATTTGTGTAACCAGATATTTCACTGCATTACTGATCATCGCTCTGAACCTGGACAATGTTGCTGCATAAATAAACGTGTTTGTGCAACAACTTAGGTTCTGTAGCATATAACCCACTGCACTGAAGTGATATAAAAAAGGTGAGTAATTCACTGTATTGATTCCTTGAATGACATAATATAAGAAATCTATGACATTGATTAACCACAGTAAGATGAAGCTCCCAGATATGGTGAAGAGCAAAATCACAGACCTCCTTCTGGTCTCCATCTCTGGGTCTCTGCGATTCTGTCCTTTACTCTCACACTTCAGCCTCTTCCGGACTCGACTAGCCACTAAGATATGTCTGACTGTCACAGCATTGAGCAACAGAATTAAAATGAATGGCAGTAAGGGGGTCAAAACTGTATCAAGCCAATCTAATGCCACCCACCAAGTCTCAGTATAGTAGCTTGACTTTGTTTTACAGTCGAATGGCATGTTGTTGATTATCTTAACAGGCTCATATTGAAAATAGAAGGGTATATTTTTCAAACAGAACAGGGTGCAAGTTGTTGCTAGAACCACAGTCGCTATTTTCTCAGTGCAATATTTTGTTTTCAGCTTCTGACAACAAATGGTCACATATCGGTCAAAGGAGAAAGTGATGGTGAACCAGACAGAGCAATCCCTGGCTGCACGACACAGGACCCGAGTAATGCTACACACAGGTGTGATGTCCAGGAAAGACAGCCCATAATAATAATAATAGGGAAAGCTCCATAGTATAACTTCAGTGATAATGACCATCAGATCAGCAGCTGCCATAATCACCAGGTAGTGAGTAGTGCAAGGGGAAACACCACATTTTCCATGGGAAAGGATTGCAATCGCCAGCAAATTAACTGTGAAAGAGAAATGGGAAAAGAAGCAGTGAATTCCTGATCAGAAATTCCCCCTGCCTGTTACAGAGAGCAGCAATAAGATTTTATCACCACAAATTGATAAATTTTGAGAGTGAAAGTGGTTGGGGTTGAATGAGTTTGAATTTTCAGACTTTCACACTCACTTCAGATTGTCCTCCAGCCCAGACACTCCAGAGATTATGGAGTTTGGACGTAGACTGAGCTTACAGATGCCTGTGGGAGAGCAGAAGAAAGTCTGTGATTTTTGTTTGGTTGCAAGGGAATGATTTGACTGAGTGTAATATATTCTTGCAGTTCTTAGCTCCAACTCTGGCAGGCACAGAACTCCATTAGAAACTTCATTCCCAACTCAGTCATAGGACTGACGATTGGACTGTCAATAAACTGAACTCTCTCCTTCTTGGATCAGGTCATCAGAACCTGTTTAAAATTTCAAACAAGACTATTCTACATATCTTACACGAGTGCAGCATAACAGAGCATGCAGGCCTCCCTTAGTGACAACGTGTGAGTGTTAGGACTGCTGTGATATTTACACTGTAAATCTATACATCTGTATGTGACAAACATCTTGATGAGCAGGGATCAGGAGGGCAATCTGTCAAGATTGGTATTCCCTGACCAGAGACAGTGAGGAGGAGAGAATTTCCACAAGGCCTGGTAGTTAGATGAAGCTTTACAAATCACAATGAGGCACTTATCTCTCAATTCCTTTGCTTAACAAAATAAATGTATATTTCATTCAAAATTCACAACCGATCCACTGCTGTTTGTGAAAGAGACTTCCAAACCTCTCCCACCCTTTGTGTGTAGAAGTGTCCCTCCTGAATGGTCTGACCCTCATTCCAAACAATGCTCCCTTGTTCTAGAAGATCCTTCATTCCAATCCCTTGTTCTAGAAGATCCCTCATTCCAATCAGTGGAAAAGTTAATCTTTTCCAGTCTTTTCCTATTATTATCTTGTAGGACTTCGCTCAGATCATCCCTTAACCTCAAACTCAAGCAAATATAAGCCTCATTTGTACAAGCAAAACAGAAATTTATCAGCAGGTCTGGCAACATCTGTGGGAGAGAAAGCAGAGTTAATGTCTTGGGTCCAGTGATCCCTCATCAGAACTAACTTGCATGATCTGTCCTCATACCTTCAAACCGTAAGAAACCGGAACATATGACAGAACACTGAGATCAGAAAATACTACAGCAGCAGTGAAGTTGGTAGTCTCTGTCAGTGGAGAATTGTACTGAGAATGCTGCTCAGTGATTTGCTGTCATTGTTCCGGTGTCTGGATAAGGCTGAGCAGTCTGTTGGCTGAAGACGTTATTGTTCAAAATATAAAACCAGAGAGCAGATCAGCAGCAGATTAAAACAAGTTCAATTGTCATGACACCATACCAGGAACACCAATAAAAGCAAGAATAGTGTAGAACACTTTCTCCACGTGATCAATTGGTCGATGCATTTTCTGTGCGAGGCGATCTGTCCCTTCAAGCTCCTTATTTGAAACTCTAAGCTGATGTATTGTCAGAGACATTGTCTTATACTGTGTGGAAGCTCCTTGGGGAGATTGAGTTTGCAACCATTGCTCAGTTTTGTTGCTGTTTTTCAAATTTCTGTCAATGAATGAATTAATTACAGTAATGAGTTTATTCCTAATTATGAAGAAGTGCTGCTGCTCAATACATCATAATGAAATAATAAAAACAGAATCAGGAATCTGCCAGCAATAATGCTATCCACTCAAACACCACCAGCCCACCAGCCCCATCCTAAGATCAAAAAGTATTTCAACCGATGCTGCATCAAGACAGTTTATTCTTAGTGTGTAAATACGTCTCAGAGCTGTCCTCTTTAAACAATAACATTTCATCATAGACCGAAATGTGAATCTTCTTACACACTGCCAAGGTCAGAATTTATTCCCCATTCCCAATTGCCAAGGATCTGGAGTTACATGAAGGATCAAGTGAGGAGAACATGCTGCTTTTCCTGAGGCAAGGGGACTCAGTGAACAAGATGGGCTTCTGAAATTGAAGACATTACTGACCTCATTCTTATGGTCCCTCTCCATCCAGATACATCACTGACTCAATCCTTTTAAGACCATAAGACATTGGAGCAGAAATTAGGCCATTTGGCCCATCAAGTCTGTTCCACCATTCAATCATGGCTGATAAATTTCTCAATCCTATTCTCCCGCTTTCTCATGGTAACCTTTGATCCCCTTGACATTAAAGAACCTATCTCTGTTTTAAATAAACTCAATGACCTCACCTCCACAGCCTTCCGTGGCAATCAATTCCATTGTCACAGAATTTTGTCTTTCTCCATCTAGATAGATGTTAACTCTGAAATGTTAACTGTTTCTCTCTCAGGTCAGATGCTGCCAGACCTGCTGGGTTTCTCTAGCACTTTCTGTTTTTCTTTCAGATCTTCATCATTCACCATTTCTTGCAGTGTTTGACCTTCAACAGACATTGTTGGGATGGTCGGACTGCCCTATGAAGGGAGATTTGCAAATTTATTGCTTTATTCTCCAGAGTTTTGAAGAATGAAAGGTGGAAAACACTTTCAGGGACAGACGTGTTGGATATAGTATTATATTTCCCCAGTTGGACAATCTCAATACAGGGGAAACAACTAATAAAATTGTGGGGATTCCCACTTAGGTGTGAGATAAAGACATTTTTCTTCATTTTAATCAGAAGTTGTGAACAATTGGAATTCACAAACACAGAGTGCTGTGGAAACTCAGTATTTGAGCATGTTTAGGACAGAGTTTAATAGATTTCTGGTTCCCAGTGAGATATAGGGTGAGTAAAAAGCATTGTGTTCCATCAGCCATCATCATATTGAATGGTGGAGCATGCTTGATGGGCTGAATTCTCACTCCATTTCTTATGTGCCTGTGTTAATTTTAAACAATTAACCTCTAATTCTGAGACTGTGCTGCCCGGTCCTGGACTTCTGAGCCAAAGGAGTGATTTGATTCATATTGAACTTCGAAACATTTTGTAAAGTTCAATGAGATTGCCTCTCATTCTTACAATCCTCAAGAATACAGGGCCCGATTCCTCAAACGATGTGTATCCTCCATAATAACTTTCTCATCAATTTATGCTGAATTTTGTTTCTGCTGGAGCTATCATTTCATTATTACATGTATCATCATGTTGCATTTAGTTATATCTTTAACATTTTTTGTTCCCAACAAATAAATGACTTCTCTGGCATTTACAAAACAAGAATGAACCAGCAAAATACAGAAGCAAAGAATTGCAGATGCTGGAAATTGGAAAGAAGAACAGAAATTCCTGGCCAAACTCAGCAGGTCTTGTAGCATGTGTGGAGAGAAACCAGAGTTAACTGTTCAGGTTCAGTGACCCTTCTTCAGAACAGATTGTAGTGAGGAAAGGCAGTGTTTATGCCGAAGATGCAGGTGGGAAGGGAGGTTGGGGGAGGGCATTTGACTGAATGATAGGTGGAGATGGAGCCCAGAAAGAGAGAGAGCAGTAATTGGGCAGACAAAGGGATTGATAATGGTGAGTCAGGGAGAAAGAAAATATACAAATGGGGACCACTAGTGGGTAGAAGTGGGTTGATTGTGAGGAAAGCAGGTCTTGTGATGACAAGGCTTAGGGTGTAGGGCGTGGGTAAAAGACATGGGAAGAAGTGCTTAGGCAGTTAATTTATTGAATTTGATCTTGAGTCCTGAAGTCGGAAGGGTCTCCAAACTGAAAATGGGATACTGTTTTTCCAGCTTGCACTGAGCCCGAGGTGGCGATCTTGGCTAGAGAGGACAGTGGTGTACGGAAGTGGAAGGCAACTAGAAGCTGAGGGTCATTTTTGAGGACAGAATGTAGGTGGTTCCACAAAGCAGGAATCAAGTCTGTGTATTGTCTCCCCCAAATGTAAAGGAGACCAGCGAATGTGAGCAGCAAATACAGTGGACTAATACATTGAGCAAATACATTGAGTGAAGTGCAGGTAAAGGATGAACCAGTTCCTGACCAAGCAATAAGCTTGGTGAACTCAGTTGGCCAGCTTCCAATACAGAGTGACACCAACAGCATGGGTTCAATTCCTGCCTCAGCTGAAGTTCCTATGTAAGACCCTCTCCTTTTCTGAGGCATGGTGATCCTCAGATTAAACCACCACCAGGTGTTCCTCTCTTATGGCAACATTTTCGTTGACCGTTTTTAATGGACAATCTCACCAGCTCTCCAGCAGGGAGCTTGTTTAGGCCTGCCTCAGTGAATTTTGTCGAGGCTCATCCTGAACAGCTCCATGATGCAGGACTCTGTGCTCTATGGCCTGTTCCCTGGCGGCACGCACCAAGACAAACATTGACTATACTTGAAGAACTATCAACTCTGTGAAAGACTCCCTTAGTCTGCTTGAAACTTATTGTTCTTCCAGAACAAGGAGCTGACCCCAACTGAGTGTTGCAGACTGACACATTCCAAGGTCCAGGACCACGTGCTGAGGGATGCACTAAAACTTGGGGTAGCTGCTGCCAAGGCACAGTGTGGAAAGACAATCACCTGAGGTCTTTCTGCCAAAATATTCTGAGGGCTTGTTATGTTTGGAGTTAACCTCGTGGCTTTAGTGGGAATGTAAATCTATTCCTGTCATGTGTAGTAAAGGTTACAATTTAATAATTGGATTGACACTGAAATTGAGGAATGAAATAATCTCAGTGTGTTCTATACAATATCTTAAGTGACCAACTTTGCACTCTATCTGAGCTGATTTATGAATAAAGTGTATCTTTGCAATAAAAAAATTTCTACATATTTTGCACTCATTTGGTTGACATCTTTTATACTCCTTGGACAAGTGTTATTTCATCTCCGTTTTCACTGTTTTCAATGGACCTTGCATCAAGTTGTTTTGGGGAGTTCAGTGTTGTTTTATTTTTTTCTTCTTTCTTGGGATCATTCAGAAACTGACCAGCTCTAACTTTAAGATAACCTTGCCTTGTTCTGGAGGTTTCTTGGAAGATATCTCCTGTGTCTTTTGACTCTGGGAAACCAAAATGATTTGAAGCATCTGATCCCAGCTTTGGCAGGTCAGTGAATGTCCTGAGCTTCATGCATCTCCCCTTTGAGGAGAGGTGGGTCCATCTGGGATTGTAGATTTTGAAGATATGTATATAATATACATCTTACAGTCAGTACCTTCATTTTCCAATGTTGTAATGTTTATTCAGAAAAACTGCCCTCCCTCAGGGACAAAAACTCACTGGGTCTGGAAGTGTGGACTGGGCAGGGAATTGGGATTTTAATACCTTCACATCTCTCAGTATTTTAATTGTCCTGTTCAGTCAGTCTATTTTACCAAACTGCTCATATCATACCCTCCTAAAGTTTGCTACTGTTCTTTTCCCTGTTTATTATATTATTAAAACATACTGCAAAAAGCAGAGACAACAATATGAACATTTTTGGGATCACACTGACTCACTTCAATCTGAACCAACCATTAACCATACTGTGCATTCTGTACCTGAGCCAATACCCTATATGTTCTGCTAATGCTCCTTTCACCCAAAGAATATTGATTTTTCTCAATGTTCAGTTTTGAGACTTTATCTCTTCTACATGAAGAAATTGGACCCAGGAATCTCAATTTACTCCATCTCCCATCAAACTTCACAGGGCCAAAATATGACCAGTTGAACAAATCAGAGATGAGAGGTTTTATGGCAAGTTCAATTCAGAAAGATAAATACTCTAAAACAGAACTTTTAAATTAAATAAAGACTGTTTTCAATGAAAATCTGTAGTGAAACAATGACAGATCTTTAAGGAACAGATGAAAGAAATTAACTTTTTCACTGCCCAGTAATGACCTCTTCTGATGAACAGATTGGACACAGAGATAACCAATCATTTCTGAGGGAATTTTGATTGAAATTTAAATAAATTAACAGCCAAAGACACAGAACAGGGCAGTGCTACTTATTGCATCAGTCCTTGGAGGTGAGTAGGTAGGCTGACTATGCCTGCTCTAGTCTTACTGAGCCAGTAATGTTTGTCTTATAAAGATTTGATGCTCCTGTTCAGAGACAATTAGAATGTAGCACCAATTAGGAACCTCATGTTGGGCTTTATAATCAGTGTTTCTCCTCCGCCTATTCTCAATGTTCACGAAAGCTCCCTAGACAGCACATTTCAAAGCCACAACCACTTCAATCCAGAAGAAAGAGGACAGCAGCTAGGTGAGAACACCACACCCTGCAAGTTACCTACCAAGGCACTCACCATCCTTACTTGGAAATATATTGCCTACTGGGAATTCCTTCACTAATAGCATTCTGGGTATAACTGTAATAAATGGACTGCAGTGGTTCAAGAAGGCAGCTCACCACGACCTTTCTGAAGGGCAATTATGATGGGCATGGATAGTTGGAGTCTTTTTTCTCCAAGGGTGGAAATGTCAAATATTAGGGGGCATAGGTTTAAGGTAGAGGGGAAAAGTTTAAGGGAGATGTGTGAAGCAAGTCTTTTTTTTTTTTACAGTAGGTGATATATGCCTGGAACATGATGCCAACACTAATGTTTAAGAGGCATTTCAAGACACATACAGGGAATAGAAAGATACAGACCACGTGCAGACAGATGGGCTTAGTTTTGAATGGCATCATAGTCGGCACTGACATGGTGTGCTGAAGGGCCTGTACGACTGGAGGCCACACTGGATCTGGTACTTGGTAATGAACCAGGCCAGGTGTTTGATCTAGTGGTAGGTGAGCACTTTGGAGAGAGTGACCATAATTCAGTTATGTTTAGTTTAGCGATGGAAAGGGATAGGAACATGCCACTGGGCAAGAGTTATAGATGGGGGAAGGGCAATTATAATGCGATTAGGCAAGCCTTAGGAGGGATAGAATTGGGTAGCAAAATGCAGGGGATGGGGACAATTGAAATGTAGAGCTGGTTGAAGGAACAGATATTGCGTGTCCTTGATAGGTATGTCCCTGTCAGACAATGGAGGAAGTGATAAGGTAAGGGAACGTTGGTTTACAAAAGAAATTGTTTCTCTTGTTAAGCGGAAGAGGGAGGCTTATGTGACATTGAGACGAGATGGTTCAGATGAGGTGATGGAGAGTTACAGATTAGCTAGGAAGGTTTTAAAGAGAGAGTTAAGAAGAGCAAGGAGGGGACATGAGCAGTCATTAGCAGGTAGAATTAAGGAGAACCCTAAAGCTTTCTATAGGTATGTGGGGAATAAAAGGATGACTAGGGTAAGAATAGGTCCAGCCAAAGACAGAAGTGGGAAGTTGTGTGTGGACCCTGTGGAGATCGGAGAAGGGCTAAACAAATATTCTTCATCTGTTTTCACTCAGTAAAAAGAGAATATTGTTGAGGAGAAGACTGAGATACGGGCTATTAGACTTGAAAGGATTGAGGTTAGTAAGGAGGAGGTGTTATCAATCCTAGAAGGTGTGAAGGTAGATAAATCCCCTGGGCCGGATGGTATTTTTCCGAGGATTCTCTGGGAAGCTAGGGAGGAGATGGCAGAGTCTTTGGCCTTGATCTTTGAGTAATCATTGGCTACAGGTTTAGTACCAGATGAAAGGAGGATTGCAAATGTTGTGCCCTTGTTCAAGAAGGGCAGTAGAGATGACCCAGGTACTTATAGACCAGTGAGCCTTACGTCTGTTGTAGGAAAAGTTTTGGAAAGGATTATAAGAGATAGGATTTATAATCATCTAGCAAGCAACAATTTGATTGGACATAGTCAACATGGATTCGTCAAGGGCAGGTCGTGTCTCACAAACCTCATTGAGTTTTTTGAGAAGGTGACCAAGCATGTGGATGAGGGTAGGGCAGTTGACGTGGTGTACATGGACTTCAGTAAAGCCTTTGATAAGGTTCCACATGGTAGGCTATTGGAGAAAATGTGGAGGCATGGGATTGAGGGAGATTTAGCAGTTTGGATTAGAAACTGGCTTTCTGAAAGAAGGCAACGAGTGGTGGTTGATGGAAAATATTCAGCCTGGAGTCCGGCTACTAGTGGTGTGCCACAAGGATCTGTTTTGGGACCACTGCTGTTTGTCATTTTTATAAATGACTTGGACGCAGACATAGGTGGATGGGTTAGTAAGTTTGCAGATGACACTAAAGTCGGTGGAGTGGTGGACAGTGTGGAAGAATGTTGCAGGTTGCAGGGAGACTTGGATAAACTGCAGAATTGGGCTGAAAGGTGGCAAATGGAGTTCAATGCAGATAAATGTGAGGTGATGCACTTTGGGAAGAATAATAGGAAGGCAGAATACTGGGTCAATGGCAAGATTCTTGGTTGTGTGGATGTGCAGAGGGATCTTGGTGTTCAGGTACATAGATCCCTGAAAGTTGCCACCCAGGTTGATAGTGCTGTTAAGAAGGCATACGGTGTGTTAGGTATCATTGGTAGAGGGATTGAGTTCTGGAGCCATGATGTCATGCTGCAACTGTACAAAATGATAGTGCCTCCGCACTTGGAATATTGCGTACAGTTCTGGTTGCCCCATTACAGAAAGGATGTGGAAGCATTGGAAAAGGTGCAGAGGAGATTTACCAGGATGTTGCCTGGTCTGGAGTGAAGGTCTTATGAGGAAATGCTGAGGGACTTGGGTCTGTTCTCATTGGAGAGAAGAAGGCTAAGAGGGGATTTAATATAGACATACAAAATGATCAGAGGATTAGATAGGGTGGACAGTGAGATGACGTCGGCTAGTACGAGGGGGCATAGCTGCAAATTGAGGGGTGATAGATTTAAGACAGATGTCAGAGGCAGGTTCTTTACTCAGAGAGTGGTAAGGGCATGGAATGCCCTGCCTGCCAATGTAGTTAACTCAGCCACATTAGGGGCA
Organism: Ginglymostoma cirratum; assembly: GCA_024137785.1. Classification (NCBI taxonomy): domain Eukaryota; kingdom Metazoa; phylum Chordata; class Chondrichthyes; order Orectolobiformes; family Ginglymostomatidae; genus Ginglymostoma; species Ginglymostoma cirratum. Next base: position 656,555 of record JAHRHZ010000151.1, on the reverse strand, counting down.
TTTAAACAGTCCTTGGATAAGCATATGGATGATGATGGGATAGTGTAGGGGGTGGGCTTAGATTAGTTCACAGGTCGGCGCAACATCGAGGGCCGAAGGGCCTGTTCTGCGCTGTATTGTTCCATGTACTATGGTTTGATTGGTCAGAATGTACAAGCCTGACTGCTGATGTCAGTAGTTTTGACCTGATAGTTACTGACCCCAGTCAGTGTTCTGGTCATCTTCTGAGATAGTTTATTGACTAGTCCCAGCAGAGGTTTGAGTTTTAACTTGAAACCATATGTCGACCTCACCTTGTCTTTGGGAATCCTATGTGCCTAATTACACCTAATTTGAACAAATTTCAGACTCACTCTCCTTTTCCTTCATCACTGACCAGTTTATCAAGGGGGTAAAAGGGCATTCTTTATACTTCCTCTGTCCTGCTCTCAAACATCTCTCCCATGTGTGTACACAATTTCTCAATAACATTCCATGATATGGACTATCCTGCTTTATCCCTTCACATCATTGCTAAGATACTGGGCTGTTCTAGTCTATTTCTTTTTATTTTATTTTATTCTTCAGCACTTAGCATATTGCCAATGTGTAAATGTAATTGTCACCAGTAATGCAATATTGGTATGAACAATCATCTCATCAAAAGAGGAAGGAAAGAGTTATGTCAGATAAGGAGCATCAATGTTCTAATAAATCTACAGCGTAGCCTCTTGCTTTACATTCCCGGGCATGGTATGCAGGTGCGGGTAAGTTCTCTGCTCCAAACGCAGCCTCAAAAAATGTCCCCAGGAATTTGTTGACTGAATAGACTGGGATACTCACCAAGCTCAGACCATTCTCTCTCAAGAAAAAAAAAACCTTATTGTCACAGCAAAAGCTAACAAAACTTGAAAGGACATAATAATATTGGACAGAGTTTGGGAACACTGAGTTAAGGGTTAGGGATATTCCAAGTGCAAGGAGACATTGTCTGTTCTAGTTTTTGTGCAGTTTACAGTGAGTAATCACAGAGGATTTTCATTTGCAGTTTCCTCCTACATTTCCTCCAGCACCAGGGAAGGTGAGTAATTTGATTTGATTTATTATTGTCACATGTACCAAGATACAGTGAAAAGCATTGTATTGCATGCTGTTCAGGCAGATCACCACACAGAGGGTAATAGAGCAGAATGCAGAATATAGTGTTTAGCTACAGAGAAGGTGCAGACAGAGATTGATATTAATACTTCAAAAGATCGTTCAAATGTCCGATAACAGCAGAGAAGAAGCTATTCTTGAATCTGTAGGTATATGTTTTCAGACTTTTGTAACTTCTGCCCAATGGAGCAGGGTGGAAGAGAGAATGACCAGTGTGGGAGTAGTCTTTGTTTATTATGGCTGCTTTCCTGAGGCAGTGAGTATCCAATATTACCAATGCTGGAATAAATTTGGGAAATTCATTGTTACTACATAGGATCATAAGTATGTAACAGCACAGAAGGAGGCCATTTGACCCACCGTGTCTGTACTTGCTCATGAAAGGGCTGCTCAGCTAGTCCCACTCTCCAGCTCTATCTCCATAGCCCTCTAACTTTATTACTTACCAATATATATTCAGCTCTCTTTTCAAACCTCCTATGGAATCAGCCTCCACCACTCTCCCAGGTAGTGCATTCCAAATCCTAATAATTCTATAAGGAAAGAAGTTTCTCCTCATCTTACTCCTAGATCTCTTGCTGACAATCTTGAAGTTGTAACCCCTAGTTACTGACATACCAACTACTGGTTATGGAATCTCCTTCCTTTCCCTGTCAAAATTGTTCATAATTTTGAACACCTCAATAAGGTCACCTCAATCTCCTCTGCTCCATGGTAAATTAAACCCAATTTTGCTAATCTTTCCTTCTATCTAAAATCTCTCATTTCTGGTATCATTCTAGAAAATCTCTTTTGAACTCTCTCCAGAACTTTAACATTCTAACTTAAATAATGTGCCCAGAAAGAAACACAGTACTCCAAATGTGGTCCACCAATGATGTGTAGAGGTGTAGCATCACTTAAAGTCAGAGAATCATGCATGGAAACAGACACTTCGGTCCAATTAGTCCATGCCAAACATAATTCCTGCTCCTATGATGCTGCTTGACCTGCTGTGTTCATCCAGCCCCATGCTTCTTATCTCCCATAATTCCAAACTAAACTAGTCCCACCTGCCTGCTCCTGGCCCATTTCCCTCCAAACCTTTCCTATTCACGTATCCATGTAAATGTCTTTTAAATGTTGTAATTGTACCCACATCCACCACTTCCTCAGGAAGTTCATTCCACACATGGACCACACTGTGTCAAAAATTTGTCTCATCTCTTTTTTTTTTAAATTTCTCTCCTCTCACCTTAAAAGTGTGCCCCCTAGTTTTGAAACACCCTATCTTAGGGAAAAGACAACTTCTACTCTATCTAAACCTCTCATTATTTTATAAACTTCTATCAGGTCACCTTTGAACCTCTCATGCTCCATTGGAAAAAGTCCCAGCCTTTCTTTATAAATCAAATCTTCCATTTTCGAGAAGATTTGTAGCTCGGGTTGTGGATGAGGTTGTAGACTTGCTCGCTGAGCCAGTGGGTTTGGTTGCAAACATTTCATCACCCTGCTAGGTAACATCATCAGCGCACCTCCGGTGAAGTGTCGGTGTTCTGTCCTGCTTGTTATTTATATGTCTCCGGTTTGCTGGGGTGGTGGGTATTACTTCCGGTTTTGTTTCTCAGCGGTTCGTTGATGGAGTTCTGGTTGGAATACCAGGCCTCCAGGAATTTCCTGGTGTGTCTCTGTTTGGCTTACACGATTATCACACAAGAAACCCACTGATATATAAACAACATCCTCACCGGGATAAAATTCACAAAAGCAAAAGAGAACAACAACTGACTACCCTTACTGGATATAAGGGTAGAACGCAAAAACAATGGGGAACTCCAGACTAGCATATGTAGAAAGACCACACATAAGGACCAAATACTCAATTACACTAGCAACGACCCCAACGCCCACAAATGGAGCTGCATCAGGACACTATTTAAACGAGCCACAACACATTGCAGCAACCTGGAACTACACAAAGCAGAACAGGAACACATACAGAGTCTTCAAAAGAAATGAATACCCGAAAACCCACCATTACCTCTGAAACAGACCACAACAGTAAGACACAGCACGACCAGAATCACGAATCACCCTACCATACATCAAGAACATTTTGGAGATGACCACAGACTACTCAGACCCCTAGGTATCAGAGTAGCCCACCAGTGACAATCACCCCTCAACAGCTGCTAATGAACATAAAGGATTCCATACACAAAACCAGCAAAACTGGGGTAATACACAAAATACCATGCAAGGAGTGTGAGAAACACTAAACTGGCCAGAAAACTGACTATACAAATACAAGAACACCAACTAGCCACCAAGAGACATGACCAATTCTCACTTGTCTCACTACACGCGGACAACGAGGGACACAAATTCAACTGGGACAACACATCAATAATCGCACTAGCCAAACAGAGACATGCCAGGGAATTCCTGGAGGCCTCATATTCTAACCAGAACTCCATCAACAAACACATTGAATTAGATCCTGTGTACAAACCACTGAGAAACAAAACCGGAAGTAATACCAACCATTCCAGCAAACCGAGGCATATAAATGACAAGCAGGGCAGAACACTGATGCTTCGCTGGAGGCGCACTGATGATGTTACCCAGCAGAGTGACAAAACATTGCAACCAAACCCACCGGCTCGGCGAGCATGTCTACAACTTCAAATCTTCCATACCTGGCAACATTCTGGTACATCTCTCCTGAACCCCCTGCAGTTTGAACTGGACACAGTATTCCAGAAGAGGCCTCACCAATGTTCTGTACAACCTCAACAAAACGTCCCAACTCCTATACTCAAAGGACTGAGCAAGGAACGCAAGCATGTTGAATGCCTTTTTAACAAACCTGCCTATATGTGATGTAAACTTGAAAGAATTATGTACCCCTAGGTCCCTCTGTTCTACAACACTATCCAAGGCCCCGCTATAATTGTATATGCCCTACCCTTGTTTACTGATCCAAAATGTAATTCCTCACATTTATCCAGATTGAACTCCATCTGCCATTTTTCAGCCCATTGATCCATTTGATCAAGATCCCATTGTAATCTTAGAAAGCCTTCTTCACCATCTACAACGCCACCAATTTGGTGTCATCCACAAACTTACTAACCATGCCTTCTATATTCTCATCCAAATCATTTATATAAATGACAAACAAAAGTGGACCAGAACCGATCTCTTTGGAACACTGCTGGACACAGGCCTCCAGTCCAAAAAGCAACCCTCCACCATTGCTCTCTGTCTCCTGTCATTTAGCCTATTATGTTGGCAAGATCACCCTGAATCCCATGTGACCAAACTTTACTAATTAGCCTACCATGCAGAATCAAAGGCTTTACTATAATCCAAATAAATAATATCTGCTGCTCTGCCATCAACCATCTTTTTTGGTTACTTCCTCAAAAAGCTCAAGTTTGTGAGACACGATTTTCCTTGCACAAAACCATGCAGACTATCCCTAATTAATTTTTGCCTCTCTAAATGTCCATGAATTCTGTCTTTTGTAATCACCTCCAACAATTTACCCACAGCTGAAGTCAGACTCATGGGTCTATAGTTCCCTGGTTTTTCCTTACAATCTTTCTTAAACAAAGGTGTAACATTATCCACCCTCCAGTCATCAGGCACCTCACCTGTAGTTATAGGTTATGCAAATATTTCTGCAAGGGGTCTCATAATTTTCTCCTTAATTTCCCACAATGTTCTGGAATATATTATTCCCATCGCCTGGTGTTCAACACAAAGACAACCTCCCTTATATTTAAGGGGCCCTACCCCTTCTCTTATTACCCTCTTGCTCTTAATGTATTCATAGAATATCTTTGGATTATCCTTAACCTTATCTTCCAATGCTACCTCATATGCCCTCTTTGCCTTCCTGATTTCTCTCAAGAAATACCCAACATTCTTTATGTTGATTAACAGATTCCATTGAACCAAGTTGTCTATATCTAAAATAAGATTTGCTTTTATTCTTGATTAGAACTTCAATATCTTTATTCATCCATTGTTCCCTAATCTTACCTGCCTTACCCTTCACTCTAACAAGAACAAAATGCCTCTGAACTCTCATCATCGCACTCTTGAATACCTCCCACTTGTCAGATGTCCTTTTACCTGCAAAACAGCTGACTCCAATCAACTTTTAAAAGTTCTTGTCTCATACCATTAAAATTTGTCTTACTCAAAACAAAAACTTTAACTTTTATGGAAGGCTTATCCTCTTCCGTAACTATTTTGTATACAATAGAATTATGATCACTAGACCCAAAGTGTTCCCTCACTTTTACTTCAGTCACATGCCCTGCCTTATTGCCCAAAAGGAGATCTAGTTTTGCTCCTTCACTTGTAGGAGCATTTGCATATAGATAAAGAAAATTTTCTTGAACACATTTGACAAATTCTTCACCATCCAAACCTTTAACACCATGGTAGCCCCAGTCAATATTTGGAAAATTAAAATCCCCCATTATTACAACCGTATTATGTTTATATACATCTGAGATCTCCCTACACATTGGTTTCTCAATTTCTCTTACTTTTGAGGCAGGGGGAGGCGCTACAGTACAGTCCCATTAAAGTGATCTTTCTTTTCTTATTTGTAATTTCTACACAGATATTTTCACTGGGCTATTTTTTTCAGAACTATATTTCCTAGTTACAGCAGTAATGTATTCTTTAATCAAAAGTGCCAACACCATCCCCACCCCCCACCCCCTGCCAGTCTTGTCCATCTCTCAGCAAAGTTTCTGGAATAGCTATGATATCCCAATCTCATGTTCTTAAACATACCTTGAGTTCATCAGCCCGATCTGTATGTCCCCTTGCATTAAAATAAATGCAATTCTGATCTTCAGAGTTACTACATACTCTGAGTCTCTCTTGTCTTTCTTTTCTAATTGTGAGGACAGCACGTCATTCAGAACGTTCTCCATCAATCCTTCCATTTACACTGCTACTTAGAATCCCTCCACTCACCTTCTCTGTCAGTATAAAGTTTCCCTTAATCGAATGAGCAAATCTCCCTGCTAAGATATTGGTCCCTTTCCAGTTCAGGTTAGACCCATCCTTTTTGAACAGATCTTTTCTATCCCGAAAGACATTCTGATTGTCCGGGGATTCAGGTTTTTGGACAATACACCAGATCTTCAGCTCTCCTTTAACCTTTTGTTTGTTGCCTCATTTGAGTTTGGCATAGGGAGTAAACTACTACTACTTTTAAGTACTTTTACTTAATTAAATTACTACTTTTAAGCTTTTATTTTTTAATCTTCTACCTAACCTCTGAAATTCACTCTGTACTGTTTTAATCTTTTCCCTAAAAATGTCATTCCTACCAATGTGTACAATAATTTCTTTATTCTCAATCTCACCTTTAAAAATATTTTTGTTCCTTGCTGTTATACTCTATGCCTCTATTTGTAAATTCAACACTTATTGAAGAATCACCATCAACACTTATGGAAGTTAGGTCAGGATCTCACGCGTTAGGAATGACATTGTGCCAGAGGAAAGTAGTCAGTTACATTGAAAGTAATTAATGTGACTAGCCTTGGATAAGCACTCAAAGCTTAAGTGCAAATATAGGGAAAGCACTATATCGAAGAAGCAGTGTGATGTCTCACATACACATGGCAGCAACACTCCCATCGGAATTTCATCATCTTTGTTCGACTATGTGTCATCGTACAACTAATACCAGTGAACCGCAGTCCGACATCTGTAGCCTGGCACTAGTACTGGAACAGCACGGTGTTCTCTGGTGTATCTGCAGGGCGCCAGTATTATTGAGATAATATTATTATAGCTCGTGTTAATGAGATCGTTTTCCTCATGTCTGAGAGGTACTGTCACATTGTACGATAGCACAGGATGTCACTAATACTTGAGGAGAATGGTCATCTTCATTAATTGTCTAGCTCCAGTAGAATACGACTAGCATGGCCAGATGTGATTTACACTAGCAGTGGGACGAGAGCAGCGTTCCGAGTTTCAACATGAGTTCAAGTGCCACTTGTACTAGACGAGTATGCTGACCCTGTTGTAAGCATAAATTGGTGAAAGGCCGATACCGGCAGCTCAAGTTTAAGTGAAGCATTTCACTAATCGGAGGGCCCCAGTCATGGTTTGTACCAGGGGATTGGCTAAATTGCACATGTGGAAGGATTACATCACTGCCTGGCTTTAATAATTTGGTTCCATGAAGCTGCTGTCATCAGTCCTTTAGGAACAGTGTAGCAACAGCACAGGGGGATTTAATTTGCTGCTTGAATACATTGTTGTAACATTGTCTTCCATGGTCTGATGTATCATACTAAACAACCGACCTAATTACATAATTGCATTTAATACCAACTGTAATTTTAAATGATTAACAGTCTGCAGATTTGAAGCACCTATAAATACAGCTACCTCTATCTTTCCACATGTGTACCAACCAGAATCTTAGAGCTCTAACAAAACTAACTTCTCAGAAAATGGGACAGCCAGTTATTCTGTTGATAAAAACAATTTACTACCCAATTCTTGCTGCCTCTGGTATTCCTGGTGAGCAATTTTAACTCATTCTTGCCAATATCTTGTTTAATGTTAATTAATAAATATTTTAATGAGATATTGATTGGTTGTACTCATCTCTCTTTTAACAGCAAATCTGTTGACAACTGTGCTTCTTTTCAAGAGAAATTGTGGCCTTTCCAAGTAAGTCTCTGTCCACATGGTGGCCATGGAAACAACAGATCTGCTGGTTATGTTCATCAATGTGATGTTGTATCATATTTTCAGGTTGAAATTTCCATTTTCATTGCTGAGCCTCACTCCCATCTGTAAGTTAGTTTTGTATTTAAATGTTGTCACCATTTATCCATTTAGTTTGCGGTCACCTTCACATTTGACAAGTTTGTAATTATCTGCTGCCAAGTATTTAGAACAAGCTATTGCCCCAGGAGAACCGCAGTCACCATTATAACAACGCTGTCTGTCATAATCGGATTAAAGAACTTTCCATTTCTCTTCGCATTGGAACCTTAGCAAATCATCAGCAAGGTGCATTGGGGCTGTCAGACAAGTGAGGGCTTCTTTGCCTCACCAGCTGGAGCAGCCTACACCTGATTTCATGTTGTCTGGGTCGTCTGGTTTCTCTTTACATTCATCGCATTGTTTAATTCGGTGACAATCAAGTGTACCTTGTCGGCAGCAGAGCTGGGACTGGACTGAGAGGCACACACAGGAAGAACCATCAAGACCCAGAGATGGAGAACCGAAAATATTCCATCGTCTTACTCTTGCTGTGTCAGGCGCCTTCAGCCTGCTGTGGCTGACAGTGGTCATTAGTTTTGCAGTGGCTGGAATAATTAAACACCTCTTATTACCGAGGTGATCGCACCAATCCTGGATACCTCGCCAGTGAGAATGGAAATATGTTGAAGCTTTTGAGTTCCTGCCCTAACACTCAGAGGAAATTCAAAGAGCTGAAGAAGGCACTTAAAGATTCATGGAGGGAGTAGGAACTGCAGATGCTGGAGAATCCGGAGGGAGGATTAAAGATTCGTGGACACTGATTTTAAGACTTCTTCTAAACAGAAGAAATACAAGGTAAAACTTCCTTTGTAAGTTTAGAATTCAGTTTCAGTTTAGTTCCTGACTGAGGCTGGGTCTCTGTCCTCTTTCCCTCTCTCAGCACCACTAACAGTGGAATTACACAGGTACCTGATAGCACCTCTGCCCCTTGAGATAACAAGGTGTAGAGCTGGATGAACACAGCAGGCCAAGCAGCATCAGAGGAGCAGAAAAGCTGACGTTTTGGGTCGAAACTGTCCCTTGAGACACCTCTTGTCCACAGTTCATTCCCCTGTCATTCTCCACCCAATAAATGAGTTTCACAACCAAAACTCATGCAGAGGGCAGAGGTATTACTACTTCAGGTATTACGTTGTACACTATCTACATATAATTATGGCGGGTTTGCTAGAAAGACCTTCCACAAAATGTTTTTGAATCATAAAATCACAGAGTACAGTAGAGGCCCTTCTGCCCATTGAGTCTAAAATATTAAAATACACCACTGCCTACACTAGTACCACTTTCTGCACAAGAGTCAGTGTTATACAGGAAACAGACCCTTTGTTTGAACTCGTCTATATCGACCAAATATTCTAAATTACTCTAGTCCCATTTACCAGCATTTGGCCCATATTCCTCTAAACCCTTCCTATTCATGTACCCATCCAGATGTCTTTTAAATATTGTAATTGTACCAGCTTCCACCACTTCCTCTGACAGCTCATTCCATTCACCCCACCTTCTGTGTGAAAATATTGCCCTTTATGTCCCTACTAAATCTTTCCCCCCTTACCCTAAACCAACACCGTCTAGTTTTGGACTCCCCCACCCTTGGGAAAAGCCCTTGGCTTTTCACCCGATTGATGCCTCTCATGATTTTATAAACCTCTGAAGTCACACCACCACCCCCCCGCCCAACCTCCGACGCTCCAGTGAAAATAACCCCAGTCTCACTTACCACCTGTTGTAATCATCATTACCCTGTGCGTATTCTAACAGCTACTCCTGTGAGCTAGCTGCTGGGCAGATTCTGATGATTGCCATATCAGCTCTTTGAATGCATTGCACCATTGAGGTTCCAGACTAGGCAGTAACGTCCACATACACTCGTAATTGATTTAAAAGCAAGGGAAGAATAATTAAGTGAAAAGTAAAACACAATTTGTGACTGCAACAATTGAGATCAAATAGCACAACAACAGCTTGCATTTATACTGAGCCTCTGACAGAGGAAATGTGCTATAATGGCACTGAGTCACATAAGGAGATATGAATACAAGTTACCAAATGTGGGTTTTAGGAGACTGTCTTAAAGGTGAAAAGAAAGGTAGAGAAATGGAGAATCTTCCAATGTCATCAACACATGCACTCTTTGATAAGATGTGTTTTCAAGTGGAATCAATATGTATCTTAGTACATCTAAACTTTCTTTTAGTTTTATTGTTTCATCTTCAAATAAGCCATACCTTGCATAGCACTCACACAAACCAAATTGCTTGATTAAGCACTTGAGTAATGGCAAAATACCATGGATGCTGGAAATTTGAAAGAAACACAGAAAATGCTGGAGAAACTTAGCAGGTCTCTGTTCCTTTCTCTCTCCACCAGCAGTGTTAACTCTGTTTCTCTCTCTACACAAATGCAGTCAGACCTGGTGAGTTTTCCCAGCATTCACCATGTTTGTTGCTTAACTTTGGCTTTCCCTTCAGTTTTCTGGCATTATTTTTGGTCTGTTTTCTTTTTAATTCTAACACTCAGCGCTGCCACTCTAACACTGCTGCACCTAGACTGCAGTCATTCCATACAGCAGTGATAGAACACATTCCAGCTAAATGCTCTCACTTGGTGCCAATTACCTGTTAGTTTAACTGTAGTTTGGATGACATCCAGATCCCGAGATTCCACTAACTGTCAATCCCATTCCTTTACATTCATTACTGTCACATACTCGCTTTTGTGAGTCAGTTTGTTATTCCTAGAGTGTGATTCTCCATCCCCTACACCATGTTATCCTGTAAAATGTCTTGCGTGTTCATGATTTATTATTTAAATACATCTTACAAAATTAATATTCCTTAAACTTTGGGATAACATGCAAGTCATTGAGAAATAGCTTCATTTTTTGTTCTGTTGCATAACTTAACCCAATCGTATCTCACAAAAGAGAACAGCCCATGATGAAGATCTGATCAGAATTGGTGATCCATAAATGTAGTCTGAAATTCTAAAAAGCAACTTCCATTTTTATCAGAGATAAAAGGTACTGCAGATGCTGGAGAATCCGAGATAACAAGGTGTGGGGCTGGATGAACACAGCAGGTCAAGCAGCATCATAGGAGCAAGAAAACTTGATGTTTTGGGCCTAGACCCTTCATCAGAAATGGGGGAGCGGAAGAGGGTTCTGAAATAAATAGGGAGAGAGGGGGAGGCGGATAGAGGATGGATAGAGGAGAGGATAGGTGGAGAGGAGGCAGACAAATCGAAGAGGCGGGGATGGAGCCAGTAAAAGTGAGTGTAGGTAGGGGGGTAGGGAGGAGATAGGTCAGTCCAGGGAGGACGGACAGGTCAAGGGGGCGGGATGATGTTAGTAGATAGGAGATGGGGGTGTGGCTTGAGGTGAGAGGAAAAACAGGTTCGGGAGGTGGAGATGAGCTGGGCTGGTTTTGGGATGCGGTTGGGGGAGGGGAGATTTTGAAGCTTGTGAAATCCACATTGATACCATTGGGCTGCAGGGTTCCCAGGCTGAATATGATTTGCTGTTCCTGCAGCCTTCGGGTGGCATCACTGTGGCATTGCAGGAGGCCCAGGATGGACATGTCGTCTGAGGAATGGGAGGGGGAGTTGAAATGGTTCGCGACTGGGAGGTGCAGTTGTTTGTTGCGAACTGAGCGCAGGTGTTCTGCAAAGCGGTCCCCAAGCCTCCGCTTGGTTTCCCCGATGTAGAGGAAGCCACAACGGGTACAGCGGATGCAGTATACCACATTGGCAGATGTGCAGGTGAACATCTGCCTGATGTGGAAAGTCTTCTTGGAGCCTGGGATGGGGGTGAGGGAGGAGGTGTGGGGGCAGGTGTAGCACTTCCTGCGGTTGCAGGGAAAAGTGCCAGGTGTGGTGGGGCTGGAGGGGAGTGTGGAGCGGACAAGGGAGTCGCGGAGGAAGTGCTCCCTCCGGAAGGCAGATAAGGGTGGGGAGGGAAAAATGTCTTTGGTGGTGGGGTCTGATTGCAGATGGCGGAAGTGTCGGAGGATGATGCGTTGGATCTGGAGGTGGCACGTGAGGACGAGGGGGATTCTTTTTTGGTTGTTATTGCGGGACGGAGCGTGAGGGATGTGTTACGGGAAATGTGGGAGACTCGGTCGAGGGCGTTCTCGACCACTGAGTGGGGGAAGTTGCGGTCCTTGAAGAATGAGGACATCTGAGTCCTGCTCCTATGATGCTGCTTGGCCTGCTGTGTTCATCCAGCCCCACGCCTTGTTATCTCGGATTCTCCAGCATCTGCAGTACCTTTTATCTGTGATAATTACCAGGCAATCTCTTTTTGTGATGTTTATTCAGCAGTAACTATCAGCAGGACAATGGCGATAACTCACCAGTTCTTCAAAAACTTTTTTTTTTATGTTCACCTGATATACCCTGGTTTAATGTCTCATCTGAAACAAATGTATCCGAGAGTGTGTTGCATTACCTCAGTAATGCATTGGAGTGCTAGCTCAGCTTTTGTGTAACACCAACTGGGATTTGAACCTGCAGTAATCTGAGTCGAGTATGAGTGTTACCAAATGAACCAGGGCTGATACTTATGATACAAGATTCTGATCCAAGTGTGTGATGTCTGTTTGCTGTGTGTACTTTGGGAAAAGCCTGTGTTTTGTTTTTATCTGGTTCCACCCTTTAAAACTGGACTGAACAGGCGAATATTCTGAATGCAGGTTAATTGGTTTCCTGATTATGACGCCATTGAGTTCCAAGAAATCCCTCTCTGATGAACAGCTGAGAAGCAACTGATAAATAGAAAGTTAGTTATAGTAGTGTTAAGTTTCAGCTCGTGTTTCTCTTTGACAATGCTGAACACACTGAGAGTTTATCTAAGAGGAAACAAATTAAGTTCATTCTGAATGGAAGTTTTCAGTTTGCAGTCTTTGAACAGATTATATAGGCAGAGACAGGTTAATGAACACAATGGTACTAATGGGTTGAAGTGTATTTATTTCAACCCCAGGAGTATTGTAGGTAAGGCAGATGAGCTTAGAGCCTGGATCAGTACGTGGGACTATAATGTTGTGGCCGTTACAGAGACTTAGTTGATAGGGGGACAGGATGGCTGCTCAACATTCCAGAGTTTTGTTGTTTTAGACATGATAGAGCAGAAGGCAAAAGAGGTGGAGGAGTAGCATTACTAATCAGGAAGAATGTTACATTTTCACTCAAAGGACATACCAGAGGGCTCATCCACTGAGCCAATATGGGTAGAGCTCAAAAATAAAGCTGGGTGCAATCACTCTGATAGGATTATACTATAGGACCCCCAACAGCCCCAACCGAGACATTGAGGGACAAATATGGAGGCAGGTCATGGAAAAATGCAATAAAAACAGAGCTGTCATAGTGGGTGACTTTAACATCCCCAATATTGACCAAGAGGCTTCGACAGGGCAGACTTTGTTAAGTGCATCCAAGAGGGTTTCTTGAAACAGTATGTGGATACATACTGGACCTTGTATTAGCTAATGAGCCTGACCAGGTGACTGTGCTTTCAGTGGGAGAGTATTTTGGAAACAGTGATCACAATTCCTTAGGTTTTAAGATGCTATGAGAAAGGACAAGTCAGGATCTTGCAGCAAGGCACTAAATTGGGGGAAGGCAAATTATGTCAGTATTAGGCAGAAAATAAGGAGTGTTAATTGGGAGGAGCTATTATCAGGCAAGTCCACATTTGACATGTGGGAATTGATCAAAGACCTGCTGATGAGAGTTCAGGACTGGCATGTTCCAGTAAGGAGGAAGGACAGGATGGCAAGGCAAGGGACCCTTGGGTAATGAGGGAGCTTTGTATTAGTCAAAAAAGAAGCATGTGTAAGGTTTAGGAAGCTAAAGTCGGACAGGGCCCATGAGGAATATAAAGAAAGCAAGAAAGTACTCAAGCAGAGAATTAGGAGAGCAGGGAGGGGCCATAAAATTACCTTGGCAAGTAGGTTAAAGACAATCCCAAGGCATTCTATACATACATTAAAAACAAGAGGATAGCTAGGAAGAAGGTAAGACCACTCAAGGACAAAGGAGGGAACTTGAGCTTGGAGGCAGAGGATGTGGGCAAGATCCTAAATGAGAATTTTGTTTCGGTATTCACCCAGGAGAAGGATATGGGGGATAATGAGATGCTAGGCATTTTGAGATGAAGAAAGAAGTGGTTTTAAATCTCTTGAAGAGCATTAAGGTGGATAAGTCCCCAGGGCCCAATGACATCTAATCCAGGCTACTGAGAGAGACAAAAGAGGAGATTGCTGGTGCCTTGATCAAGATCTTTGTATCCTTGCTAGCCACTGAAGAGGTGCCAGAGGATTGGCCAGTAGCTAATGTTGTTCCTCTGTTCAAGAAGGAAAACTATAAACTGGTGAGTCTCACATCGGTGGTTGGGAAGCTATTGGAGAGAATTTTTAGGGATAGAATTTACGCATATTGGGAAAAGCATAGCCTAATTAGGGATAGTTAGCATGGCTTTGTGCAGGGCAGGTCATGTCTTATTAACTTGGTTGAATTTGTGAGGAGGTGATGAAGGTGATCGATGAGGGTAGAGCGGTGGATGTTGTCCACATGAGTTTTAGTAAGACTTTCAACAAGGTCCTTCACAGTAGGCTCATCCAGAAGATTAAGATGCATGGCATCCACAGTGACTTGGCCGCATGGATTCAGACTTGGCTTGCTCATGTTTATGATATATATAAATGACTTGGATGAAAATGTAGAGTAATATTAGTAAACGTTAGTAATGTTAGTATGTTTGCAGATAATATAAAGATCAGTGGAGTTGTGGATAGTATAGAAGTTTGTAAAAGAATATAGCGTGATACCGATCTGTTGCAGATATGGTGGAGAAATGGCAGATAAGTGTGAGGTGCTGCACTTTAGGAGATCAAATGTTGAGGAAAAGTATACAGTTAATAGCAGGACCCCAAAACACATTGATGTACAGAAGAATCATGGGGTTCAGGTCTACGGTTCCTTGAAAGTGTCCATGTAAGCAGATAGGGTGGTAAAGGTGTACAGCGTATTTGCCTTTTTTGGTTGGAATATGCAGTAGAAGAATCAGAATGTTATGTTGCAGCTTTGTAAGGCTTTTTTAAGCCACACTTGGAGTATTGCATTCAATTCTGGTTGCCACATTACAGGAGGGATGTGGAGGCTTTGGAGAGGATGCAGAAGAGGTTTACCAGGATACTGCCTGGATTAGAGGATATGAGCTATAAGGAGAGGCTAGAAAAACTCGGGTTGTCTTCTCTGGAGTGGCAGAGGCAAAGAGGAGACTTGATAGAAGTCTATAAAATTGTGAGATACTTAGAAATGTCTAATACTAAGGGCTATGCATTTAAGGTGAGGGAGGAAGTTCAAAGGAGACGTGAGGGACAGTTTTTTTACACAGAAAGTGGTAGGAGTCTGGAATGCACGCTGCCAAGGTGGTGATGAAGGCAAGTACAATAGGGGCATTTAAGGGATTTTCAGAGAAGCACATGAATATGCAACGAATGGAGGGATATGGACCAAGGGCAGGCAGAAGGGGCTAGTTTCATTTGACATCATGTTTGGCGCAACACTGTGGGCCAAAGGGTCTATTTCTGTGCTGTTCAGTTCTATAGCTCAAACCCTCCAAACCTGGCAACATCCTTGTAAATCTTCCCTGAACACTTTCAAGTTAAACAACATCTTTCCTATAGTAGAGAGACCAGAACTGAATGCAGTATTCCAAACATGGCCTAACCAATGTTCTGTATAGTTGCAACATGACATCCCAACTCCAATATTCAATGCACTAGCAAATGAAAGTAATTGTACCAAAGACCACCTTCACTACCCTGTCTACATGCAACTCCACTTTCAAGGGACTATGAACCTACATTCCAAAGTCTCTTTGTTTGGTAACACTCCCCAAGATCTTAAGTTGTGTACATTGTGCCCTGGGATAACAAGCATGGGACTGGATGCACACAGCAGGCCAAGCAGCATCATAGGAGCAGGAAAGCTTGATGTTTCGGGCCTAAACCCTTCATCAGAAATGGGGGAGGGGAAGTGGGTTCTGAAATAAACAGGGAGAGAGGGGGAGGCGGATAGAGGATGGATAGAGGAGAGGTGGAGAGGAGGCAGACAAGTCGAAGAGGCGGGGATGGAGCCAGTAAAGGTGAGTGTAGGTAGGGGGGTAGGGAGGAGATAGGTCAGTCCAGGGAGGACGGACAGGTCTTTTTGCCTTTCCAATATGCAGCACCTCACACTTATCTAAATTAAACTCCATCTGCCACTCCTCGGCTCATCGGCCCAACTGATCAATGTCCCATTGTACTCAGAGATAACCTTCTTCGCTATCCACTACACTAGCAATTTTAGTGTTATCTGAAAACTTACTAACCGTATCTCTTTTGATAACAAGATAACAGGAACTGATAATGTGCTGTTATGCGAATGGAATCAGTCAGGTCTGCTAAGAGTTATAACTGTACGAAATCACAAACAGCTGTCTCTACCAGATAAGGCATACATTTGGACAAAACACTCAGCATTGCTCATGT
Organism: Ginglymostoma cirratum; assembly: GCA_024137785.1. Lineage (NCBI taxonomy): Eukaryota > Metazoa > Chordata > Chondrichthyes > Orectolobiformes > Ginglymostomatidae > Ginglymostoma > Ginglymostoma cirratum. The sequence goes on along the minus strand of JAHRHZ010000151.1, from coordinate 640,077 downwards.
ACATGGATAAGATCAAATAAAGCATGCATTAAGCCAAAAGGTTCAGGATTGGTCACATGCATGCATAATTCCAAGTAGGGCAGAAACTTGGTAGAGTGTTGTGTATAAGGAGCCTGAAGAAATCTCTTTGTTCAAAAACACTTTGAATGTAAACATTATGCAAGAAGTACCCTACATCAGGAAGTGTGATGAAGATGCTAAGCAGAGCTTTAGCCTGGCCAGCTGCGACTGTCCTGGGTAATAACACTTGAGTTTAGTTATAGAAATCAGGGTAGTGAAAGAGATATCTCTAGTAGTTAAAAGTGTGTGTGTTTTGTTTAAGTACTTAGTAAATAAATTGTGATTTTATAGAGCTCTAAGTGTCTCTGAGGTATCTTTGTCGATGTACGTACTGTCATCTCTCAGAGACGGGCAACATAATTTTATCAACTCCCACCAGGGATGCCAAGTAGCAACTTTAAGTTACTCCGACACTGGACTGGGCAACCTCTGAATTTTCCAACACCTTGCCTGAGCCTGAAAATAAAAGGGCAGTTTCCCCACTTTAGGGCCAGAATTACGTGGGTGCTGGGAAGGAGGAGGTGGAAATTTGTTAGCCAGAAAGACCATAAGACCATAAGACATAGGAGTGGAAGTAAGGCCATTCGGCCCATCGAGTCCACTCCACCATTTAATCATGGCTGATGGGCATTTCAACTCCACTTACCCGCACTCTCCCCGTAGCCCTTGATTCCTTGCGAGATCAAGAATTTATCAATCTCCGCCTTGAAGACATTTAACGTCCCGGCCTCCACTGCGCTCCGTGGCAATGAATTCCACAGGCCCACCACTCTCTGGCTGAAGAAATGTCTCCTCATTTCCGTTCTAAATTGACCCCCTCTAATTCTAAGGCTGTGCCCACGGGTCCTAGTATCCCCACCTAACGGAAACAACTTCCCAGCGTCCACCCTTCCTAAGCCATGCATTATCTTGTAAGTTTCTATTAGATCTTCCCTCAACCTTCTAAACTCTAATAAATACAATCCCAGGATCCTCAGCCGTTCATCGTATGTTAGGCCTACCATTCCAGGGATCATCCGTGTGAATCTCCGCTGGACATGCTCCAGTGCCAGTACGTCCTTCCTGAGGTGCGGGGCCCAAAATTGGACACAGTATTCGAAATGGGGCCTAACTAGGGCTTAATAAAGTCTCAGAAGCACATCACTGCTTTTATATTCCAACCCTCAAGATAAATGACAACATTCCATTCGCTTCCTTAATCACAGACTCAACCTGCAAGTTAACCTTTAGAGAATCCTGTACTAGCACTCCCAGATCCCTTTGTACTTCGGCTTTATGAATGTTCTCACCGTTCAGAAAATAGTCCATGCCTATATTCTTTTTTCCAAGGTGCAAGACCTCACATTTGCTCACATTGAATTTCAGCAGCCATTTCCTGGACCACTCTCCTAAACTGTCTAAATCATTCTGCAGCCTCCCCACCTCCTCCGTACTACCTGCCTGTCCACCCAACTTCGTATCATCGGCAAACTTCGCCAGTCCCTTCATCCAGATCATTAATATATAAGGTGAACAGCTGCGGCCCCAACACTGAACCCCGCGGGACACCACTTGTCACCGGTTGCCATTCCGAAAAAGAGCCTTTTATCCCAACTCTCTGCCTTCTGTCAGACAGCCAATCCTCAATCCATGCCAGTAACTCACCTCGAACACCATGGGCCCTCACCTTACTCAGCAGCCTCCCGTGAGGCACCTTATCAAAGGCCTTTTGGAAGTCTAGATAGATAACATCCACTGGGTTTCCCTGGTCTAACCTACTAGTTACCTCTTCAAAGAATTCTAACAGGTTTGTCAGACACGACCTCCCCTTACTAAATCCATGCTGACTTGTTCTAATCTGACCCTGCACTTCCAAGAATTTTGAAAATCTCATCCTTAACAATAGATTCTAGAATTTTACTAACAACCAAGGTTAGGCTAATCGGCCTATAATTTTCCATCTTTTGTCTTGATCCTTTCTTAAACAAGGGGGTTACAACAGCGATTTTCCAATCATCTGGGACTTCCCCTGACTCCAGTGACTTTTGAGAGATCACAGCCAACGCCTCCGCTATTTCCTCAGCCACCTCCCTCAAACTCTAAGATGTAGCCCATCTGGGCCAGGAGATTTATCCATTTTTAGCCCTTTTAGCTTTTCTAGCACTTTCTCTTTTGTAATTCCTACCATACTCAACTCTGCCCCCTGACTCTCCTTAATTGTTGGGATATTACTCATGTCTTCCACTGAAGACTGACGCAAAATTAAGTTCTTCAGCTATTGCCTTATCTCCCATCACTAGCCTTCCAGCATCAATTTGGAGCGGCCCAATGTCTACTTTTGCCTCTCGTCTGTTTCTTATGTATTGAAAGAAACTTTTACTATCATTTCTAATATTACTGGCTAGCCTACCTTCGTATTTGATCCTCTCCTTCCTTATTTCTCTCTTTGTTATCCTCTGTTTGTTCTTGTACCCTTCCCAATCTTCTGATTTCCCAGTGCTCTTGGCCACTATATAGGCTGTCTCTTTTTCTTTGATACATTTCCTGACTTCCTTTGTCAGCCATGGCTGTCTAATCCTCCCCCGGATAATCTTTCTTTTCTTTGGGATGACCACTGGCTTCAAGGTAAGTGCTTAAATAGCAAAACACTTACCTTCCCAACAGGTCTCACATGCAGACATAGCGTTAAAGAAAGTGTAGCAATTTGAAAACGGCTATGAATGTATTGCATAAGTCACCACAGGCGCGAAAGGAGACTTCGTGATCATACAAAGTGTATGAAGTAGATACAGAAGTTACAGAGTCAGATATCTGTACAAAGAGGAATAATATGTGCATTTGTGACCCCATCCTTTGAGGAGCAATATGAGGAAGATTGTAACGTCGACTGGGGAGGGCTAGCAGATGAAGAGGCCAGACATGGAGGGAAGGACCCAGGGGAGGGGCAGGAGAAGGGTCCACTGTCCCTATGGCACCCCTGATAACAAGGAGATAACAGACATCAATACCAGAGTGCAGCCGCAGCCAGCTGACATCACATATACCATTCCTTATCATGTTCAACAGCTAAGAGATATAACCAAGTGTGTAGGGTATTGCCAACATGGGACCGATCCCTGGAACTACTCCAAACCACCTACAAGCTATGAACCATACACAAGTTAGATAAGGAGGAGGAGAAAAAACTAATATTGATGTGTATACACGCAGTTTTGTTCAAGCCACTAAATGCGGGAGTGGGAACATTAAATGAATTAAAGGAGGCTGTACTGATGGCCATGGGAAATAATTGAGGTGACCCAGTGAAAGCCCTGAATTAGTGTAGACAGGAAAAGAGCACCCAACTGTCTGTACCACAAGGCTGTGATTAAGTGTTCCAGGGCATATACGGCCCAGGGCTAGTCCAGTGAAATTTAGCTGCACATTTTGACAATCGGTGGGTCTGTACACTGGTGTCCCATGGGATAGAGGAATTGTGAAAGGAGTGTGACATGTTTGAGCCCTCCAACAACACACACGCTGAGGTGTGGGTGTTGAAGGAAATGGCCAGCACTTGGAATAAAGAAACGAGAGGATATAAATCTCAGGGAGGATAAATGGCATCTCCTAAAGCTCAAATGGCGCCATGGCTCAAATGAAAGAAAGGGACCAGTCCCAAGGGGACCACTATCATCCTATCAAATGGTAGGAATGGGGTGTGGACAAGGAGCTACGCCTATGATCACAGGGAGTGTTAGGACCACAGGGGGATCTTGGAAGTGCTTTTATTCGCAATTAAAGCACTATGTCAGATGCAGGTCCAACCCTTGCCACTAGAGACACCCCAGTCCGTGCCACAGAACAATGTGCAAATAAATGAAGCAACAAGTGGGTGTTTGATGCAAAATGGGATGGGACAGGAAGACTCTTAATGGGTGGAAGGATTGGAGGCCACCCTATCACTTTTGTTTGAGATACGGTGATAGTGGTGTTGGTGGTGGTGGTAGTTGCGGGGTGGGTGGTTGTTGGGGAGCCCGCACCACCCTGAACATATCTATTGTAAATAGTGATGGTTGGAAAATAGAAAAAGAAATACTCTTGAGTGGTTTTACGGGTCATTCTCAAGTAGGACAAGTGACTAACCTTTTAAATATACAAATAGAAGTAGTCGAGTTGATGCAGTGAATGAAATGGTGAATACCAGGAATAAGTAAGGAGTTCTGAAGAAGAGTCCAGACCCAAAAAGGCAGTTTTCCTTCTCCCCTGATGCTGCCTGGCCTACTGTGCTCATCCAGCTCTACACCATGTTATATAAGCAAGGAGCAGTTTTTTGCTTCAGAGATAGTAGGATCTGCAGATGCTGGAGAATCTGAGATAACAAGGTGTAGAGCTGGATGAACACAACAGGCCAAGCAGCATCAGAGGAGCAGGAACATCAGCCTTCCTGCTCCTCTGATGATGCTTGGCCTGATCTGTTTTTTGCTGTACAGTATAAAGACAGAGTATATATGGTGGGAGAAATGTGGATCAGTCCTACTGACATTAGTGAGGACCTGGTAGTACAAGGAATTATTGGACAAAATTGGGAAGTTTTTACCAAAAATAAGCATGACTATGGTCAGATGCAAGGGGCGGTGTACATACAGGGCCCAGATCGAAAGCCCTAAAAACAATATGGATTCCTAAAGCAGGACAAAGGTGATATAGAAAAAGTAGTGCAAAGTCTGGTAGCACAAGGGATGTTAAGGCAAGTCACCTCTACGAACAATTCACCTATTTGGCAGGTAAAGGAACTGGATGGGAGTTGGTGACTGACTATTGATTAGCAAGAACTAAATAAGGTGATACCCACAATGGCTACTAGCCCTGAAACCATGATTAAATAGAGTGAATCTGCATAGTGGTTGATAGTGCTGGATATAAGTAATGGATTTTGGTCAATCGCCTTGACCAAGGAGGGCCATTATAAATTTCCATTTACCTTTAAGGGACAGCAATACACGTGGACAGCTTTGCCACAGGGATTTCACAGCTCCCCATCAATATTTTATCAGTGGTTAAGTAATGGGTTGTGGGATTATTCTAGGCTAGACTGCCTGATACAGTATGTTGATGATTTGCTTCTGCAAACAAGAACCAAACTGAAGCATTATCAGCTTCTGAATGAGTTATTGCAACTACTAAAAGAGCTTGGCGTAAAAGTAAATCTGGAAAAGGCTCAGGTATTGTGGCAGAAGTAAGCTACTTAGGAGTGGTGTTAACACCGGGAAAAAGAAAGAGACAAACAAAGAATTTAAACAGCAGCTAGACTTCCCATCTCCACAGATGTGAAGGGATCAAAATCATTTTTAGGCTTGATTGGGAATTGTAGAGACCATTTTGATGGTTTTGCCACAATGTCAGCACCATTAGTGATGGTATTAAAGAAAAATACCTCATTGGAATGGAAAACAGAACACACACAAGCAATAATAGCTTTGAAATAGGGCTTGGCGAAGGCTCCTGCACTAAAAGCCCCAAATCCAGCTGAACCATTCTTCATGGAGGTGGCTGCAGCAACAGATTCCACAATATTGGCAGTGTTATTGCAAAAGATACATGGTCAGTTATGACCAGCAGCCTATGCTTCATGCATGGTCACTCCAGTACAGCAGGGGTACACAGCATGTGAAAGATATATGTTGGTAGTGTTTTGAGTGGTACAACATTTTACCTACATTGTAGGGTGACCGCGTTGACAATTTTGATAGAATATACACCCATTCAGATGCTGCCAGATGGCTGTATTAATGATGGCACAATGAGGGGAGAGGGGGTGAGGTGTCGGCGGTGATGGCCTAGTGGTATCCTTGCTGGACTGTTAATCCAGAGACCCAGATAATGTCTGGTGACCTGGGTTTGAATCCCACCACAGCGTCAAGCTTTCCTGCTCCTCTGATGCTGCTTGGCCTGCTGTGTTCATCCAGCTCCACACCTTGTTATCTCAGATTCTCCAGCATCTGCAGTACCCATTATCTCTGACACAGTAGATGGTGGAATTTGAATTTGGTAAAAATATCTGGAATTAAGAATCTAATGATGACATTGTCGATTGTTGGAAAAAAAGTCTGATTCACTAACATCCCTTAGGGAAGGAAATGCCATCCTTACCTGGTCCGGCCTACATGTGACTCCAGAACCACAGCAATGTGGTTGACTCTGGGCAATTAGGGATGGGTAATAAATGGTGCCTGGCCAGCGATACTGTCATCCCATTAATGAATAAACGGAAAAACGAAAGGAAGGGGTGATGATAAGGGAGAAACATTGAAGTAAAAAGGGTTAAAAATACAGCCATGTTAGCAGATAACAACTTGCCACAGAACACCACATGAGTGTTATGTAGTGATAGCAAATGATCCCAAGGGACCATTTGTATCAAAACAAAAAGGAGGGAATACTGATACAAAAAGATCACAAGGAACACCCAAGACAAGAGACAGTCAGAGACAGAAATAGGAGAACAGCAAGGAAATGACAAATCACTCTTAAAATTTTTATTGACAGCTCTTCATCCATGCAGGATGGAGAATGCAGAACTGGCTGTGGGATCTATGTGGAAGATGAACAAGAGAAGTCAACAGTATAGCCCCAAACTGCCAAAGACCATGAGTGCTCAAGCAGCTGAGTTGGCAGCAGTGGCTTTTATAGTGAGCCACCCAGATAAATTCCCCTCAAGGATGTACGACCCATTCAGATAATATGTACGAGTGCAACAGTCTGACGGAATACCTACCCATGTGGGAGGTGAGAGGCTAAGTGTCAGCAGATGGGAAGATCCTATTATCTGTCCCATTACTGAGGTACATCTTTGAAAAAGCAAAAGGGAAAGAATATGGAATGAAATGAAAGCTTTTTCCCTCCAGGAAGAGTGAGAATAATTGTAGGACAGGAATGCTGGGATCAATAAAAGACAGGTAGGATAGGAAGGCAAGCAGCACAGGTAGCCCTGAGCACCATCAAAATATTGAAACCCCTTCAGAATATTACAGACAAGATTATAGACAGGATGACTTATGAGGCAACCTGCAGTAATAAAGCAGCATTTTGTTCAACATATACTAGCTGATTCCTGTCTATGGTTAGCATAAATGTGTTACAACTAGATGCTGATAGATTACTGGACTGGGTGTCAGATGAGCAACTGAGGACATGGCGGAGGAGAAGATGTCCCTATGTCACCTCAGAAGTCTCACTGCCACCAACCAGGTCTTGAGTGCCTGCGATAACAATAAAGGTCAGCTTTACATTGGTGCACTGCTTCACATACTCAAACAAGGGAACAATCTGACACTTGCCCTCATGCAAATTCATAATGTGGGCAAATACGATGAAAGAACTTGGATATCATCAAGTAAACTACCAACACATGCTATAGTTTTAGAGGGCTCTAAAAGTGGGGCACTGGGGGCAGATTTGTCCAGATGCCATCAAGGACAAAACCACTGTGCACTTCCAGAAGAAATGATCAAAGTAGAGCTAACTCAGTGTGGATTTGCCTCTGATGAGAACTGCTCATTGTCTATCCTGCTGGTGAATAACCAAACTTTTCTTAAGTATGCCTTAGTAGGAGACACCTACTGTGCCACCACATCAGCCTCAGGAAACCAAAAAGGAAGGACATGGTGCAGCCCAGATGGGCAGAATATAGTTCAGTAATATCCCTTCAGACCGAACTATCAGTCACCAAATTTTGTTTAAGCCAGATCCCGATGAGAAACTACACATAACTCTATCCGTCCACACAAATGATACAGATGACGATTTACACAAATTCATAGCATAGAGCTTTCACCTATTCCACTTCACTGCAGACTGGGTGAAGAGCATTTTTGAGGCGAAAGAAGTTATCCATAAATGGGCTATACACAGGAAGGAGATTAAAACTAAGGCAAAAAAGCCAAATAGTAAATTTGGGTTAGTAAATTTGCGGATGACACTAAAGTCGGTGGAGTTGTGGATAGTGCGGAAGGATGTTACAGGTTACAGAGGGACATAGATAAGCTGCAGAGCTGGGCTGAGAGGTGGCAAATGGAGTTTAACGCGGAAAAGTGTGAGGTGATTCACTCTGGAAGGAGTAACAGGAATACAGAGTACTGGACTAATGGTAAGATTCTTGATAGTGCGGACGAGCAGAGAGATCTCGGTGTCCATGTGCATAGATCCCTGAAAGTTGCCACCCAGGTTGATAGGGTTGTTAAGAAGGCGTACGGTGTGTTAGGTTTTATTGGTAGAGGGATTGAGTTTCGGAGCCGTGAGGTCATGTTGCAGCTGTACAAAACTCTGGTGCGGCCACACTTGGAGTATTGCGTACAGTTCTGGTCGCCGCATTATAAGAAGGATGTGGAAGCATTGGAAAGGGTGCGGAGGAGATTTACCAGGACGTTGCCTGGTATGGAGGGAAGGTCTTATGAGGAAAGGCTGAGGGACTTGAGGCTGTTTTCATTAGAGAGAAGAAGGCTAAGAGGTGACTTAATAGAGATATACAATATGATCAGAGGATTAGATAGGGTGGACTGTGAGAGCCTTTTTCCTCAGATGGTGACAGCTAGCACGAGGAGACATAGCTTTAAATTGAGGGATGATAGATATCGGACAGACGTCAGAGGTAGATACTTTACTCAGAGAGTCGTAAGGACATGGAATGCCTTGCCTGCAGCAGTTGTAGACTCGCCAACTTTAAGGGCATTTAAATGGTCGTTGGATAAACATATGGATAATAATGGAATAGTGTAGGTTAGATGGGCTTCAGATTGGTTTCACAGGTCGGCGCAACATCGAGGGCTGAAGGGCCTGTACTGCGCTGTAATGTTCTATGTTCTATGTTCTAAATAGGGACTTGCAGGCTCCAAATTTCTGGAGTAAAATTCGGAATTGGGGATTGAAACTTCAAGTCCATCCATGAATCAGAATTGTGTCTTAGGTGATTGTTGTGCTGCATTTTGTTATACTTACTGTTGTAATAGTTTTATTTTGTTTGCAAAAACAGAATGTTAAGAAAGGGAGGAGACTGACAACATGGATTGGTCTTAGATACCAAAAGATAGCTCGTATAGAAGAGGATTTGTAATTGTTACTTATTATAGAGTAGGAATAATGTAAGCATAGCTAGTTTGAAGTATTTCTTACTATTCGTTCATTTGTATTGATATTATGTGTATCTTGAAAAATATGAAAAGTATGTAACAAAATGTCTTTGCTGGAGAACAAAACTGGATCTGTAACTTTGTTCACATTTATGTCTATGGTTTTGATAAGTACGATGATCTAAATGGCATTTCAGATAACATAACTGAAGTAATGCTTTGCTGAGAATCCATCACTGTAAGGAGGTAATGCTCGCTACTGTCTGGGGGTACCCTGAAGGATGTAGCAAACCCAATAGAGATGATCCTCAGATGAACTTCTGGAATCAAAATTGGGAGGAGATGTTGGATAAGGCTGAAGATAACAGGAACTGATAAGGGCCTTTACAATGGGCTGTTATGTGAATAGAATTACGCTAGGTCATGCAGGTCAGCCAAAAGTAAAACTGCAGGAAATCAGTAACTGCTGTCTATACCAAATAAGGCATACATTTGGGACAGGGACCTGTGTATAAAGGGCCTAATGAAATCCTTTGTTCAGCATAAGTTCAAAGATTAATGTTGCAAGATGTTGCAAGATGCAGGAGGCATGGTGAAGACGTCGAGCGGAGTTTCAGCCTGGCCAACTGCTAACTCTACTTTTAATAAAAGTAGGCGGCGCAACATCGAGGGCCGAAGGGCCTGTTCTGCGCTGTATTGTTCTATGTTCTATGTTCTATGTTCTATGTTCAATAACGTTTGAGTTTAGTTACAGAAATCAGGGTAGTGAAAGACAGTGAGTGAGCTATATCTAGTAGTTCAAAGTATGTGTTATTTGTTTATGTACTTAATAAACTAATTGCGTTTTCTAGTGCGCTAAGTATCTCCACCGTATCTTTGTCTATATATGTGCTGTTGTCTCTCAGAGAAGGGCAACACCTGCTAAGTCCGGGATACATGACAGGATCCATGAAGGGCACTTCTGGACTGACACTGCTTGTCGAGGTGTGCAATTACCTTTTAAAGATGCACCAGGGATTCATTCTAGGATAGGCAGGCAGTGGCAGGTGGTGAATTTGGGCAACAGACGAGAGGGCGCTACAGGGCAGGCTAGGTAGTTAATGAGGCAAGATTAGCAAAAGAAAACACAAAGTCTCAGAGACAGAAACACTCAATGAAACATGATAAAATTGAAAATAGCCAAAAGAAAGTAAGATTCAGCCTATTAACTTTGTTGCACACCTCAGTTGATTGTGAATCAAAAACTTTTAAAAAATCATCACCTACAGACAGAAAGGCCAAAAAATAATTTAATTCCCACTTCCCTTGTCTACAACTGAAATTTGATGCAAGTCCAATAACATATTCATTGATTCAATGTCAGGTGTTCCTGAAACCACCAACAAATGCAATATGTCTTTTTTGCATCCTGCCCCATGTCCGTACTATTACAAATACTCATGATATGTAACATAATAGATAACGCTGTACCTGATGACAATGATAATAAACAAGATCAGACACAACAGTTATTCTAAACAGTCTCTCATTCTGGTACTTACCCCCAGTCTCTCTATTTTACCGTCTGGATTCTTCAGAGCTGCACACGGTAATGTCACTCTGGAATCTCCCAGATTATTAGCACTCTAAACATAAAGAGAGTGAAAATGCATTAATGTAGGTTGAAGTTTCCCAGAGACTGAAAAACAGGAGCTAGTTTTGGTTTTGTATTAGTATAAAAGCATTATCTTTTGATTTTTCTGTATTTTTGATTGTGGACTGAAATAGAATAAGGACGATGTTAGAACATAGAACAGAGAACATAGAACAATACAGCGCAGAACAGGCCCTTTGGCCCTCGATGTTGCGCCGCCCTGTGAACTAATCTAAGCCCATCCCCCTACACTATCCCATCATCATCCATATGCTTATCCAAGGACTGTTTAAATGCCCCTAATGTGGCTGAGTTAACTACATTGGCAGGCAGGGCATTCCACGCCCTTACCGCTCTCTGAGTAAAGAACCTGCCTCTGACATCTGTCTTAAATCTATCACCCCTCAATTTGCAGCTATGCCCCCTCGTACTAGCCGACGTCATCATCCTAGGAAAAAGACTCTCACTGTCCACCCTATCTAATCCTCTGATCATCTTGTAGGTCTCTATTAAATCCCCTCTTAGCCTTCTTCTCTCCAATGAGAACAGACCCAAGTCCCTCAGCATTTCCTCATAAGACCTTCGCTCCAGACCAGGCAACATCCTGGTAAATCTCCTCTGCACCTTTTCCAATGCTTCCACATCCTTCCTCTAATGGGGCGACCAGAACTGTACGCAATATTCCAAGTGAGGCCGCACTAGCGTTTTGTACAGTTGCAGCATAACATCACGGCTCCGGAACTCAATCCCTCTACCAATGAAACCTAACACACCGTATGCCTTCTTAACAGCACTATCAACCTGGGGGGCAACTTTCAGCGATCTATGTACCTGGACACCAAGATCCCTCTGCACATCCACACTACCAAGAATCTTTCCATTGACCCAGTATTCTGCCTTCCTATTATTCTTCCCAAAGTGCATCACCTCACATTTATCTGCATTGAACTCCATTTGCCACCTTTCAGCACAATTCTGCAGTTTATCCAAGTCTCCCTGCAACCTGCAACATTCTTCCACACTGTCCACCACTCCACCGACTTTAGTGTCATCTGCAAACTTACTAACCCATCCACCTATGTCTGCGTCCAAGTCATTTATAAAAATGACAAACAGCAGTGGTCCCAAAACAGATCCTTGTGGCACACCACTAGTAACCGGACTCCAGGCTGAATATTTTCCATCAACCACCACTCGTTGCCTTCTTTCAGAAAGCCAGTTTCTAATCCAAACTGCTAAATCTCCCTCAATCCCATGCCTCCGCATTTTCTCCAATAGCCTACCATGTGGAACCTTATCAAAGGCTTTACTGAAGTCCATGTACACCACGTCAACTGCCCTACCCTCATCCACATGCTTGGTCACCTTCTCAAAAAACTCAATGAGGTTTGTGAGACACGACCTGCCCTTGACGAATCCATGTTGACTATCTCCAATCAAATTGTTGCTTGCTAGATGATTATAAATCCTATCTCTTATAATCCTTTCCAAAACTTTTCCTACAACAGATGTAAGGCTCACTGGTCTATAATTACCTGGGTCATCTCTACTGCCCTTCTTGAACAAGGGCACAACATTTGCAATCCTCCAATCCTCTGGTACTAAATCTGTAGACAATGACGACTCAAAGATCAAGGCCAAAGGCTCCACCATCTCCTCCCTAGCTTCCCAGAGAATCCTCGGAAAAATCCCATCCGGCCCAGAGGATTTATCTACCTTCACACCTTCTAGGATTGATAACACCTCCTCCTTACTAACCTCAATCCTTTCAAGTCTAATAGCCCGTATCTCAGTCTTCTCCTCTGCAATATTCTCCTTTACCTGAGTGAAAACAGATGAGAAATATTTGTTTAGCACCTCTCCGATCTCCACAGGGTCCACACACAACTTCCCACTTCTGTCTTTGACTGGCCCTATTCTTACCCTAGTCATCCTTTTATTACCCACATACCTATAGAAAGCTTTAGGGTTCTCCTTAATTCTACCTGCTAATGACTGCTCATGTCCCCTCCTTGCTCTTCTCAACTCTCTCTTTAAATCCTTCCTAGCTAATCTGTAACTCTCCATCGCCTCATCTGAACCATCTCGTCTCAATGTCACATAAGCCTCGCTCTTCCGCAACATAAACCAAGATTTGTGGGAGGGATTGCAGCACTAAAAGGCAAGTTACCAACAGTCACTAAGTGGCATTTACGCTGCTGCTTTGTTCAGTGATGACAAATGGCTGCAGACAGGCTGGTCCCATAGAGTGTGTAGAAAATGAGATTTGGCCTGCATCAAGTAGCTGAATGGTTTGTGGAGTTGTGACCAGCTGTGGATGACAAAGGCCACCTGTCTGCAACGAACATGTGATTGGCTGCTGGGGAGCTGAACAGCTTGTGGGTGTGAATGATACTGCCAGGAGTCTTTGGACCTCTTCAAGGGGAGGTGGTGTGTATCTCTGCAGTAGAAAATACTTGAAGCTTGAGGAAAGACAGTTTATTTTTCATCACCATTTGCTGTAGGGTATTGTTTTTCACCAATAAGTCAGAGACTTTATAATTTGTAAATCAGTCACTCAGTGTCTCCTGCAAGGAAGTGAACCTGGAGAAGTGCAAATGAAGAACAGCAAGCTTTGGCAAATGAAAACATCATCTCAGTGAACACAATGGAGAGGAACTACTGTACTACCTTCCCGTTGTTTGTTTTTCTGTCCATCCATAAACCATTTTTTAAATTCTGTACATCTTTTTGTTTGTGTGATTAGGGGGAGTTAAAACGGTGTACGAGTTTTAATAAGTAAAGTTATGCAGCAAATGTTCATAGTTTCTCAAAAGTTTATATCTGGTGACAATCCTTTATGTCACCCGCAAAGTAAACTTAATAAAATAAAATTATTACTGCACCTTCAAGTGTAATCCACCAGGTAGAGCTGCTACGAGCAAACTGCAAACACTCCATTGGACACCGAACTAATGGACTCCAATTCGCATTAATCAATGCCAATATCTTATTTTTTTAAATTATGAATTACTTTAAACTTTCTTTCCTCCTTTTCTCTTCCTGCTTCCTTGTGTCTGTGTACACGCTTACATATGCATTTGTTTTGATCTGTCCCCCAGCCGCCTGCTTGTATAGAACAAGCTTTCTGTGTTAATCCTAGAGAGTTTTTGAGAGTCGTTTAAGAGTTGAACTTCACGAACATGGATTTCGGTGAGATAGCGTAGTCTAATTCCAAGAGGAAAATAAATAAGAAAACAAGCTAAAGCCACTTCCTACCAATGTGCTCGACAATTAGTGATGTGAAGTCTTTAAAACAGCTGGCTTCTTCTTTTACTGAACTGTGGTTCATATAAACGATTAGACTTGAAAAAGTCATCTGATCTAATTGTCTCAACTTAAAATACTTCCCACTCCATGTAAGGGACCAGTGTATTATTTCTGGTGGCACTTCACTTGTGACCTGTGCAGCTTAAAATTGATGTTCTAATTTTGTTGTGTAATTTTTCGAATTATTTTTCCACAGCATGTGCGTTTAAAATACTTTGAATATCTATATTCTAGTCTTGTAAATAAATACCACCTTCTTCATTTTTATCTCACTTCCATGGTCAAGTTCTACAAGAATCCACGAAGCATACAACTACCGGTTAGCAAAGGCATCATTCTTATTTTTCACCTCCGCATTTTACACTCATGTTAATTTCTAAAATTCTTCTGACTCTGCCTCCCTTGTTTGAACTGAAAAAAGGTGTTTTCTCTGTTTCTTTTGCCACATAATAAGTGGTTTATCAACAGTGAAAGTACTGCACAAGCACTTACCTTAAGATGTGGCATTTGTGCAGAACGGATGCCAGCAGCTGGAGTCCTTCACGCTGAATATAACATTGCTGTAGTGTGAGGTCTTTCATTGAATCACAGAACCCAATGACTTGAGAGAGGACTGCACAGTCAATAGGGGTCAGTTACAATTCATCAAAGTTGAGTATTTTCACAGATTCCCCTGTGGACCAAGCCAGTGCTTTATTCTGAGATTCAAATAGACAGTACAACATCACCAGGAGGTTTCTTTTCCCAGTGTGATCTATTACATTACCAGCTGAGCTGACAAGGATTTTCTTCACCCACTCAATCAATTTGCAGATTGTTTGATGAAGAAACGGACCCCAAAACTTCTCCAGCGGCCACACTACCTATAGGAGAGAGAGATAAATCAGAGAAATATTTCAAATCTTCCGTCCTCCTTACTGTGCGCTTCAATGTGGTGGTTTTTGATGCTCTTGGGATAGGCAATTGGGAATTGTGTGAGTGAAGCTATAAAATCTTGGATGGTGAGATGTGGGAATGTGTAAACCACACTGCAGACAGAATCATCTCTCTCCAAAAGTTCCATCGTGAACCCAGACAGGAACTGGGAGGGTTGCAGGTTGTACTGGATCTGATCTCCAATTCCAAACACAAGCTTCTTCTCAGACACTTCTGTGAACACCATCTCACCAAGCTTCAGTAACACATCATTGGGATTCTTCAATCCCTCGGCCATGGTTTTTCAGAATGTTATGACTTTCGCAGGAATATGGTTGGGCGATGGTCTTGGGAACTTGCTGCTGTTTCCTGTCTTTTTCTGTGAAAAAGAGACCCAGTGACAGACTGAGGATCCAGCAGTACGAAGGGTTGTAGCACATGGTGTACAGGATCTTGTTCTACTCCATGTGTTTGAAAACAGCTGCTGGCACCATCTGATCCTCAGAAAACCTGTTGAAATATTCCTTCTGTTCATTACCAACAAATCCCAAGATTTCAGCCCAGACACTGATGTCAACCATTTCCACTAAATGGAATGGAGTGGGATGGCTGGTCACTAGCACTGAACATTTTGGGAGCAGCTTGTGCTGGATTAAACTGTACACAATGTCAGACATTTCACACCAGCGTTCAGGATCAGTGCACATGAACTGAGGTTCTGTATTTTTCCAATTTCCGGAAAAATTAATATTGTCCTTGAATTCAACCAAACCATGAAATACAAACAGTAAACCCTTTGGGTTCTCCAAAACTTCTCCCAGAACATTTCCAAAGTAAGGATACTGATCTAGTATCAGGTTCCTCAGGTTTATTCTACAGTTAATAATGTTCAAATCCTGAACTTTAAAACTGAAAACAAATTGAAACTGGGTGTATTTTCCCAGTGGCCTATCTTTTGCATAATTGTTGTTTTTCCTATCCCTGGGACTCTATTCACTGCTGCTGAACTCCCAGATTTCGATTGTTGCTGGGAAAAACTACTCTGGAATAATTGAACAACTCGGATTTTTTCCAGTTCTCTCTGGAGATGTTTCTGTCTCCACTTTACATGGTCTTGGCATCTTGCCAGCAGCTCATGTTCTATAAGTTTCCAATTTTGAACAGTAGAAATGACCATTAGTTCAGTGTATTGATCAACAAGCTGGAGATACTTCACCTCCTCCTTTATTAGGATGGTGCTCACTCTCAGTGTTTCAGTTTGTACCCAAAGAGTTTCCTTGTGTTTCTGTTGGACATCTTAAATTAGGACAGAAAATGGTTCTCATTGTTAGTTGTTTTGACATAATTTCTCGACACTATTTCGTTAATCTGTACAATGGTTTCAATAAAGGGTTGTACTGAAATTAGGAATCAGTTAATGAAAACGATGTTTAAAAGTTAGCAAGAAACATTTGAAATCCTTATTTGTTTCCAGAATTTGCGAAACAGGGAAATTTCAATTAGGATTGTATTTTCCCCATAATGGTTAATATCGCAGCCTGCTCTTTGCTTAAAACTCTCAATATAACTCTACAAATGATTTTGATATGTTAACATATGCTCTAGTGAACCTACAGCAATGTGGTCGACTCTCAGTCGCCATCTGAAATGGCCTAGCAAGCCACTCAGCTGTATCAATTATTACGGAGTAGCAATAAAGAAATGAAATTGGATGGACCACCTGGCATCAACCTGGGCACTGGAAATGACAATGACAAGAACAGTCCTGTCAACTCTGCAAAGCCCTCATCACGAACATGTGGGAAGCAGTGCCAAGACTGGGCTAGCACTCTCAGTCTAAGCAAGCAACAAGCTGACATAGTCATACTCATGGAATCACACCTTACAATGTCCCAGACTCTACCATCACTGGATACATCCAACCCCAACAGGACCAGTGAAAGTAGCAGCAAAGTGGTACACAGTCAAGAGGGAGTTGCCCTGTGAGTCCTTGACATTAACTCCAGATGCCATGAAGTCTTGTGCTATCAGGTCAAACATAGGCAAGGAAATTGCCTGCTGTTTTCCATATCCTGTCTTCCCTTAGCTGATGAAGCAATTCTCCTGTTGAACCACACTTGGAGGAAGCATTGAGGATGGTAAGGGTGCAGTGCGTACTCTGAGTGTGGGATTTCAATATCCACCATTAACAGTGGCTCAGTAGCAGCACTGCTGATCATGCTGGTCAGGCCCTAGAGGACATAGCTGCTAGATTGTATCCACAACAGATAGTGAGGGAAACAACAAGAATGAACAAACATACTTGACCTCATCGTCTCCAAACTGCCAACTGCAGATGCGTCTGTCCATGACCGTATCGCTAAGAGTAACCACCGCACAGTCCTTGTAGAGACCAAGTCCTACATTCACACTGATAGTACCTTACATCACGTTGTATGGCACTGTCACCGTGCTAAATGGGACAGACTTCCAACAGATCTAGCAACTCAAGACTGGGCATCCAAGAGGCACTGTGGGCCAACTGTAGCAGCATTATACTCCAACACAAACTGCAACCTCATGGCCTGGCATAACCTCCACTCTACCATTACCATCAAGCCAGGGGATCAACCCTTGTTCAATTGAGAATGTAAGAGGGTATGCCAGCAGTACCATGCATACCTAAAAACGAGGTGCCAACTTGAAGCTTCCAAACAGGACTGCTTGCATGCCAGACAATATAAGTAGCATGTGATCACACAACTAACAGATCAGATCTAAGCTCTGCAATTCTTCCACATCTAGTCCTGAATGGTAGCAGACAATTAAAAAACTCACTGGAGGAGGAGGTTACGCAAATATCCCCTTCCTCAATAATGGAAGAGCCTATAACATCTGTGTGAAAGATAAAGCTGAAACACTCGCAACAATCTCCAGACAAATGTGCCAAGTGGAAGATCCATCTTGGCCTCTCCACTGGTCTCCAGCTTCACAGATGCCACTTCAATTCATGTAATGTTAAGAAACACCTGGAGGCAATAGCCACTGCAAAGGCTTTGGGCCTTGACAATATTCCAGCAACAATGCTGAAGACATGTACTCTAGAACTTGCTGCAACTTAGCAAGAGAGGAGGGGAGATAACGCAGTGTAGAGCTGGAGGAACACAGCAGGCCAGGCAGCATCAGAGGAGCAGGAAAGCTGACGTTTTGGGTCGGGTCCCTTCTTCAGAAATGGGTCCCAAGAGAGGTGGGGAGTGGCTTTTTGATTTGGGTGAACATCATGACAAAGATGATATTCCTGAGGGATCATCCAGTGAAGCTATATTGGTGGAGCTGAGAAATAAGAAGGGATGATCACTTTTATGGGATTGTACTCTGGCAAGATCATGGATATCTGTAAGAAAAGTAGGATTGTAATAATAGGAAATTTTAACTTTCAAACATAGACTGCCGTAGTGTTAAGGGCTTGGATGGCAAGGAATTTATTAAGTGTGTTCAGGAAAGCTTTCTTCATTAATATGTAGATGACCCTACCAGAGAAGGGGAAAAACTCGACATCCTCTTGGGAAATAAGGCAGGACAAATGACCGAGGTGCTCGTGGGGGAGCACTTTGGGACTAGTGACCATAATTCTCTTAGTTTTAAAATAGTTGTGGTAATGGAAAGACCTGGTCCACAAATTAAAGTTCTAAACTGGGGCAAGGCCAATTTTGATGGTATGAGACATGAACTTTCAAAAGTTGATTGGAGGAAGCTGTTTACAGAGAACAGGATGTCTGGCAAGTGGGAGGCTTTCAAAAACGTAATAACGAGAGTTCAGGGTCAGTATGTTTCTGTTCATGTGATGAGCTAGACTGGCAGGAGTAGGCAACTCTGGATGATTAGAGAAATTGAGACCCTGGTCAAGAAAAAGAAGGTGACATATGTCAGGCTTAGATAGCTGGGATCAAGAGAATCCTTTGAGAAGTATGGGCTATGGGATTACACTTAAAAGGGAAATCAGGAGGGCAGAAAGGGGACGTGAGATAACTTGGCACATAGGGTAGAGACACTCTAAAGAGATTCTCCAAGTATATAACGGGCAAAATAATAACTAGGGAGAGAATAGGGTTCCTTAAAATCAACAAGGCTATGTATAGAACCAGAGGACATGGGTTGAGATCCTAAATGAATATTTCTCATTTGTACTTGCTGTGGAAAAATTATGGAAGTGAGGAAACTCAGGGAAATAAATAGTGATGCCTTGAAGAGAGTTCATATTACGGAAGAGGAGATGTTGGAGGTTTAAAATACCTAAAAGTAGATATATCCCCAGGACCTGATCAAATGTATCCCAGAGCATTCTGGGAAACTAGAGACAACATTGAGGGCCCCCTAGTGAAGATATTTGTATTATCAACAGCCACAGGTGAGATGCCAGATGATTGGAGGACAACATTGTGCTAATGTTGTACCATTATTTAAGAAAGGCTGCAAGGAAAAGCCAGGGAGCTACAGACTGGTGAACATAATGTCAGTGGTGAGTAGGTTGTTGTAGGGGATTCTGAGAGATGGCATTTGGGAAGTCATGGACTGATTAGGGATAGTCAGCATGGCTTTGTGTATAGGAAATTGTGTCTCATGAATTTGAGTGAATTTTTGAAGAGGTGACCAAGAAGGTTCATGAAGATGAAGCGGTCAATTTTGTCTGTATGGACTTCAGCAATGCCTTTGATAAGGCTCCACATGGTACAATGCTTGGTAAGGTTAGATCACATTGGACACAGGGAGAGCTAGCCAATTGGATATGAAGTTGGCTTGACTGAGGACATGGAGGGTGGCAACAGAGGATTGTTGTTCAGACTGGAGGCCTGTGACCAGTGGTGTGCCTCAACGTTCAATGCTGGGTCCACTCATGTTCAATATTTATATAAATGATTTAGATGAGGATATAGGAGGCATGATCAGTAAGTTTGTGGATGACACCAAAATTGGCAGTACAGTGGATCTTGATTAATTGGAATGGCTGATAGAGTTTAATTTAGATAAGTGTGAGGTCAGGACAGGACACGTGGTAGGACCCTGGGGAGTGTTGTTGTACGAAAAGACCTACAGGTGCAGGGATGTAGTTCCTTGACATTGGCATCACAGGTGGGACAGGGTGGTGAAGGTGGCATTTGGCACACTTGCCTTCATCAGAGCATTGTGTACTTTGAGACATCATGTTACAGCTGTACAAGACATTGGTAAGGCCACATTTGGAATATTGCATAGAATTCTGGCCACCCTGTTAAAGAAAGGATGTTATTAAACCGGAAAGGGTACAAAAACGATTTATAAACAAACTACCAAGACTGGAAGGTTTGAGTTAAAAATTGAGGCTGGATAGGCTGGGACTTTTTTCCCCTGGAACATCAGAGGCTAAGGTTTATAAAATGAGGGGCATAGATGAGGTGTATAGCCAAGGTCTATTCCTCAGAGTACATGAGTTCAAAACCAGAGGGCATAGGCTTAAAGTAAGAGGGGAAAGATTTAAAAGGGACCTGAAGGGTAACATTTTCACACTGAGGGTGATGCATATATTGAAAGAGCTGCCAGAGGAAGTGGTGGAGGTGGGTACAATTACAACATTTAAAAGTTATTTGAACAGGTTCTTAGATACAAAAGGTTTCAAAGGATATGGGCCAAGTACAGCTGAATGAGACTAGTTCAGGTTGTTGACTTGCTCGCTGAGCCGGCTTGTTTTTGTTCAGATGTTTCGTCACCATGCCAGGTAACATCATCAGAGGCCTGACTGATGATATGATGTTGTTCTATACAGCTTGGAATTTATACTGTCTGGTCCGTTATGGTGAGCAGTGTCATTTCCAGTTTTGTTCTGTAGGGGTTTGTATGTGGGGTACAATTCTATATGTTTGTTCATTGCATTAGGGGTTGAGAACCATGCCTCTAGGAATTCCTGTGCATGTCGATGTTTGGCTTGGGCTACTATAGTTACATTGTCCCAGTTAAACTGATGGCCTTCACTGTCCAAGTGTACTGATATTAGGGAAAGCTTGTCATGTCGTTTTGCTATATGGCACACTAGACATCATCAACATCGCTGAACTTGTGAGACATGGTCATTGGCAGGTCAATTGTATAAATGGTGAAAATTATGTTAAGCCTTGTGCTAGTCCATTGACCAATCCGCTCCATGCACTTCCCCCTTGTTCAAATATGTCTCTAAATTGTTTGTTCTGAGGAAATGTTTGAATAACTGTCAAGATCCACCTTAGAAGCTAACTGGACAGATTTCGGAGCTGGTCACTCTTTACTAGAGGTGGCAGTGTGGTCCAGCAAGATTTTATTTGGATTCGGGCCTTTTTGTTAATTTTGTGATGTATAAGGTAGTGCAAATGTCATTTGGTTAATCATCTGAACATAAATCAGCAGTTTATTGTGGATATTGAACTGAGCAAAAACCAGCTGGTTACTATAGTTACTAAACTGAGCAACAATTAGGTGTGTATTCTGGTTATTGAAGTGAACAGTATTTAAATAATTAACTGATAAAAACAATTTGATTTGGATTGATTTTAAGATTCAAAGAAATAAAGAGGTGTTAACTCTTTATGTATTAAACTTAAAACTAACCTACAGTACATTTCTCACAGACTAAACCAGCAACAACCGAACATAGTCACACTCACAGAATGCCTCTTTACGGGCAATATCCAGACAACACTAGGATCATCTCAGGGCAGGTCCTGTCCCACTGGCAGGACAGAGCTGGCAGAGGTAACAGCTCCGTGGGATACAGTTAAGAGCTGGCAGGGGGGGTTGAAGTGGTGGTGTGCCCTGGAAGTGCTCAACATTGATGCCAGCTCCCTTGAAGCCTCATGGCATCAGGTTAAACACAGGCACGGAAACATTCTGCTGGTTGTCAATTACCACATCCCTCTAATTTCTCTATTTGAACACAACATTGGAAAAGACAGAGAATGTACTCTGTGTGGGAGGCTTCAGTGTCCAAGACCAAGACAGACTCAGCAGCACCACCTACTGACTGCTAAACTTCTACAAGGTCACCCCTCAGCCTCTGACACTCCAGGCAAAATAGCCCCAGTCCATTTAACCTCTCCCTATAGCTCAAACCCTGCAACCTGCTCTTCTTGCCATTGTGTTTATATGGTCAGTCCTGTTGAATTTCTGGTCAATCACAACCTGGTAGAGTGTTGGTTAGACGGTAGCACCATTGAATGTCAAGGGGCAGTGGTTATATAGTCTTTTATTGAAGATGGACATTGCTTGGCATTTGTCTGACATGAATACTTGTTAGTAATACATGCACCTGTTAGCCCAACCCTGGATATTGTCTAGATCGCCTAGCTGCGTTTGGATATGGACGGATTCAGTATATGAGGAGTTGCGAATGGGTGCTGAACATTGTACAGTTGTCTGTGAATGTTCCCACTTCTGACCTTATGATGGAGGGAGAGTCAATGATGAAGCAGCCGAAGGTGGTTGGGCCAAGGTCACCCCCCCCCCCACCCCTGCCGAGGAACTCCTGTAGAGATGTCCTGGAACTGAGGTGACTGACCTCCAGCAACCACAACGATCTTCCTGTGTGCCAGATAGGACTCCAACCAGCAGGGATTCCCATTGATTGCAGTTTTGTTCGGGCTGCATGATGCCACACTCAGTCAGAGTTCTTGATGGTGAGGGCTGTCACTCTCATTTCACCTCTGGAATTCAGTTCTTTTGTCCATGTTTGAACCAAGGCTGTAAATAGCATCACTGAGCAGGTTATTGCTGAGCAGGTACTGCTTAATAGTGCTGTTGATGACACCATCCATCACTTTACTGAACATCCAGAGGAGATTGATGGGATGGTAATTCACTGGGTTGGATTTGTCCTGCTTTTTACATAGAGGACATACTTGGACAATTTTCCACATAGAGTCATAGGGTCAGACAGCACGGAAGTAGAACGTTCGGTCCAATCAGTCCATGCTGAACATAATCCCAACTAAACCAGTCCCACATGCCTGCTCCTAGTCCCCATCCCTCCAAACTTTTGCTATTCATGTATCTATCCAAATAGTGGTGTAGATGCCAATGTTCTAGCTATGCTGGAACTGTTGGCAATAGGTGTGGCAGGTTCTGGAGCAGAAACCTTCAGTACCGTTGTCGGTATGTTGTCAGGGCCCGTAGCCTTTGCTGTGTGCCATTGTCTGCCTGCATGCATCCATCCGACAAAGCTTCCACACAGTGTACAGCAGCCTTCATCACCTAGAAGGACTTTCACTCTCTAGGTCCAACTGATCTGTGACCGCGACAAACAAATCACTGTGCAAGCTCCCGCAACACCTACACATTGTGGTAACCCTGTTTGCTTGACTTTTTCAGGCCCTCCTTTTGCCATCAAGGCTTGGTACTGGATGACAGGAGGTGATAATATAACAGAAATGTCACTGAACTAGTAGTCTGAAGCATGTCCATCATTTACAAGGCTGAAGATAGGAGGATGATGGAATGCTACTCGCTTGTCTGGATCAGCACATTTCCAACAAGACTTGCAGCTCGACCTCATCCAGGGAACAAAGGAATCCACTCAGTCCATCACCAATAGGCTGTGCTAGCTTTGCACTGCTGTAACTCATGAACACTTCCACTTGGGACATCAATATCTAGCAAAACCTTTATTCCCTGGAAGAACAAAGGCAGCAAATACATGAAAGCAGCACCATCTGCAAGTTCCACCAAACTACACAGTATCCTGACCTGGACCCACATCATTGTTCCTTTCCTGTCACTGGATCAAATTCTAACATGACTTTCCAAACAGCATTGTGAATGTACCTGCGCCAGATGGACAGCAGCAAGCCTAGAGTAGCTCACAAATACATACTCAAGGACAATTAGGATGGGCAACGCATGCAGGCTGTACTCACTGAAGGGTACTTGGGCCAATGTGCACCTGTGTGGAACACATGCAGAGGAGAAAGACACTCAGCAGAAGCTCCGTGTCCCGGTAGTGTGCTGTTTTGTGTTACCTGGAGTTGCAATGGGAGATGCTTTGAACTTTGAGGAAAGCGCTGAGTTCTATGCTGCCTTGAACAATCAGGAGCTGGAGCCGATGTTAACCAGAGACTATATGATGAAGAGCCCAAGGGACCACAGACAAGACAATGTCAGATGTGTGCAAGGGAGGCTTGACATTCAGTAACGCAGGCACATTTCAAACGAGGCTGACTCTCACATCCATTCAATGCTGTTTTTTGAATGTCTTTACTAGCTCTTGGACCCATCACTATATGAAACACAGTAACTGGAAATGCTTTGATGTCATTTTGCGTGTTCCTTCTCATCTCACTGTTTGCATGAGCCAGTGAACTCTTCAAGACCCAGTGGTGTATGAAATTGAAGAGATTTTTTTTGTGATGTACCAGCTCAGAATTCATTGAAAATGTCTGCATAACAAGGTGACATCTAATAACAAATTATAGTCATGTGAAATCTAAAGGCTTCAAGGTGAACTTCTTACAAAAATGTTTGCAGGTGCTCCGATGCTGTGCCTCTGCGCTGCCAGCTGAAGTGGTTAAAAGGTGCTGAGCTCTTTTCTCAATGGATTTTGATAACTCTGGTTCCGCTCCACTTGCCTAAAGCCTGGAAGATGCCGACAACCTGACAGCTTTCTGTATAGATGCTGGTGTCTCATTCAGAGGAGATGAGGGAATACTGGCTCACCAGGAGCCCCTGTGAGACCCCCACCCAGATGCTGCAGGCAGCTGCTACCCTGTTAGGGCACACTGGACCCTCCTTACTCACCCTGAGCTTATGGTGGTGCATTGCTGATGCCAAGTCTTTACTAATAACTGGATGGGCATTTTTTTCCTACCAATTTCATTTTCATCCTTGGTCACATGTAAGACCTTCAGTTCAACCTTGTAACCCTCCAGAAAACACCAGCTCATTGATCCTTTTCTTTCACTGCAACCAGACACGCCATGCCTGCTCACCACCTCAGCAATCTCTGTCCAAACTTGCCTGCATTGACTTGTTGATCTTTGCCTCCGGTCCTGATAGAACAGGAACTGTTTTTGTGCTAAAGCAGCCTGGAGGAGCATCAACCAATCAGGGAGCAACCCGAATCTACCTGCTGTATTTCAGGTCTTTATTTATAACCAATGATCCCAGGCTGCTCCCTCCAGAGTTGCTGTTTGAAAGTGCTACTTCCTGCCTTTAAAAATGGTCCCAGAATTGCCTGAACCGGGATGTGCTCTACCCACAGTGAATCGGCAACTCTCCCCTGCCTGACAGCCATTAATTGTCTGGCTTTGACAATATTACTTTTTGTGACTCTGCCTACCCTGTCCATGTGAACACACTTCCTGATTCCAGTCCTATTACCAGGATTTATAGCTTCCAGTAATATCATGGCCCTTATCTTCAACACCAGCACAAGCTTTCCACATTCCTGCTCCACTGACTTTTCCCAGTATCCTCCCCACTAACTCAGGGCAAGAACACGAGGATGCAGATATTCTGTTGTTCACCCCTATCCTTTTGTTGTTTAATCACTCCTACAGTTCCATTTTGTTCTTTGATTCCCTCTGGTTCTCCTCCCCTTTCTGACACTAAACCCTTTTAATTGCTGCTTTTTCCAGTTCTGATAAAAAGCAGATGGCACTCAGACATTAATTTTACAGGATCAGTACAAATTTTCTTCTCAATCAAATCTTGAGGACTTCACACTGTACGTTATTATTGTCATCAAGAATGCTGTGGATTTACCCTAGTTCCTCATTTTACGCTTGTTGATCCCCAGAATGGGTTATAATGGTCTCACAGATTCTTGCAACGAGGATCTTGCCTCTGCTCTCAATACAAACCAGTCGTTGGTGCATTTGGATCTGAGATCAAACTCCTTCACAGACCAATCTGTCCCCTTTCTCTGCGGCCTCATACAGAACTACAAAAGTCTATAGGACATTCAGTGAGTATTTATGTTAAATAGAAAAGTATTATTGAAATATAAACTCCAGTTTCCATGTTATTTACACTATTGTTGATTGTTTTCCTGATTTAATTTTCATATTTCAGATTACAGTACAGTCAGTTCAGTTCAAATGGGGAAAGACAACTGTAGTTGCCGCAGTCATTGAGACCCAACCTGTGGGTGAACACGTGAGCATTTCAATTTCTATCCCCACTGCTCTCAGTTTATGAACAATTTGATCTGATTTCCTCTCCCTCCTCTTCAAGTGGCTGTGCTCCAGGTTGAAATCCTATTGGCTGTTGCCCGACCTGACGGAGGGTCATCTCCCATTGCGAGGTCAGAGGCCCAGCCACAGGGTCACGAGGCTCAGGGGCCCAGCCCCACAGCGTGGGGTCTGTAGGATATCCAGGTCTCAATGCTCCCCAGTAAATGGGCATGTAAGGTCCACATCTAAACTACTGTGGGTATAATGCATGGCTTCTGGTGACAAAGGAGCAGTGCTCTCAAAGCTTGTGATTTCAAGTAAACCTGTTGGACTATAACCTGCAGTTGTGTGACTTCTGACTGAGTTCACTTTGGACAGACATACACCAACTATTGAACTATAGATACGATCACAGTCGCAGAATAGTGCTTTAGTGTTCAACCCCTTCACTTCAGAAAGAGAAACTCTAAGAAGGAAAAGGTTGTAATGATTTTAATAGACTGAGCTTACATTTATAGACTCACTCATCTACTCAGACCTTCAAAGCAGCGAAGGAAGTCATTCAGCCAATCATGCCTGTGCTGGTCAACTAAGATTTGACTATACTAATCCAATTTTCCATTTTTTTGGATGATTAGATTTTGAAGACTATGGCAATGCAAGTTAATTGCATTGCCATAGCCTTCAAAATCTAATCATACAAAAAAAAATGCTCAATCTAGGTGTCCTGCCACCAAATATACTGAGGAAATGCCCATCATCTTGTAAAGGTTGTTAGGGATGGGCAGTAAATGCTGCCCAGCCAGCAAAGCCAACATTTCCTGAATGAATGAAAAATGCTTAATGGGAAACACACTCCACTCAATGTGTCAAGTTTAGAAATTTGCTCTTTATTATGAAAATAACAGAAATAGTAATGCAGACTCTGACCCATTGTATATGTTGGCCCAGACCTTCTGGTTGGTATTGAAGCTGAGAATATTGACATTACCTGCAAAGACACCTACATTCCCAAATTTTTACGATTTTTCAGCCGGACTTTCTGATCCCAGACACCTTGCAGCCCTACAAGGCCAGACCGCTGAGTCTAGTGACCATATTGCTGGGTCTCTGATATCACAAAGTGGTCAAGGACCACTCTAGACATGCCTGACTATTTCACAGAATGTATGAAGACAGTTTCTAGATTTTTTGTTGAAAATTAATATATTCTCATCTTTTAATGATAACTGATCACACGATGCCAGTGGACCACAATTCCTTGGGAATTATGCTCAGCGGTGACAACTTACACCATCCTCCTAGAATGTCACATCTGTGCATCGTGTAGACTATCCGGGCTACTCAATACAAAAGAGTAACAGATGAAATTCTCTCAGCCAGGACAGAACAAACGAAACCATTCAAAACAGTTATGCATAAGGTGGAACCAATGACATTCACAGTTATCTCCTACAGCATTCAATGGTTTTTGACTAGCACTGTCAATAATACCTCATTACCCAACCTGTACCAATCAGGAGCTTCAGTCACATAATTGAAACTACTGCTGTGTTTGAGTAATCTTTAATTATACAGTTTGGATAACATTCTTCAGTCTGCTGTTTTACATTTTACAGATAATAACACATAAGCTCCTGGCTCAGTTAATATCCTGCCTCTCAACTCAACTGTTTTGCAATCCTGATTCCAGTATGGATAATGTTTTCACCAGACAAGTGGACAAGCTTCCAAATCAATCAGAAATATGGCTGTATTTTGAATTACAGTTGCCAAAGAAAAATCATGCAATGTGCCTGAAATACTACTGCCCAGAGGCTCTGACCTCCATAATTATGAAGTGCTTTGTGAGGTTAGTCATGGCTTACATCAACTCCAGCCTCCCAGATTGCCTTGTTCCTTTGCAATTCGTCTACCATCACAACAGGTCCACAGCAGACACCATCTCCCTAGCCCTACACTCATCCCTGGAATATCTGGATAACAAGGATACCTACATCAGGGTGCTACTTATTGACTACGGCTCCACCCTCAGCACCATATTTCCAAACAAACTCATCTTGAAACTCTGAGATCTAGTTCTTGGCTCCGCCCTCTGTAACTGGATCCTCAACTTCCTGATCTATCGACTGCAATTGGTAAGAATAGGCGACAACACCTTTTCCACACATAATCATTCACACCGATGCCCCTCAAGGCTACATACTCAGCCCCCTGCTGTACTCCTTATACACTCACAATTGTGTGGCCAAATTCCATCCCAAATCTGTTTACAAGTTTGCTGACGACACTACCATTGTAGGTCAGATCTCAAACAATAACAAGACAGAATACAGGAAATAGATTGAGTGCTTAGCAGCATGGTGTAAGGACAACAATCTCTCCTTCAATGTCAGCAAAACGAAGGAGCTGTTCATTGACTTCAGAAAACAGAATGCAAGGGCACGCCACTGTCTGCATCAACAGAGCTGAAGTAAAGATGGTTGAGAGCATCAAGTTCCGAGATTTTATTGGCGATCACCAATAATCTGACCTGGTCTATCCACATTAATGCAATGGTCAAGAAAATTCAACAATGCCTCTACCTCCTCAGAAATTTGTCATGTCCACAAAGATTCTTATCAATTTTTATAGATGCACCATAGAAAGCATCTTACCTGGATGCATCACAGCATGATATGGCAACTGCTCTCCCAAAAGCACAAGAAACCTCTGAGAGTCATGAACACAGCTCAATCCATTAAACAAACCAGCCTTCCATCCATTGGCTCCATCCATACTTCCCACTGCCTGGGGAAAGCAACAACATCATCAAAGAGTCCTCCCATCCCAGTTATAATTTCTTCCAGCATCTTCCATCAGGCAGAAGATAAAAACGTTTCAGCACACATACAAACAGATTCAAGAACAGCTCTTTTCCCATTGCTATCAGACTTCTGAAAACACCTCTCAAATGTTAATTCTGATCTCTCTCTCTCTCTCTCACACACACACAGTACCCCTTTTCTGAGGATGTAACGCTATATTTTGCACTCTCTTTGCTACAGTGGTGCACTTTTTATGTGTGATCTTCCTGTATAGTACACAAAACAACACTTTTCACTGTATCTCTATACATGTGACAAAAATAAATCAAACTCAAAGTCAAACTGGCATCCAAATTTGGACAAAAGAAAACATTCTGTCAGGGCAACTAGCTGCAGAATTTCACTAGGTGTTATGTTACTGGGCTCTAACTCATGGAAATTATTAATTGCAATTTTTATTTTTAAGCTGTAACAGTAGCATTATTTTTCTTTCTTCCCTGCATGAGAATATGCCTTGTGAACCATTTGTCCACACACATCACCACACACACAAAAATAAACAGAAAAACATCCCAACCCCCACACACACAAACTCACACACATCCCCACACCCACAAAAACACACACAAACATACAAAAACACTTTAGTTGT
>JAHRHZ010000151.1:571387-600471 GCA_024137785.1 Ginglymostoma cirratum | reverse complement strand
TTTAGGCCCGAAACGTCAAGTTTTCCTGCTCCTATGATGCTGCTTGACCTGCTGTGTTCATCCAGCCCCGTGCTTGTTGTCTCGGATTCTCCAGCATCTGCAGTACCTTTTATCTCTCAGACACAGGGAGAATGTGCAAACTCCACAGAGACAGTTGCCCGAGGCTGGAATCGATCCTGGGTCCCTGGCGCTGTAAGGCAGCAGTGCTAACCACTGAGCCGCAATGCCGAATGCCCAGTCCAGCTACAAGTTAATTTTAAAATGAAAGGCAGAAAGTTTAGAGGGGGTTTGAGGACAAACATTTTCACCCAGAGTGGGGTGGAAATCTGGAATGCACTCCCTGGATGGGTAAGTTTAGGTGAGAATCCCTCACAACCTTTAAAAATACTTGGGAGACCACTTGAAATATCCTATCATTCAAGGCTGGCAGCCTCGTGTGGAAAAGTGGGACTAATGTAGATTTGCATTAAAAGATACCTTAATGTCGGATGGAAGGAGACATGGGGAGAGTTGTGTGGTAGTGGGAGGGGTGGCTGTCGGGTTGGAAGGGTGCATGCTTCAGACTTTCGGAAGCAGCCAATTGAAATCCTGAACATCAATTCTTAAGCAGTTTTTAAAATTATTATTAATTCATGGGAAAAGAGGTTCTTAGGCTGGTCCATCCTTACCACTCTTGAGCAGGAACCGGTGAGCTGCCTTATTGAAGAGGTTACATTGTTCATATGGCATAAGTCTACCGACAATAGCCTGAGGAAGGGGGTTCCCATGACAATATCTTTTGGTGTAGCACCTTAAATTGGGATGTGGAATACACCGGGATGTGAAGAGGGCAGGAACTGCAGGAGACTGTAGGAGCTGCTGAATGGAGTTCTAGTCTCCACAGGGCACAAGCTGCCCCTTTGAGCAGTGCTGGTCAGAGGGTGATGGTTCACAGCTGGTCACAGCTCTTTCGAGTTTTAACCATTCCTTTCCTTACACCCATCCTCACCCTGCCCCAGGTTTTGTCTCATGCCAGTTATTGACTGACATTGAAAGGAGCATAGTCCTCTTTCAATCAAAAATATCTCCATAGATTAAGCACAGATGTCCTTCCAACACCATGCCCCTAACCATTCCTGAACTGAATCAGTTCATACCATTTTGTAGAGTCGGAGATTAATAGAGACATATAGCATGGAAATAGACTCCAGTCAATTTTTGCTGATCATAATCCCAAACTAAACTAGTCCCACTATTCTACTTATAAACTGGAAGCCCTGGCATTATGCCTCTGGGCTCGGCACCAGGAGTCATGGACATCTGATTACAGGCTTGAGCTGCTCTCTGAACTTGGACTGTGACACCCCATAAATAAATGTATTTGTGCAGCAACTTATATTCACCAACATGACTCCAACTCGTTCAAATGCGTACAAGGAATGATTGTCAGCTGTAGGATCTGATCCGGGAATGATTTTGTAAATGAAATTTATCACGTATATCAACCATAAAAGGAGAAAGTTGCTGGATATGGCAAAGAGTAAAATCACAGACTTCCTCCTGCTCTCCATCTCTGGGTCACTGCGATTCCCTTTCTTCTGACCCCTTAGTGCCTTACGGACTTGGCTAGTCAATAAAATGTGTTGGACTGTGACAGCATTGAATGAAAGAATGAAAATGAAGGCTAAGAAAGGGGTTAAAACTGTATGAAACCACCTAAATCCCTTCCAAAGAGGTTCAGTGTAATAGCTGGACTTTGTAATACAGAACCATGATACATTGTCCACAGTTGCATAGGGCTCATATCTAAAGTACATGGGTATGCATAGTAAACAGATCAGAATGCAGGTTGTTGCTAAAACAATAGCCGTATTCTTATCCGTATAATACTTAGTTTTTAATTTCTGGCAACAAATCGTGATGAATCGATCAAATGTGAAAGTGACAGTGAACCAAACAGAGCAGGATGTGGCTGCTATTGATAGGACATAGATTATGCTGCACACAGGAGTGATATCCAAAAAAGACAGTGGGAGATAATAGTAGTTGATCTGTCTCAGTATGACCTCAGTGATAACGACCAGTAGATCTGCTGTTGACATGGCCACCAGGTAGTGAGTGATGCCTGTAGAGAGGCCACACTTTCCTTTAGACAGGATCACAATCGCCACTAGATTAACTGCAGGTGGGAGAAGAGGAGAGAGACTGAAAACTGCTGCGCAATCATACTCCACTTTTCATCCCAGGCAAACATTTGTTTGTTTTAGTAACCACAAAATGATGGCTTTGGACAGATGTTAAAGTATCTAAGCAATTTTCTCCATTCATCTCTGATGCACCCATTTTCTGGTTTACCCAAGACGAGGGAGGATTGCCTTCAAGATGCTCTTTCACATGTTAGTATGGTTTAATGAGGTTTGTTAACATCTGGTGTAATTGGGTTTAGATACTTAATAGTGGTTGGGCAACATTTTCCTCACTGGGGAAAGGCAGAAGCTGAAGCACAGCACACATAGATCAGAGGAAATAAAAACACTTCAAGCAGATGGCTTGTGTGTTGGCAAGAACAGAAATTATTTCTCTTGGCATCACAAACTCCATTCTCCTCAGATTCCCCAGACTCAAAGCCCACATTATGGAGGAATACATTCAATTCTGATTTCATGTTTGTGTTGTGTTGTCTTGTGACCATTAGATAACCATCATAAGATGTAGGAGAAAAAAGACCATTTAGTCTATCAAGCAGTTACTCAGGAATCAGAGGTTGAATTAGAGAGAATCATCTGAAAAAGTAGGAACTAATTTTCAAGTGGCAGTTACAGGTAGGAAGGCAAGGGGTGATGATGACAAATAATCTGCAAACCTGATCTACAGATCTACTCCAAAACCTTAGAAATTAATACATTTGAAGAACAGTTTACTATTTGTTTTAGTACAGACTGCCAAACTTTCCTCATGCTTCTTCCTAGCTTTGCTTGTTCCAGCCTTAGCACTCTCCTGCATTTGAGATACTCTTCCCGATTTCTATTGTTATTATTATTCCAGTATGTATCACATACCTCCTTTTTCTTCCTTATTTTATCACTATTATTCTTAGTCATCCAGGGTACTCTAGATTTGAATACCATTATTTATTTCTCATGGGTATGTACCTCGCTTGGATCCTATTCATCTCTCTTTTGAAAGTCTCCCATTTTTCATCCATTGTTTCATTCACCAAAATGTGTTTCCAAACAACCCGCTGCAGTTCCACATTTAGACCAGTAAAACTTGCCCTTTTCCAGTCTGGGAAATTAATGCTCGACTGATCTGTATCCTTTTCCAACTTACTATTGTACCTTATTGTGTTGTGAACTCAATTTCCCAAATGCTCCTCCAAGCTGATGTTTTGCACTTTGTCTTCATCATTTCCTAGGTCTAGACCCAGTACAACTCTATTTCTGGTAGAGATGGAAATTTACAGTTCTAGAAAGTTCTCCTGCCCATTCTGCAGGAAATTCTTTACTTCAATGCCCCACTCTCTCACTTTTTCCCAGTATACCCTAAGATGATTTAAATCACCATTTATCATTACCTACTTGTCTGGCAGATTTCCATTACCTGCTGACAACTGCTGTCTTCTACTTTCTTCCCAATATTCAGAGGCCTATAATAAATACGCAATAAGATCACCCCTTATACAGTCATAGAGTTATAGAATCATACAGCACTGAAATAGACCCTTTGGCCCAACTTGTTCATACTGATCAGGTTTCCTAAACTGAATTAGTCCCATTTTCCTGCATTTGGCCCATATCCCCCTAAACATTTCCTATTCATATACCAGTCCAGGTGGCTTTTAAATGTTGTAATTGTACCTGCCTCCTCTGGCAGCTTGTTCCATATACGCACTACCCTCTGTGTGAACGGTTGCCCCTCAGGACCCTTTTAAATCTTTCTTCTCTCAACCTAAAGCTATGCCCTCTAGGTTCAGACTCCCCAACCCTGGGGAAAAGACCTTGGCTCCCTTCCTGTTTCTCACCTCCAACCTTATAGATTCTAATTCAGGATTTGCATCTCTTTCAAGGGTTAGTAAACTATTTTTGACCAACACTACTCCACCTGAAGAAGAGTCTAAGCCCAAAACGTCAGCCTTCCTGCTCCTCTGATGCTGCTTGGCCTGCTGTATTCATCCAGCTCTACACCTTGTTATCTCACTACTCCACCTCCTTCCTTTTTGTCCACACTGTTTCTATAAAAACCTTATAATTTGGGGCATTAAGAATCCAGTGCTATTCTGGCTTGAGTCATATTTCTGTACATGGTACTATGTCATACTGCACTGGCGAAATTTCTGCTTCCAGTGCCCAGTTAAGTGTTCACTTAACTCATTGCAGGTACATACAAACAATTTAATCCTGCCCTTATCTCTTTCTCGTCCCTTGGAAGGAGACCATTTCTTTGTTCACTGTCAATACGCAAGCCTTCCCTTAACTTCCTTCTCCCCATCCCCCATTTCTCTCTTTTGCCCTCACTGGTATTTTCAAAACTAGGCCCATTAGTCAGCCTAACCCCTCCGCCTTACAAGTTTAAATCCACCTCCACTGCGCTGTTTAGACTGTCAGCTAGGTGATTGATTCTATTTCTGTTCCAGTGAAGCCTTGTAACTATTGGAATGAATTTTGAGGGTCTTTGAAGGCTTTAATTTTATAGTATTGAAAACACAGAGGAGAAAGGCTGGTTTGCTTCAGCTGTCTGTCTCCATTTTGAAGCATTCTATCTTCTATAAGATGCCAGCATTGAGATTTTTCAGCAGTTGACATTATTTCACAAAAAATGGAAAAAAAGTAAATGGAGACAATATGTAAGCTACAATGAAGAGTTGATATTTAGATGAGATAACAGAATATCAGAGATAATTCAGGTGATATCAGTGATCGGACATCTGCTTGCCGATCATCAGACATACCCTTCGGTCCAACCAGCCCATGCCGACCATAATCCCAAACTAAACTATTCTCACCTGTCTGCTCCTGGCCCGTATCTCTCCAAACTTTTCCTATTCATCTACTTATCTAAATGTCTTTTAAATGCCGTAACTTGACCTGAATTCACCACTTCCTCTGCAAGTTCTTTCCATACACGAACTGCTCTGTGTAAAAAGATTGCTCCTTATGCCTTTTTAAATCTTTCACCTCTCACCTTAAAAATATGGCTGCTAGTCTTGAAATCCCCCACCCTTGGGAAAAGACATTTGCCATTCACCACATCTATACCTGTCATGATTTCATAAACCTCTGTAAGATTACCCCTCAACCTCCTACACTCTAGTGGAAAAAGTCCCAGCCGAACCAGCCTCTCCCCATAACTCAAACCCTCCGTTCCTGGCAACATCCTGGTGAATTTCTTCGGAATCCTCTCCTGCTTAACAATATCCTTTCTATAACAAGGAGACCAGAACTGGACATAGTATTCCAGAAGAGGCCTCAGCAATGTCATGTACAACCTTAACATAACCTCCCAACTCCTAAACTCAAAGGTCTGAGAAATGAAGGCAAACATGCTAAATGCCTTCTTAACCACATTGTCGACATGTGATGCAAACTTCAAAGAATTATGTACCTGAATGCCTAGATCTCTCTGTTCTATAACACTACTCAAGGCCTTTCTTCTAATTGTATAAGTCCTGCCCTTATTTGTTTTAGCAAAATGCAATATCTTGCATTTATCCAAATTAAGCTCTACCATTCTTCACCCCATTGACCCAAATGATCAAGATCACTTTGTAATCTTAGTAACCTTCTTTATTGTCCATTATACCAACAATCTTGGTGTCATCCGCAAACTTTCTAACCATGCCTCTATTCTCATTGAAAACATTTATACAAATGACAAACAAAATGGACCCAGCACAGACCCAATGGAACACCAATGGTCACAGGCCTCCAGTCCAAAAATCAACCCTCCATCATCACTATCTATCTCCTGTAGTTAAGCCAAATGGCAAGATCACCTGAATCCCATGTGATCTATCTTTACTAAATAGTGTACCATGCGGAACCTTGTCAAAGGCATTACTAAAGTCCAAGTAAATAATGTCTACCGATCTGCCCTCGCCAATCTTCTTGGTTACTTTCTCAAAAATCGCAATCAAGTTTGTAAGACACAATTTCTCTCATACAAAACCACGCTTATTATCCCAAATCATTCCATGCCTCTTGAAATCCATATAAATACTACCTTTGAATCACTTCCACCAACCTACTCACCACCAAAGTCAGATTCACAGATCTATTGTTCCCAAGCTTCTCCTTACATCCCTTCTTAAACAAAGGCAAAACATTAACCACTTTCCAGTCATTTGGCACCTCACCCATAATTATAGATCATGCAAGTATTTTTGCAAGGGGTCCCACAATTTCCTCTCTAACTTCCCTAAAATTCCTGGGATATACTAGATCAGGACCCGGACATTTATTCACCTCTACATTTTCTAAGACATCCAACACTTCCTTTCCTGTAATTTGAACTGTTTTCAAAACATCAATATTTGTTTTCCTGAGTTCCCTAGCCCCCATTTCTTTCTCCACAGTAAAATATTCATTTAGAATCTCTCCCATTTGCTGAAGTTCAACACAAAGACAATCTGTTTGATCTTTAAGGGGTCCTACTCTCTCTCTAGTTGTTCTCCTGCTCTTAATATACTTGTTGAATCTCTTTACATGGTCCTTAACTTTATTTGCCAAGGCTATCTCATATCATCTCTTTACCTTCCTGGTCTTTTAAAAATGCCTCTACACTCCTTATACTCTTCAAGAGATTATTTTGAACCTAGTTGTCCATATTTAATATGATGCTTTTTTATTCTTGACTAGAAGCTCAATATCTTTATTCATCCTTTGTTCTCTAAATCTACGAGCCTTGCCTTTCATTCTAACAGGAACATAATGACTCTGAACTCTCATTCATACACTTGTGAAAGCATTCCACTTATCAGATATCACTTTACATGTGAACTCCAATCAATTTTTTGAAAATTCTTGTCTTGTGTCATTAAAATTTCCCTTATTCCAATTAAAACCTTTAATTTTTATGGAAGGTTTGTTTTTCCATAACTATTTTAAAACAAATAGAATTGTGATCACTAGACCCAATGTGTTCCCCAACTATCACATCAGTCACTTGCTCTGTCTTATTATCCAAGAGAATTTTTGCTCCTGTCTTGTAGGAACATTTACATATTGATAATGAAAATTTTCTTAAATACATTTAACAAATTCTTCACCATTCAAACCTTTAACACTATGGTAGTCCCAGTTAATGTTTGGAAAATTAAAATCACCTACTGTTACAATGTTATTATTCTTACATATATCTGAGATCTCTCTACATATTTGTTCCTCAATTTCCCTCTGACGATTGGGGAGCCTATAGTATAATCCCATCGAGGTGATCATTCTTTTTTTATTTCTAATTTCAATGGACATTTCTAATTTTCACAGGACAATTGTCCAGAAATATCTTTTCTACTTAGAGGAGTAATGTTTTCCTGAATCAAAACTGTCACTCTTTTTATTTCTCTTTCTATCCTTCCTGTAGCATCTGGAACCCGAAACAATGAGCTGCCAGTCCTGTCCATCCCTCATCCAAGTTTCTGTTGAAGCTGGCTAGAGTCATTGTGAAGTGGAAGGCAAGAAGCTAAAATGTGTGGTTCTTTCAAGAGATTTTTGCTTTGTCTGTACTGAGAAATTTTTAAAAAAGTATGTCTGTGAGCAGCAGCTGAAGTTGACAGTACAGAGAGCCTCTAAAAGTGAAACATGCGTATCAAAAAAAAAGCCTTCTAGGTGGCCGGCAAAAAAGCAGTCTTGTTTTGATGTTGTGACAACGAGTTTGAATTGAGCCAATTAATTTAAACAAAGTACCTAGAAACAGAAAGTCAATTGAATTTAAATCTGATGATGTTGACAACCTGAAACCAATCATATTATAAGAATCTGAATATGTCATTACGGGTATACAAGACGAGGGTATTTGGAAAATTG
This sequence comes from Ginglymostoma cirratum, assembly GCA_024137785.1. NCBI lineage: Eukaryota > Metazoa > Chordata > Chondrichthyes > Orectolobiformes > Ginglymostomatidae > Ginglymostoma > Ginglymostoma cirratum. The sequence goes on along the minus strand of JAHRHZ010000151.1, from coordinate 592,471 downwards.
GGGAGAGCCATTCTCCACCTGTCAGAATTAGCACCATTCAGCTCTCAGAGAAAACCCACCTAATCAATCAATCAATCAATCAATAAAAGATACCACGGTATTTTAGCTCAAAGTCCTCATTTGAGAAATTATAGAGATAAAACACCCCGGACGGCAGAATTAATGGAAGGAAGGTGTTTGTGAAGAGAGCAGAGGTGACAGAAGATTCCAGATGGCAGTCTGTGCAAACTTGGAGAGATTAAGTTATAATTTATTGCTTCTTATTAATTGAATTTATATTAATGGGACTTGTTTTTATTTAAACAGCATTCCAGTAGAATTTAGAACAGTAAGGGAGTAGTTAGTAGTCTGGAGGGAATTGTTGGTTTGTCAGTAATTTTGTTAATTTGTTCATTGTTGGGTTAAATAAGTAAATTATTTCTTGCTACTTGTAAAGTGGAGATCAGGGATTTTCTTTCTTTTAACCACTCTTTTAATAGATTATGAGGGGAAGGACGAGCTTCTCTGGGTGTTTCAGGGGTAATTATTAGAGGGGAACCCCTACTTCTGCCATAACAGATTGGGGCTTGTGTTTTAGTTTAATTATCAGAGGGGTTTGGCCATTCCCTGCCATAACACTGTAGTAGCTGTGACATCTTAATCCCATGTTCCTAAACATGCCCTGAGTTCATCAGCCTTACCTTACATTGAAATAAATGCCATCTAATTCTTCCAAGTTACTTCGTTTTCTGACTTGCTCTTGACTGTCTTTACTAATTAACTTGTTCTTTTCAGATTCAAAACCTTCCTCCTCTATCTTTCTGTTTACTCTGCTACTTAGGATCTCTTCACACGTCTTCTCTAATTGTTTACAGTAGAATGAGCCAATCTTCCTGCTATGACATTGGTCCCTTTCCAGTACAGGTGAAATCCATCCTTTTTGAACAGGTCTTCTCTGCCCCAGAAGAGATCCTAATGCTTCAAGAACCCGAATCCCTGAACATTACACCACCTCTTCAGCCAGTGATTTATCTTTTTTTTTAAACTTTTATTCTTTCCCTCATTCGAGCTTGCCACCAGGATTAAACCAGAGGTTACTACTTTTGTGGTTCTGGGTCTTTAATATTCTACCTAACCTCTTGTATTCACTCTGTAAAGCCTGAATCCTTTCCCAACTATGTCATTCCTACCAATGTGTACAATAACTTTTGGTTTCTTACTCTCCCCTTTAACAATATGCTTCAAACGTTTTGAGATGTCCTTAATCCTGGCACCAGGAAAACAACATCCTGTCCTAGTTACACACTCACTGCTGCAGAATCTCCTGTCCGTGCACTACATATAATTATTCCTTGAAATTTTGTCAGACTCCATCTAACATAAGATTCATTCTTCATGCCCAAGATCCGACTGCCTCTTCTATTTTTCTGAGAGACTATCCTTTTCACCAGTACACGAACTGACCCTCTGTTTGAGAGAGGAATAGTCACAGGAGACTTTAGAATTATCTTCTTACCTTTCCTGACAGTCAACTATCTATCTGACTGTGTAAACATTCCAAATCCACAACTGAATTGAATCATTTGTTGTCACGTGTGGTCAACATAAAATACAGTGAAAAGAACCTTCATCATGCATAGGCACCATTCACATGAACTTAAAATAAAAAATAAAAAAAGATAACTTAGAGTCCGACTTTTCTTTCTCCGCTGCCAGAGTTCTGCTCCAGGCTTCACTAGCCCATTGCCATGCCCCTGCCAGATTCCTGCACCGGGCCATCTAACTCTGTGTCCTTTGTATGCTCTCAATGACATTAAGCCAAAAAGCAGCTAACGATAGCATCTTTAAAAAAACTAAACTACTTTCCTTAACCATTGAATTAATAATGCGCATGCAACAAATAAGAAATAAAACAAAATGTCAAATATATAAATATTAATAAAATCAACCACTTAGCTGAACAATCAATGTGGTTTTTTTTTTAAAAAAGACTGCTCCTCAAGTGGTCCAGCAGTCTGCTTTCAATCTTCTGATAAAGAAAATCTCAGTCCGGAGCCATCCACTTGTAGTCCTCTTCCAAAACCTCCCAAACACAACTCTCTTCTAAAAAGAAACACTCCTCCTCAATTTAAAAAAAAAACTCTTTAGCAATGTTAAAAAAAACTCTCTTCTACGCGTGTTATTTTATAGAAAAATCAAGGAGAACACATCTACAGTATTTCTGTGGTTACAGTCACTTACCAGGGACACCAATAATGGCCAGGACCATGTAATATATTTTATTCACCTGCGCAATCAGTTCGTGCATTTTCTGACAGAATTAATCTGTCCCTTCACGCAGAGAGGGAAAAAGAACTGAATAAAGCTCATAAGTGACAGAGCGCGTGATTTATACCCCATGGGAATCTCCACAGGGACATTATATCAAAATTTTTATTTTATTTCATGTAAACAGATCATGAGTAACATGCTGAGAATTTACTTTGAAAGAATATATTTAAAAGAAACATAGATATAACGAACAAGAGTAGGCCATTTATCCCCACGAACCTGCACCGCCATTCAATATGATCATGGCTGATCCTTCAGCTCTGTCCCCCTGTTCCCACGCTCTTCCCATAATGGTGCTGTTGGATTGTTAACCAGAAAATAGTGAATAGTTTTGATCACATTGATGATTGAATGATAATTGTTAGATGTGCATGCCCAGCAATAATATGCTTCCTTCCAATATTAACAGCTGGATCACAGATCTCATGTCCAATCTGGGATGTCCATCCTCCTGTTTGGTGATCCATTCATTGAAATTCCACTTCTGGCTTTTGTTATCCTTGGGTTTGACTAATGCAGTCAGACAATGTGGGTGGGGGTCAGCACAGTAGCTCAGTGGTTAGCACTGCTGCCTCACAGTGCTAGGGACACAAGTTCAATTCCAGCCTCAGGCAACTGTCTGCCTGGAGTTTGCACTTTCTCCCTATGTCTGTGTGTGTCCCCTCCAGGTGCTACAGTTTCCTCCCACAGTCCAAAGATGTGTGGGTTAAGTGGATTGACCATGCTATAGTGTTCAGTGACATGCAGGCTAGATAGGTTAGCCATGGTTAAAATGGGGTGACAGGCATAGGGTGAGAGGTGAGATCTTTCTCAGAGGGCCAGTGCAGACTTGATGCAGACCCTTTCTGCCCTTTAGGGATTCTATGAATATCCTTTTTTTCATGCTTCCTCAACTTAATAGATTGTGTCAAACACAATGTCAAAAGACTCTTCACAGCACCTGAATTTAGATTAAAAAATGGAGTGTGAGGGAAGAGTGGGGATGTGTCCTGGAAAGACAGAACATAAGAGCTAGGAGCAGGAATAGGCCATTAGCCCCTCAAGTCTGCACTGCTATTCAATACGATCATGGCTGATCTCATCTCAGCCTCAACCCCACTTTGCTGCCCTCCATAACCCTTCAAAATGTTAATTAAAAATCTGTCTACCTCATCCTTAAATTTACTCAATGCCTTAGCATCCACAGTACTCTGGGGGAGTGAATTCCACATGACCCTTTGAAAGAAGTAATTTCTCCACATCTCTGTTTTAAATCCTATATCCCTTATCCTAAAACATTCACCTCTCATTCTAGATTGCCCCACAAGGAAACATCCTCTCTATGTTTACTTTATTGATTGACTGATTTATTTATTGTCAGATGTATTTTATTATCAAACACTGAAAAATGTTGACTCGTGTCACCACTCTCCATCACCATCTTAAAAACACAGAAAATAAACCAAAATGCAGAATAAAAAGCCAGAAAAATAAAGAAATAAAGTTCATCTTATCACAATAAAGTTGAGTGGTCCTTGGAATAGCTCCTGATTATAGCTCAAACATGGGCATGGTTTGTCAATCCCCTTTAGCTATGTATTCACCTCAATTAGATCTCATCTCATTCCCCTAATCTCCAGAGATCTAAACTGCTCAGTCTCTCTTCATGAGACAAACCCCTCATCTCTGGAATCAATCTCGTGAACCTCCTTTGAACTCCCTCCAATACAATGACATCCCTACTCAAGGTAGGAGACCAAAATTGTATCCAATACTCCTGGTGTGGTCTCACTAATACCTTGCACAGTTGCAACACTTCTTGACTTTTATTCTCTATGTCTTTGGCAATAATTCCCAAAATTCCAGTCATCTTCCTTCTGACCTGCATGATAGTTTTCTGCAATTCATGCACAAGGACACCCAGATCCTTCTGCACTGAAGCATTTTGAAGTTTCTCCTCATTTGGATGATAAGACCATATGAAATAGGAAGAGGAGTAGCCTATTTGGTCCATCAAGCCTGCTCCTCCATACAACAGGATCCTGGCTAATCTGACATTCCTCATGTTTATTCTCCTGCCTTTTCTCTATACCCATTGATTTCCCGACTGATCAAGAATCTATCAATCTCAGGCTTAAATTCCTTTTTCTTTATTCCCGACCAAAATGGATAAGCTCACATTTATAGACCTTAAACTCAATCTGCAAAATTTTGGCCCATTCACTGAACCTTTCCATATCCATTTGTAAATTTCTGATTCCTTCATTGCAACTTAGAAAATTGTTGAAAGTGTTTTCATCCCAGCATCCAAGTTATTAACATAGAGTATTAGTAGCTGTGGCCCAAGGACTGAACCCTGTGTCACCCACTGGTTACATACTGAATGGTGGAGGGTGATGGGCTGAATGGCTTACTCCTGCTCATAGTTTCTCTGCTTTCCTTGAGACCCAGGAATTCAACTTTGTGTGTTTGGCTGTTTAGGGATTTAGCATCTAATCTGTTTTATGACTCAAAATTCCTCTGATGTAGTTTTCTTGTCCCCTCTTACTGTTACCACTTTCTCCCCATATCCTTTGATCCCTTTAGCCCTGAGAACTATATCTAACTCCTTCTTGAAAATATTCAATGTTTCGGTCTCAATGAATTTCTGTGACAGAAAATTCAACAGGCTCCCTACTCTCTGGTTGAAGACATTTCTCCCCATCTAGTTCTGAATAGGCCTACCCCGTATCATTAGACTGTTACCCCCTGGTCTAGACTCCCCCAGTTATCAGGAACATCCTTCCCATGTTTACCCTGTCTAGCCCTTTTAGAATTTTAGAGGTTTCTATGAGATCCCCCATCTTCCAAACTCCAGTGAACATAATCCTAACTGATTCAGTCTCTCTTCATACATCTCTCCCTTACTCACTCAATCTCTCTCTCTTTTCCACTCTCACTTGCTGTCTCTCTCACTCTCATTTTCACTTTTTCTCTCTCTTGCCACTTTGTCTCATGCTTTCTCTCCCTTGCTGTCTCTCTCACTCTCTGTTTTGTATTCTCCCTCACACACTCTCTCCCTCAGTCTCTGAGTCATTCTCTGTCACCCTCTCCTTCGCTCTCTTTTTTGCTCTCTCCTTCACGCTGTCTCTCTCACTGTCGTTCCCTCTCTCTCTCTCACTTTTCCTCTCTCCCTCTCACTATATAAAAGGTGACATGTCAGTCAGCCATTGAATTATTGGTGTGAGGCCTCATTCAGAATCTGTCAGAGTTCTAACCTGGAGTCAGGCTTGTTTTATCCTGACTGCAGAAATCTATACAATGCCACACTGTTCTATTGTGGCATCAAATTTGGTGTTGTCTGAAAACAGAGAGAAAAAAAATCTATAATTAAACAACTTCCTGGATGGAGTGCTTCACTCCTTTGATGTGTGTGTGTGTATGAGACAGGCTGTACAATCGTGTATGTTTGTGTGAGTATGTGTGCGCACAACAGTGTGAAAGTGCATGACTGAGTGTGTTTATGAATGTGTGTCTGTGACAGCTTTTATGTGAGATTGTGTGCAAGAGATAGTGTGTTTGATTTTGTGTGAGCGATTAAGTGTGTTTGTCTATGTATGACAGTGCGACTGTTGTGAAGAAGGAACTCCGAAAGGATATTAATGTCTACAGTGAAAAAGAATATCTGACCTAGAGAGATTCACAGCAAGACTTCCTCATGTTTTGAATACAATCTCCTGGCAATAACTGTTAATGTATCATTGTCCTCCTCTACCATCATATTAACTTTCTCATCATTGTGTACAAGATCACCCTACTCCCCTAGACTATAATGTTTAATAATTTCTCACCATTTTAAATAAAACATTGTTTTTTCCCTATTCTTCCTACAAACATGAATCACTTTTCACCATATTATATTCCACCTGGCAATATTTTAAATATAATTCACACAAGACAGATAGCAAGGCATATGATATGATGGGATATAGCAAACTCTGTTACACTCAGTACCTTCATGTCACAATGTTATAATACCCAGGCAGAAAATTTCCCTGACGCATGCGAATAGTGTCATTGGGTCTGGAAGTGTGGACTGGGCAGGGAATGAGTATTTTAATATGCCACTGAGTTAGTTTGTAAATCTCTGCTGCAAACAGACATTTCTCCACATTAGGTTCCATCTGCCAATTACTTCCCTACTCAGTGAAGACGTCCATATCTGTTTACAGTCCCTTTGGTCATTCGTACAGCTTTCTCTCCCACCCAGTGCGGTCTTGTCAGTGAACCTGGAGACATTACACTTGTTCCCTTCGTCTCAATCATTGATATCAATTGTAAATGGCTGCGGCTTTAGCAGTGACACTTCTGGTACCCCCACTAGTACTGGCTCACCAAGCTGGAAATGACCCTGTTTACTGCCCATCAGTCAATCCTCTACTCTCCAGGACACAGCAAACCCTGTTAGACTCAGTACCCACAGTCAGCCTTAACAACACAATATTACATTATACAGTCAGAGAACTGTCAGAGATGGGAATATAGAGGGGGAATGATTGACAAGTTTGGTGGGTCAGTAAATTGGACATTGAAAGGCTGTCATTCTGGTGAACCTATGCTACGCTCAAATGGACATGGACACCCGAATGCCCACTCTTTCTTGCCTTTCCCTATTTATAAAGTCAATGTCAGTGCTGTGCAAACATCAAATGGTCCCAGTGACTGACTGACTCCTTTTTGTGTTTTTTTACCCCTGGTGTGTCAGAGAACCAGCCCGAGGTTAAACATGGGGGAAGAGAAGAGACAGGCCCTGGGAGTGACTTCCCACCATTGAGTCACTGCCCAGCCTCTCAGAAAATAAACACTGGGGACAGTCAGAAAGCATTTACTCCTTGATCTCAGTTGAAATCTGTTCTCATTCTCTGGGTTTAAAAATCAGAGGGAAGTGCTGATATAACAGGGAGATTTTGGAAGTCAGTCAGTGATGGGATCTTGTTTGCTTCTCTATTTTTTGTTTCAAAAGATCTTGGCTTTGATTTAATCGTTTTCCATCTCTCGCTCTGTCTCCTGGGAGGGGTTTCTGCGAGACTGAAGCTTGGACACAGACAGAGGGAGACACACAGGCTCTGGGAGTTGGGATGGGGGAGTGTGTCCCAGCCTCTGGAATAAATCTCTCTTTTTCCCTCCCCTCAAACAGAAACACTGGGACAGTCCTGAGGCAGTGTGACACCTTCCTATTCCTGTTCTCTGGGTTCAATATCAGGGACTGTGCTGGTAAAATGAGAGATTGTGGAAGTCAGTGAACTGTGGGATCTTGCTGTGCTTTCAGTGCCAGTTTTTTTAAAAAATCAATTTTAATTTCTGTCTTTGTTTCCCCCGAGGAGATGTGATTTGGGAGCCGAAGCTCGGACGATGCAGAGATCGACAGAACCAAATCATTCTGCCGTGAGGAGCCATCAGACAGGAACTGGACATATACACACACATAAGGTTGGAGAGAGGGTCGCTGCACAGTCTGATCCCACACATTTCACTGCCTCCATCTCTCACTGCTGTTTCTGTGTTGCCAGCTGTCTGTCCCACATCTTTCCTTCAATCCCCGTCTCTCCCCATCCTTTGCATCTCTGCCCTGTTCATGCTCCCTGTAGATTCCCTTCCCACAATTCTCTGCCTCCTCACTCTTTCCCCATCTGTTTAATGGTTCAATCTTTTCAATCTCTAACCTCCCTGCTCACCTCTCCCCACATCATTCTCTTTCTCTCTCTCAGCCTTGTGGCACCTTGCTGTTTCTGATTGAGGGTCATTCAATCTACCTAACACTATCACTCTCTCTCTCTCCATCACTAGCTCTCTGTTGTGTCTCTCTCTCTGGCTGCTCTTCTCTCATTCTCTCCCTAGATTTCTCTCCCTCCCTCTCTCTGTCTGTCTCTCCTTGGGATTACTCTCCATGTGTGTCCATCTCTGTCTGTCTCCCTGGATATTTTTACTCTCCCTCCTGTGTCTGTCCTTTTCTCTGTTTCTCCCTGTGATTTCTCCTCCTCTGCCTGGCCTTCTGTCTCTGCCCTCTGGGCTTCTCTCTCCCCGTGTCCCCTCTCTCTCTCACTCACTCTCCCTGAGGGTTTGCTCTCTCCCAGTCTCTGTTCTTGGTTTCGCCCAGTGGGTTCTCTCTCTCTCTCTCTCTGTCTTTCTATCTATTTTCCCTTTTCTCATTTTCTGTCTGGGTTTACACAGTCTCTCTCTCCCCCCACACTTCGTTTTCTTTCCTCTCTTCTGTGTTTCTCTCTGTCTCACTTTCTATCCTTGGGATCTTCCTCTGTCCTTTGTTGACTCTGCCTGTGTATTTCTCTCTCTTTCTGTGGTTTCACATTCTGTCTGTCCTTCTTTGTCTCTCTCACTCGGCAGTTTTCTCCTCTTTATCTCTGTCTTTTAGTTTCACTCCCTGGGATCTTTCTCTGTCCTTGGCTCTCTGTCACTCACTTTCTCTTCCGCTCCCTCTCAGTCCCTCCATCTCTCTCCCTGGACTCTCTCTTTCCCTCTGTCTTCCTCTCGCTCTCTCTCTCTCTCTCTTTCCCTCTCCCTTTCTGTCCTGCTGTTCCTGTCCCTCAGGTAGGTTTGGACTCAGTGCCACATGATGCCACATTTTCTTAACACAGTGGGATTTGTCTGCTCCCCTTGTCTCCAATTGTTGTCCAAACTGGGCGGGGGACAAAGCACTTTTCTCAGTGTAGTGTTGGTGTGAGGGAGAAGCCTGGGACTTGGAATCTTCCTGTGCAGTGAGGCAATCAGTCAAAAGACCAGTTTGTCTCTGCACATGCTCTCTGTATCTGCCACCGTAAGTAGGGGAGGGGGGAGGAAGCTGCAAAGGTTTAAGGGGCAGTTAGACTGGGGCAAGGGGGCAATATTTAATGGAGCAAAATATTCGAGTGCGGCACAATATTTGGTCAAGCAAAATACTTGGGGGTGGCAGTAGTTGGTGGAATGTCAAGGGCATTTGGGGGCAGTCCCACAAAAAATTTGGGTGGGCTGGGGAAGTTGTATGATTGAGGCGGAGGCAAACACCGAGGGCACAAAATGAGGGCAATTATGAGCAAGCCCCATTTTTAACACCCCAACTCTGGGCACCAAAATTGGTAGGTGCAAAATTGTGCAGAAGGGCAAAATTAGCGAGTGCATAATTTGGCTGGGGCGCAAAATTGCAAGGTGCAAATTTGTCAGGGGCAAGATGGGGAGGTGTGCAAATTTGAGGGGGTTGAAAATTGGAGGGTGGGGGAGAGTATTTAGGGTGTTTGCAAATTGGGGTGGGCACATAACTGGCTGAGGGAGTATTTGGGGAAGATGCAAACTGGAGAGGGGCCTGGATAAAGCACCTTTCCTGAGTGAGTGGGATGGTAGCAGGGTGCAGCTGGAGATTGGGATCTTGCTGTGCATCAGAACAGTCAGTCAGAAGGTCAGTTAGTTATTGCACATGCACACAGTGCCCTTCCCCACCCTAGGGGCTAGGACTGTGATGGGGAGAGAGAGCATTCGGAGGGCATTCAGACAGAGGACATGCTCCTGAGCGGAACAGGGAATGGGGAAGAGAGCCCGATGGAGGGGAGTGTTTGGGCTGGGTGGAGCTGTTGTATAAGAGAGAGAGATGGGGGAAGAAGAGTACAAGGGGCAGGGTGGGGAATCATGGAGGAGCTGTCTCCACAGGAAGGGTATTCAATGAGGACCATTCAAGGGCAAATCCTGAGGAGAGAGGCAGCACCTGGATCATTTCATGAGGGGGTTGGCATGATGAGCTGAAAATCCTCCACCTGTGCTTTGAGGCATCAGGGTTTCTGGGATTGGGATCTTGCTGTGCACTGAGTCAGTCAGTCGCAGTTAGGTCAGTCCACACAGACTCATTTAGCCCTGTCCCAAGGCATGGGGCTCAGTGAGGGGGTGTATATAGTACACAGTGGGAGTTACAAGAGGGTTTTTATTTCAGGGCTAATGGAGGGGAAAGTTCAGGCATGGAGACAGGAAGCTGGATGTGGTGGAGTAGGATGTGTTGGGGAGAAGGTGGGAAAAAGGCAATGACAGTGAATGATTGGAAGAGTTTTGGGGGGGACAATTCTGGGAGGAGTTTGGGGAATTTAAATGGGGGTAGGCATGTAATTTGGAGGGGACACAGTATTTGGGGGAGATAAAAACTGGAGGGAGGGGTAGATAAAGCACATCTCAGAGGGGGTGAGAGGGGACAGGGTCTTGGGATCTTGCTGTGCAAGAAGTCTCTGCACATGTTCAGCGAATCCTGCACAAGAGGGGGCCCATGCGGGGGTGATTTTGGAGACGCAGGTAAAGCTTTGGGAAGGGTTAAAGGTTCAAAACTGGGATTGAGTTTGAAGTATGACGCTCACTCTCTCACAGAGAGACAACAACACACAAATACTATAAGACCATAAGACATAGGAGTGGAAGTAAGGCCATTCTGCCCATCGAGTCCACTCTGCCATTTAATCATGGCTGATGGGCATTTCAACACCACTTACCCGCACTCTCCCCATAGCCCTTGATTCCTTGCGAGATCAAGAATTTATCAATCTCTGCCTTGAAGACATTTAACGTCCCGGCCTCCACTGCGCTCCGTGGCAATGAATTCCACAGGCCCACCACTCTGGCTGAAGAAATGTCTCCTCATTTCCGTTCTAAATTGACCCCCTCTAATTCTAAGACTGTGCCCACGGGTCCTAGTCTCCCCGCCTAATGGAAACAACTTCCCAGCATCCACCCTTTCTAAGCCATGCATTATCTTGTAAGTTTCTATTAGATCTCCCCTCAACCTTCTAAACTCTAATAAATACAATCCCAGGATCCTCAGCCATTCATCGTATGTTAGGCCTACCATTCCAGGGATCATCCATCTGAATCTCCGCTGGACATGCTCCAGTGCCAGTAATGTCCTTCCTGAGTTGTGGGGCCCAAAATTGGACACAGTATTCTAAATGGGGCCTAACTAGAGCTTTATAAAGTCTCAGAAGCACATCGCTGCTTTTATATTCCAACCCTCTTGAGATAAATGACAACATTACATTTGATTTCTTAACCACGGACTCAACCTGCAAGTTAACCTTTAGAGAATCATGGACTAGCACTCCCAGATCCCTTTGTACTTTGGCTTTATGAATTTTCTCACCGTTCAGAAAATAGTCCATGCCTGTATTCTTTTTTCCAAAGTGCAAGACCTCGCATTTGCTCACGTTGAATTTCATCAGCCATTTCCTGGACCACTCTCCTAAACTGTCTAAATCATTCTGCAGCCTCCCCACCTCCTCCATACTACCTGCCTGTCCACCTAACTTCATATCATTGGCAAACTTCGCCAGAATGCCCCCACTTCCTTCATCCAGATTATTAATATATAAAGTGAACAGCTGCGGCTCCAACACTGAACCCTGCGGGACACCACTTGTCACCAGTTGCCATTCCGAAAAGAGCCTTTTATCCCAACTCTCTGCCTTCTGTCAGACAGCCAATCCTCAATCCATGCCAGTAGCTCACCTCGAATACCATGGGCCCTCACCTTACTCAGCACCTTATCAAAGGCCTTTTGGAAGTCTAGATAGATAACATCCACTGGGTTTCCCTGGTCTAACCTACTTGTTACCTCTTCAAAGAATTCTAACAGGTTTGTCAGGCACGACCTCCCCTTACTAAATCTATGCTGACTTGTTCTAATCCGACCCTGCACTTCCAAGAATTTAGAAATCTCATCCTTAACGATGGATTCTAAAATTTTACCAACAACCGTGCTTAGGCTAATCGGCCTATAATTTTCCATCTTTTGTCTTGATCCTTTCTTAAACAAGGGGGTTACAACAGCGATTTTCCAATCATCTGGGACTTCCCCTGACTCCAGTGACTTTTGAGAGATCACAGCCAACGCCTCCGCTATTTCCTCAGCCACCTCCCTCAGAACTCGAGGATGTAGCCCATTGGGGCCAGGAGATTTATCAATTTTTAGACCTTTTAGCTTTTCTAGCACTTTCTTTTTTGTAATTCCTACCATACTCAACTCTGCCCCCTGACTCTCCTTAATTGTTGGGATATTACTCATGTCTTCCACTGTGAAGACTGACGCAAAATACTTACTAAGTTCTTCAGCTATTTCCTTATCTCCCATCACTAGCCTTCCAGCATCAATTTGGAGCAGCCCAATGTCTACTTTTACCTCTCGTTTGTTTCTTATGTATTGAAAGAAATTTTTCTTTCTAATATTACTGGCTAGCCTACCTTCATATTTGATCCTCTCCTTCCTTATTTCTATCTTTGTTATCCTCTGTTTATTCTTGTACCCTTCCCAATCTTCTGATTTCCCAGTGCCCTTGGCCACTATATAGGCTGTCTCTTTTTCTTTTATACATTTCCTGACTTCCTTTGTCAGCCATGGCTGTCTAATCCCCACCCCCGGATAATCTTTCTTTTCTTTGGGATGAACCTCTGTACTGTGTCCTCAATTACCCCCAGAAACTCCTGCCATTGTTGCTCTACTGTCTTCCCTGCTAGGCTCTGCTTCCAGTTGATTTTTGTCAGTTCCTCTCTCATGCCCCTGTAATTACCTTTCTTTAACTGTAACATCATTACATCCGATTTTGCCTTCTCTCTTTCAAACGGCAGACTGAACTCTACCATATTATGATCGCTGCCTCCTAAGTGTTCCCTTACTTTAAAATCTTTTATAAAGTCTGGCTCATTACATAGCACTAAGTCCAGAATAGCCTGCTCCCTTGTGGACTCATCAGAATCCCTACAATGTGGAAACAGGCCCTTCGGCCCAAAGAGTCCACACCGACCCTTGCAGCATCCCACCCAGACCCATCCCCCTATAACCCACACACCCGTGAACACTATGGGCAATTTAGCATGGCCAATCCACCTAGCCTGCACATCTTTGGACTGTGGGAGGAAACCAGAGCACCCGGAGGAAACCCGTGCAGACACAGGGAGAACGTGCAAACTCCGCACAGATAGTCACCTGGGGCTGGAATTGAACCCGGGTCCCTGGTGCTGTGAAGCTGCAGTGCTAACCACTGAGCCACTGTGCCACTCCATCACAAGCTGTTCCAAAAAGCCATCCTGCAAGCATTCCATGAATTCCCTTTCTTTGGATCCACCGGCAATATTACTCACCCAGTCCACCTGCATATTGAAGTCCCCCATGATCACTGTGACCTTGCCTTTCTGACATGCCCTATCTATTTCCCAGTGCATCTTACGCCCCTGGTCCTGATCACTGTTAGGAGGTCTGTACAAAACTCCCATTATGTTTTTTTTGCCTTTGTGGTTCCTCAACTCCACCCACACAGACTCCACATCATCTGACCCTATGTCATCCAGTGCTATTGATTTAATTTCATTCTTAACTAACAAGGCAACCCCACCCCCTCTGCCCACCTCCCTGTCTTTTCGATAAGTTGTAAATCCTTGGCTGTTTAACTGCCAGTCCTGAAACCCCTGCAACCATGTCTCTGTGATGCCTACCACATCATAATCATTCAAGATGATTTGTGCTGTTAATTCATCTACTTTGTTACGAATACTACGAGCATTTAGGTAAAGTGCCTTAATGCTAACTTTCTTATCATTATTAGAGATATTGGAAATCATAAGATGTCCTAAGTTATCCTTCCTTTTTGCTGCATTCCTAGTCTGCCTCGAGCTTAAACCGATCTGCTCACATGCTATCTTGCTGCTTATCTTTCCATTTAACTCCATACTCCCTGTCGCTTTCACTTTCCCTTCCCCCCCGACTCAGAAGTTTAAAGTCCTACTGACCACCCTATTTATCCTTTTCGCTAGAACACTGGTTCCAGATTGGTTCAGGTGGAGACCATCCCAACGGTACAGATCCCCCTGGTTCCAAAACTGATGCCAATGCCCCATGAAATGGAATCCCTCTTTCCCACACCAATCCCTTAGCCACGTGTTTACTTCCCTAACTTTCTTATCCCTATGCCAATTGGCACGTGGGTCGGGCAGTAATCCGGAGATTATGACCCTTGAGGACCTGTACTTCAATTTCCTTCCTAGTGCTTGATAATCCCTGAACAGGTCCTCCACCCTAGCTTTGCCTATGTCGTTAGTCCCAACGTGGACCACAACAACTGGATCCTCCCCCTCCCGCTCCAACATCTTTTCAAGCCGGTTGGAGATGTCGTGCACCTGGCACCGGGCAGGCAACACACCATGTGGGACTCCCGATCCGGCCTGCATAGGATACTATCTGTCCCTCTAATTATAGAATCCCCTATAACAACTACTTGTTGTTTTGCTCCCCCCTCTTGAATGGCCTTCTGCACCATGGTGCCGTGGCCAGCTGGCTCATCCTGTCCACAGCCCTTTCCCTCATCCGTACAGGGAGCAAGAATCTCATGCCTATTAGACAAGGTCAAGGGCTGCGGCTCCTGCACTCCTGAACTCAGAATCCCCCTACCTGCCTCACTTACAGTCACACCCTGTTGTCCCTGAACACTTATTGAATTTGAATTACTTAATCTACCGGGTGTGACTGCCTCCTGAAACAAAGTGTCCAGGTAACTCTCTCCCCCTCCTGGATGTGCCGCAGAGTTTGAAGCTCAGATTCCAGATCATTAATTCTGATCCGGAGTTCTTCCAGCAACCAACACTTGCTGCAGATGTGGTCACTGCCGCTCACAATGGGATCAGCCAGCTCCCACATCTTACAGCTACAGCACATCACCTGTCCAGCCATAACTACTCATTTAATTAACTTTTACAATTTATATATTAAATAATTCCTAGTACTTCTCTGCTACGGTCTTATTCAATTAACCAATTAAAATTTTTCATCAATCACACGATATACAAGAAATATAAATTGAAAAGCCTTACCTTAACAACACACAAGTGTCCTTCTTGGTTAGAGCTCCCGCGCTTCCTGCTGCTAGAACAGAAATGGAGGGCTCCGCCGGTCGAGGTAAGTTTTTTAAACCTTAAAGCGGTGACTCACCTTCCCTGTAGGCCCCTGATCGACGCTCCCGCTCTTCCTGCTGCAAGTCTGTGGACTCTTAATTAGGTTAGAGGAGGAGGGGGAGGAGGGTGAGGAGGGAGGCCCTACTGTGTAGGACCTGGGGCTTAGAACACACCTACTTAAATAGCAATCACTTGCCTTCCCAACAGCCTCTCTGCTCCGACCTCACTTCCGCCCAGCTCCCGCCGCTTTCTGCTGTAAAAAGGCAAAATACTCACGCCTGGTCAGTCCACATGCTAAAAGGATAATGACCGACAGAGTCAGGCTTAAACAACCCCCCTGGTTGGTTACTCAAAGCCCATCTCCTCCCAAATCCAGTTTATCCAGTCAGTCCCAACTCCCTGTACCTGGAACACACCTCCCCCAGATATGGAATACACCAACAGAGGTCAATGGTTTAACCTTGGTCTGCCCCTGTCATTCCCCCCCCCACAACTGGGTCCAGACTTGGAATACATAAGATTATTAAACAAATGTATTTCATTCCTATGAATGTGTTAGGGGATATTACAAGTCTTTTCATTAACAGTCAATGATGGGAAATAGCTGCTTGACACACAACACAAACTGTATTAAAGATATTTACTCTCAAGACAGTGTCAATGACAGCACACACACCAACAGCAATCTCTCTCTGCTGTCACTGATGAAGTATTAATTCATCGCACCCACTGGGGTCAAATGGATACAACAGATATCACCCACTCAACTAGAGTTCCCCACTACCAGCATGAACATTTATCTTCCAACTTGCTGCTCTGATGAGTAATTGGCATTAAAATGGGTAGCTTCACAGTGACCTTTCAAAGATTAAAAGGGCAGCACCGTGACTCAGCAGTTAGTACTGCTGTCTCACAGCACCAGAAAAAAGCAGCAATTGAAAGAGTTTTGTGACAAAGAAAGGCAAGTGAATCAGAGGGAATGAAAGAACAAAATGAAAGTGCAGGAGTCACGAAATGACAAAAGGATAAGGGTGCAAAACAGAACCTCTGCATCCTCATGTTCTTGCCCCAAGTTGCTAGGAAGGATAATGGAATAAAGTCTGTGGACCAGGAATGGAGTTTGTGCTGATGTTGAAGTGACAATAAAGGATCAATGAACTGATGTCTTCTGGAAGGGTTACAAGGTTAAACTGAAGGCCATACATGTGACCGAGAATGAAAGTGAAATTGTAGAGAAAAAAAACGTCATCCAGTCATTGGCAAAGCTTCAGTAGCAGCATTGCACCTCCATAAGCTTGGATTCTTCAGGGTGAATAAGGAGGGTCCAGTATCCCCTGACAGGGAACAGTAGCAGCTGCCTGTAGCATCTGGGTGGGTGATAGGGGTCTCACAGGCGCTCCTGAGAGCCAGCAGGTCCTCATCTCCTCTGAATATGACACCAGCATCGATACTGAAGCTCTCAGGTTGTCGACATTCTCTAGGCTTTAGGCATTTACCACTTCCCATAGGCCTGAATTTATCCTCCATCATATCTCCCTAGACAGGCACTGTCTGCAGCAACACAGCTGCTCTGATAGTGGCAGGAAGCCTCTGATGGTAAACCTGTTTAGTGGGTAGCATAGTCTATGCACACAAGAGTTGTTGTGTGCCTCTGTGACCCCTTTTCTATGCTCCTTTCTCATCCACAGGACTTGCAGCTAGTTAAGGGTTAGCTTTTCAATTTTATTGTCAGTAATAGAAAAAAACAAATGGTAGAAAGGCAGGCTAGGTGTGCAGAAGCTGCACTCTAAGCAGAATAGAACATGCCTTGGGCAAAACTTCAACAGTGACTGTAAATGGGTGGTAAGCAGTAGATTACATAAGACACATGGATGATGAAACATGAGAACTGCAAGATGTAACATTGTAATTTTTTGTACAAAGCTTGTAAATGTGTACAATCCTGTGGAATTAATTTTACACTTAAGTGATAAGACTAGCTCTCCTTCCATAAACACGAAAATAAATGATACTGTATCTGTTTCCTGAGTTTCCTATCAATTTGTCAACTTGAGAGACAACAGATTATGGTGTAGGCAGCAGTATCTCATGCTACATCCCCAGAATGCAGAGAGGCAAAAACAGAAGTTGTTGGAAAAGCTCAGCAGGTCTGGCAGCATCTGTGAAGAGAAATCAGAGTTAACGTTTTGGGTCGAGTGACCCTTCCTCAGAACTACACTGAGGCAAGTATGTTTTAATTTACTGCCATTGGTTAGGACGGAGAGCCACACCAGACAGATATGGACATAATCCAAAGAATCTGAATGAGGACTCAGGACAGGCCAGGTGCGGACAGAACAAAGCAAGTGGTGTGAGGGAGTGGAAGGAGAGAGACAAAAATCAAGCAGAAAGGGCAGATCCATCTGGAGTTGCAAGCAGAAAAGTTATGTTGAAGTAGGTCAGGAAGCAAAGATCGTGCAGGCAGGCGAAGTAATCATTGTCTGGAGAGAAATTGAAAGGCAAATTTTAAAACATAAGAAAAGGTTAGTTGATGGGCTGGCTAATGTTTGAAGCAAGACACCTCCTTTGTTCTCCATTCCCAGAATGCAGCCTGGATTCTCAGAATGCAGCTGGGACAGACAATAGAAACAACAAAAGATGAACACACACAAATCTGTTTCCGTTGGAAACAATTCTTTTTTTAAAAAATAAGTTGAATTAAAGGGAATCTGTTAATTATTTAAATTTGAAAACATCTCTAAATGTGCAGTGTGTACAAGAATTAATAAGTCGCTTTTGGAAACGCAAGATGCCCAAGAGTAAAGAAGGAACATTCAAGCAATGTTAGTGCTTGGAATCGAACAAAAATGTTTGATTTCTGTGTGAACAATATTGTAAGAATACTTAATTGGATTGTAAAAGTTCTCAAAGACTCCTGAATAAGATGGTTTGGGCAGTCATCAAATGCCTCAATTAAAAGAGATGATAGAAACGGCAAATATAGGAATAGGAATTGGGGGTAATTCAATTAAGTATATTAATTTGGAATTTGTACGAGTTATAACAAAGGTATGTGCAGACAAGACCAATATATGAGGGAATGAATTTGGTTTGGAACAATTAATCATTTGTGAACTATCAGAAGGATAGTAAGTAATATCCACAAGTTTGAAGGAAAAGGGAACAATAGGATCTTTTAAGTTCTTTTGAGTTGATTGATAAAGTATTTACGTTTAAGTACCAGGAATTAAGAATTAGGAATAATTTCTGTTTGAGTGAAGTAATCTGGAGATTTGCAGTACCATCAGAGAGACAGACAGTAACCATCACATCTTCAGGTGTGGTGGACAGAAGAAATAACGCTTTGAAAACAAATCGAAATGTCCGGTACAAATTATTACACTCAACATGCTCCTACACTGAACGGGCTAACAGACAGTAGGCATGCCTTTGGATAGGACATGATTGTACGGTAGTGTGGGGGTACAGGTACATCACTTTGAGGAGATACATCTAGAGCATGAGACAATACTTACGTAATTAGAAGAAGATGCTAGAGGACCACTAGAGGCTACAGCCATAATATTTAAGGCACATTAGACAGGAACAGACTTTATCCGGTTAGATAACTGAGGGGCAGATGTGACACAAAGCAAGCAGCCGCAACAGGCCCCAAACAACAAGTGACAGCAGCAGCAATTGAGTTTGTGAAAGTATAAACAATAGTTTTAAGCAGGGGTATAGAAGAGGAGGAGGAAAAACATGGAATGGGACAAAGGCAGCGACAAGTCTAGTGAAGAGAAGAAAGGTAGCAGCAGCATTTGCATTCACTTTAACTGCAGCATACCACAGAAGTACACACCATGGGAGGGAAGCCGTGTTGAGGAGGAAGGGCAGATTCTTGTGGTGGCGAGGAACGGGAAAGAAACTTGGCAAAACACTGTTGACGCACGGTAATGTGCCCAGTATAACCTGGAAACACCAAACAAGGTCCCCATGTTGGACCAGCCCTGACCAAAGGAGACATGGGAGCTGTTACAAATATATTCCTCAGGATCCCCCACCACCCACCCCAGCCCACCCACTGAGCCAGGGCAAGATTTATTGTTCGGTCATTATTGACCTATTTACAATGTGGGTGAAGCCTCTTTAACACGAGACTGTTCACCCACACCTGTCACTCAAGTAATGCTAGAAAAGGTAATCCCCAAGATGTGGAATGCAATTACAGATGGATTCAGATCACAATGATTTTTTGAAGATTAAGTAGTGATTAAGAGGCTACAAGTAGTTAAGAAGGCGAATGGAATTTTGATCTTTATTGTGGGAAGGAATGATTTGGAGTTTAAATTAGGGAAGTCTTAGAACAATCATAGAAGGGTTGGTGAGTTTGCACGCAGAGATTGTGTACAGTTTTGTAGCCTGTACTTAACAAAAGAGATATCAGCACTAGAGGCAGGTCAAAAGAGGTTTACTTGGCCAATTTGTGGGATGAAGTGTTGACTCGTCAAGGACAGCGAAACAGATTAGGCTTTTATTCTTTTAAAATAAAAGAATGAGGAAAGATCTTCTTGAAACATATTTTGGGGGTGGGCTTGACAGAGTAGATGTTGAGGAGGTATTTCCACAAATGGGGGAAACCTCAAAATAGGGGCCATAGTTACAGAATAAGGGAAAACGTACTTAAAACTGAAATGCAAAGGAATTTATTTTCCCAGACAATCGTGAATTTTTGGAATTCTCTACACAAGAGAGTTGTGGAGGCTGGATCACTGAAAGCTTCTCAAGAGGAAGGTAGCTTTTTGAAATATCAGAGTGTTATGGGCTATGAGGAGCTAGCACTAAAGATGACGACTCTTGAGGTAGAACAGCTACAATCTTATATGTGGTAGGGCAGTCTTGAGGGGCTCCTACTTCTTAAGTTCTTAAGAAGCTTGTAAGTTGCTGGGAATCAAACAAAGGTTTCATAGCCCCAACCACCTGCAGATCTTAGGAATGGTAATGTGAATTAATAGGGCATGAGAAAATATTGGCTAAAACCATACACAAGACAGGACAGAGTTGGACAGATTTGCGATCATGTATCTGAAACAGAACTCAGGGCAACACTCTGAACAAATGGATTAACTCTGTATGAGTTAATGACTGCAGGGAGATGAGATTGCTGGAAATGTTGTGGCTAGAAGCAAGGAATGATGATCTACAAGATAAAATGAGTTTGACAATCTGTGAGAAAGCTGTGCAGTAGCTGCACCATTGAGACAAAAGGATCGGGATCAGCCAATATAAATGCCAAGTTAGAGAGGACAGTCAGAGTGCCCCCACTGTGACAGACAATTTGTCTTTATGCCAAACTGTTACTGCTGTGTGCAGCCAGTGTCACCAAATCATGTTATCTGTCACAATGGCTGCCAATTGCAAGAGTGACCTGAAACAACTGAGCAAAGGATCTAAGTGTATGTGCATCCTCCTCATAATGAAAAACGAAAAGCTTGTGAAGTCAGTTAATTGCCTGTTTAAGAGGGTTAATTACCTTCCCACTGGGTTCAAGCATATCCTCCTGTCAGCCAGGCCACCTCCAGTAATTTCTGAGGAAGGGTTACTGGACCCGAAACATTAACTCTGATTTCTTTCTTCACAGATGCTGCCAGACCTGCTGAGCTTTTCCAGCAACTTCTGCTTCTGTCACCTCCTGTAATATCCACTTCCAAAGTGAAAGCATTGGGCTTTCCCCTCCACCACTGTTGCAGCCATTTTTACACAAATCCCAGGCCTCAGCCCATCTCTACACTGCTGACACAGTTCGGGCTCTAGTCTTCAGGCCTTCCAATACTTTATCCCCTTTTTCCTTTGCACCATCTGTATTTTGCTATCAGAGAT
>JAHRHZ010000151.1:556190-570987 GCA_024137785.1 Ginglymostoma cirratum | reverse complement strand
GAAGGCCTGAAACGTCAAGTTTTCCTGCTCCTATGATGCTGCTTGACCTGCTGTGTTCATCCAGCCCCATGCTTGTTACCCTGTATTTTGCTATATCTCCTTTCCTGCCTTCTATTACTCACAGTCCACTTTGCTTTGTCCCTCCCTCTCCATACTCACTGCCTAAGTACATTTTCTTTTGGTTCATTCACGGGACTGGGTTTCGCTGGCTGGCCAGCATTTATTGCCGGTCCCCTAGTTGCCCTTGAGAAAGTGATGAACCATTGCAATCCACATGCTGTAGGTTGACCTACAATGCTGTTAGGGAGGGAATTCCAAGAATTTGACCCAGTGACAGAGAAGGAACTGTAGCAGAGTTCCAAGTCAGGATGTTGAGCGGCTTGAGGGGAGCTTGTAGGTGGTGCTGTTCACTTGTTTCTGCTGTCCTTGGCCTTCTAGATGGAAGTGAGCATGGATTTTGCTGCCCCAGGTTCTTTGGTGAATTTCATCACTGCATCTTGGAGATAATACAAACTGCTGCTACTGAGTGTTGGTAGTGGTGGTAGTCGATATTTGTGGATGTGGCGCCAATCAAGTGCGCTGCTTTGTCTTTGATGCTGTCAAGCTGGAAGTGGTGTTGGACCTGCATCCATCCAGGTAAGTTTATTCCATCACACTCCTGACTTGTGCTATATAGCTGGTGGACGGGCTTTGAGGAGTCAGGTGAGTTACTCACCGCAGTGTTCCTAACCACTGACCTGCTCTTACTGTGCTTACATTGCAAATCCAGTTGAGAGTCTGGTCAATTGTAACCGGAAGAATATTGATAGTGGCGGATTCAATGATGGGAAAACAAGTGAATGTCAGAGAGTAGTGGTTAGATTGTCCCATATTGGAGATGGTCATTGCCTGTTATTTATATCGTGAAAATGTTATTTGCTTAAAATCATTGGCATATCTAGCTTTTACCAGTTCTGAACAAAGGTCACAGTACTAAAAGAGAATCTTGTAGGGCCCTGAACAATGTAGACGATAGGGAGAAACCTGGGAAAGTCACATGAGAAGGCTAGCGAGGTCTATCTTGACATCGAACCAATTGAATTTTCCGGGTGTCAACAAGAGATTCTCACTAGGGAGTGATAAAATGCCTACTAAGGGAGATCATTTCTTCTTGTCAGCCTAATTGATTGCATCCACAAGGCGCAGCTCTGATCCATTTACAATCTGCTTATGCACTTTAGAGCTGCATCTCAGGGTCCACCAGTGATTAACATTGCAATGCTGATTCAAAGACACTTTGTGCTCACTGACAGGCACCAAGCTGATGGATCAGACCAGACTACCTCTGAGGCTCAAAGTGACGGCGTGCTATCCAGATGCTCACAGCGTCCCTACCTCTTTAGCGAAAGATACCAAGCACAGATTACTGTTTATTACTTCCACTCTAAACGACAGGCAAAACAAGGAAATTTATGTGTGATCAGTACACAGTCAAAGGAGAATCAGGGGCAGCCTCCAATACCAGTCCAAGAGCTTGGAAATGGTCAGTCAGCTGCTTGGGGTGGTCAGAGTCAGGATCCTCCCCACATAAGGAGCGAGGAGTTGAATGCTGGGCAACCTGCCATGGCTCTCTCTGCCTTATTGTGGGTGATATTCTCCTGAAATTAAATAAGGGAAGGATTAAGGGAAACAAAAGTGATTGGAACAGCTGTTACAGCTCGCAAGGGTGGGGAAAGTGTGGTGAGGTCTTCTGAGTAGGCAGCACAGAGGCCATGCAGGGTTAATGATGTGGGGGGACTGAGTGTGAAACAGCGAGTGAGGGAAGATGGTGCATACGATAGGGAGTGCTAGAGTGGGTGCAAGGTGTACACAGTAGCAGAGACAGAGTGAGTATGAGGTAGCAGAGAATAGATTGTGTGATTGTGTGGTGGATCAGAGAAAGTCATTGCCGTTCCTCCTACAGTGCAGGGGATTCCTCCAGACAGCTGAGACCACACTGATCCAAGTGGCATCCTCAGACCAGTCTGGCAGAGTCTGGTGTTGTGGCCTAATCTGTCAGTTCTGGTGAGAGAGAAGCTTTCCTCTTCTGCACAACCCCATTCAGTAGGACCTCCAGGCACCTAACTGTAAAGCAGGGTGCCAAATTTCCCTTATCTGCTTGTCAGCGACAAATGTCAGAATCCGTGAAGGGAAATTCTGGACTGCTCTATCTGGGTGCGCAATTACCTTTTAAAGATGTACCAGGAATGCCAGTCCATTCTAGGATACACGGGCATTGTCAGGTGGTGAAATCGGGCTAGCAACAGACGAGAGGGGTGCTATAGAGGCGGGGTAGGTAGTTAATGAGGCAAGATTGGGAAGATAGCACAAGAAAACTCACGAGATCTCAGGGACAGAAATCCTCGATGAAACGTATTAAAATTGACACTGAGCTAAGAGAAAGATCGAGCCTGTTAACTCGCTTCACAATTGATTATTAATCAAAAATTACAAAGTCAGCTCTTACAGACAGAAAGGCCATAAAATAATTCAATTCACCCTTCCCTTGTCTTCAACTGTCATTTGATACAGATGCAATAACAAATTACAGCATTAGATCTCAATATCAGGTGTTCCTGTAACTACCAACAACTGCGATGTCGTCTTTCTAGTGTTCTGCCCCGTGACCATTTTCACTACCACTGTTTGATATTAATACCAGTAATCTCATTCCAGAATCTTCTAGATTATTATCACTCAGTCTAAACATAGAGAGTGAAAAATGCATCAATATGGACAGAATTTTCACCAGGAGGCTGAAAAACAGGAGCAAGTTTTGGTTTTGTGTTAGTATAAAAGCATTATTTTTTTTTGATTATGGATTGAAATGGGAAAACAACGCTGTTAACATCATGAGTTACAGAAGGGATTGCAGCGCTCCAACACAAGTTGCCAGCACTCATTCTAAATGGCATTTACACTGCAGCTTTGTTCAATCAGTGAGGAAGATGGTTGCAGACAAGGTGGCCACACAGGGTGTGTACAAAATGAGATTTGGCCTGCAACAAGTTGCTGAGTGGTTTGTGGAGTTGTGACCAGCTATGGATGACAAAGGCCACCTGTCTGCAACAAACATATATGGGCGCAAACTGTTAGAAAATCCTGTTGTTTTACATTGAGAATTTTATCAGAGACTGTCCCCTATGCGCAAGATCCTATCAATGTGCTGGACAATTAATGATTTGAAGTCTTTTAAACAACAGGTTTCTTCTTTAACTGAACTGTGATCCATTTAAAGAATTAGACTTGAAAAAGTCATCTTATGTAATTATCTCAATTTAAAATGTTTATCATTCCTCATAAGAAACCAGTATATTATTTATGATGAAACTCCAGTAATCTTCCCTCATGATCTGTGCAGCTTAAAATTGATGTTCTAAATTATTAGTGCTGCCGTTAAAATTTTTCCATACCAGTGGTGTTTAAAATACTGAGAATGTATACATTCTAGTTTGGCATCTGTGGAGAAAGGATATCAGCTGCTGGAGTCCTTCACACGGAATGTAGCAGTCCTGTAGTCCGAGCTGTTTTATTGAATCACAGAACCCAATGACATGAGAGAGGACCGCATAGTCAACAGGGGTCAGTCGCAATTCATCAAAGTTAAGTATTTATACTGATCCCACTGTGGACTGAGCCAGTGCTTTATTCTGAGACTCAAATCATCAGGAGACTTCTTTTCCCAGTGTGACTCTTTACACTTCCAGCCACTCTGACAAGGGCTTTCTTCACCCACACAATCACTTCACATGTTATTTGATGAAGAAATGGACCCAGAAACTTCCCCAGGGGCCAGGCTGCATGTGGGGAGGAGAGACCCGCAATGAAACAGACAAACATTTCAAATCTCCCATCATTCTTGTTGTGAGCTTCATGGAGGAGCTTTCGGATGTTCTCGGGATTTGCAATTGGGAATTGTGTGAGCGCAGGTACAAACTCTTGGATGGTGAGATGTGGGAATGTGTAAACCACACTGTGGACAGAATCATCTCTCTCCAAAAGTTCCATCATGAACCCAGACAGGAACTGGGAGGGTTGCAGGTTGTACTGGATCTGATCTCCAATTCCAAACACAAGCTTCTTCTCAGAGACTCCTGTGAAGGCCATCTCGCCATGCTTCAGTAACATGTCACGGAGTTCTTCAATCTCTCGGCCATGATTTTTCAGAATGTTATAAATATGGTAGAAATATAGCTAGGTGATGGTCTTGGGAACTTGCTGCTGTTTCCTGTCATCATCTGTGAAAAAGGGACCCACGACAGACAGAGGATCCAGCAGTACAAAGAGTTATAGCACATGGTGTACAGGATCTCGTTCTCCTCCATGTGTTTGAAAACAGCTGCTGCCACTGTCTGATCCTCAAAAAACCTGTTGAAGTGTTCCTTCTGTTCATCACCAACAAATCCCAGGATTTCAGCCCAGACATTGATATCAGCCTTTTCCAATAAATGGAATGCAGCAGGATGGCTGTCACTAGCACTGAACATCCTGTGATCAGCTTGTGCTGGATTAAACTGTACACAATGTCAGACACTTCACACTAGCATTCAGGATCAGTGCACATATACTGAGTGTATTTATCTGACTGTTGGAAAAATCATTATGTCCTTGAGTTCACCCAAACCATCAAATATCAACAGCAAACCTTCTGGGTTCTTCCAGAGCTCTCCCAGAACATTTCCAAAGTAAGGATACTGATCTAGTATCAGGTTCGTCAGGTTTATTTTACAGTTAATAAATGTTCAAATCCTGAAATTTAAAACTGAAAATAAATTGAAATTCTGGGTATATTTTCACAGCGGCTCAGTCATAAACAATATTTTGTATTGTTGTGGTTTTTCCAGTCCCTGGGACGCCACTCACTGCTGCTAAACTCCCAGATTTTGATTTTTTTCTGGAATAATTGATCAGCTCAGAATTTTTCCAGTTCTCTCCGGAGAGGTTTCTCTCTCCACTTTACATGGTCTCAGTTTCTTGCCAGCAGTTTATGTTCTACAAGTTTCCAATCTCTAACAGTAGAAATGACCGTTAGTTCAGTGTATTGATCAACAAGCTGGAAAATCTTCTCTTTCATTAGGATAATGTTCACTCTCAGTGTTTCAGTTTGTACTCAAAGAGTTTCCTTGTGTTTCTGTTGAACATCTTGAATTAGAACAGACAGAAAATGGTTCTCATTGTTAGTTATTTGGACATAACTTCTCAATACTATATCAGTAATCTGTGAAACATTTACAAGATATAATTCATGGTTTCAAGAGAGGTATGTATTGAAATTAAAAATCAGTTAACGAAAATCAAGTTTGAAAGTTAGCAAGAAACTTTTGAAATCCTTGGTTAGCTCCAAAATTTGCTAAATATGGAGATTTCAATCCTGATTTTATTTTCACCATGATGGTTATCACTCAGCCTGCTGTATACTCAAACATCTCCATGTAACTCCACAAATGATTTTAATATGTCAACAAATGTTCTAGTGAACCCACAGCAATGTGGTTGATTCTCAATTGTCCTCTGAAATGGCCTAGCAAGCCTGGCACTCAGTTATATCAATCGCTATGAACTCGGATGCACCACCTGACATCAACCTAGGCACTGGAAATGACAATGACAAAAACAGTCCTGTCAACTCTGCAAAGCCCTCATCACGAACATGTGGGAAGCAGTGCCAAGACTGGGCTAGCACTCTCAGTCTAAGCAAGCAACAACCTGACATAGTCATACTCATGGAATCACACCTTACAATGTCCAGACTCTACCATCACAGGATATGTCCAACCCCCACAGGCACTACAGGCCCAGCAGAAATGGTAGCAAAATGGTATACTGTCAGGAGGGAGTTGCCCTGGAGTCCTCACTTTGACTGTGGACCCACGAAATCTCATGCTATCAGGTCAAACATAGGCAAGGAAATTGCCTGCTGTTTTCCATATCCTGTCTTCCCTTAGCTGATGAAGCAATACTCCTGCTGAACCACACTTGGAGGAAGCATTGAGGATGGCAAGGGTGCAGTGCGTACTCTGAGTGTGGGATTTCAATATCCACCATTAACAGTGGCTCAGTAGCAGCACTGCTGATCATGCTGGTCAGGCCCTAGAGGACATAGCTGCTAGACTGTATCCACAACAGATAGTGAGGGAAACAACAAGAATGAACAAACATACTTGACCTCATCGTCTCCAAACTGCCAACTGCAGATGCGTCTGTCCATGACTGTATCGCGAAGAGGAACCATCGCACAGTCCTTGTAGAGACTAAGTCCTACATTCACACTGATAGTACCTTATATCACGTTGTATGGCACTGTCACCGTGCTAAATGGGACAGACTTCCAACAGATCTAGCAACTCAAGACTGGGCATCCAAGAGGCACTGTGGGCCAACTGTAGCAGCATTATACTCCAACACAAACTGCAACCTCATGGCCCGGCATAACCTCCACTCTACCATTACCATCAAGCCAGGGGATCAACCCTTGTTCAATTGAGAATGTAAGAGGGTATGCCAGCAGTACCATGCATACCTAAAAACGAGGTGCCAACTTGAAGCTTCCAAACAGGACTGCTTGCATGCCAGACAATATAAGTAGCATGTGATCACACAACTAACAGATCAGATCTAAGCTCTGCAATTCTTCCACATCTAGTCCTGAATGGTAGCAGACAATTAAAAAACTCACTGGAGGAGGAGGTTACGCAAATATCCCCATCCTCAATGATGGAAGACCCTAGAACATCTGTGTGAAAGATAAAGCTGAAATATTCACAAAAATCTTGAGACAGAAGTGCCAACAGGGTGAACCATTTTGGTCTCCGCCACAGGTACCCAGTATCATAGATGCCACTCTTCAGCCAATTTGACTCACATGAAATCAACGATCAATTAAAGGCATTAGATACTGCAAAGGGTAAGGGCCCTGACAATATTCCAGCAACAGTACTGAAGACTTGAGCTCGAGGACGTGCTGCAACTTAGCAAGAGAGGAGAGCAGTGGTGTTTTGCTTTGGTAGTACTGGGGGATTGTCCAGTGCAGCTATATAGGTGGAACTGAGGAATAGAAGGGATGATCACTTTGATGCGTTTATACCATAGTCAGATCACAGATATCAGTAAGAATAATAGGATTGTAATAGGAGGGGATTTTAACTTTCCAAACATAGACTGGGACTGCCATGGTGTTAAGGGCTTGGATGGAAAGGAATTAGTTTTCCTGAACACACTTAACATTCTCAATCAATTAATGTGTAGATGACCCTACTCAAGAAGAGGCAAAACTTGACATCATTTTGGGAAATAACAGAAGGCAAGTAACTGTGGTGTTAGTAGGGGAGCACTTTGGGACTAGTGATCATAATTCCATTAGTTTTAAAATAATTATGAAAAAAAGAAAGGCATGGTCCACAACTTAGAGTTCTAAATTGGGGCAAGGCCAGTTTTGATGGTATGAGATAGGAACTTTCAAAAGTTGATTGGGAGAGGCTGTTCACAGATAAAGGGACATCTGGCTAGTGGGAGGCTTTCAAAAGTGAGACAATGAGATCTCAGGGCCAGTATGTTCTTGTTAATGTGAAGGACAAGACTGGCAGGAGTAGGTAACACTGGATGATCAGAGAAATTGAGGCTCTAGTCAAGAAAAATAAGGAGGTATATGTCAGGTCGAAATCCAGGAACACTGCAGTGAGTAACTCACCTCCTGATTTCCCAGAGCCTACCCACCATTTCCAAGTCAAGAGTGTGATGGAGTCTCCCCCACTTACCTTGATGAGTGCAGCTCCAACAAAACCCAAGAAACTCAATCAACATTCAAGACAAAGCAGCCCACTTGATTCACATCACATTGACAAATGTCCACTCCTTTTGCCACTGACACTCAGTAACAGTAACATGTACTATCTACAAGATGCACTGCATAAATGCTCCAAGGCTCCTCAGACAGCACCTTCCAAACCCATGACTACTTCCATCTAGAAGGACAAAGGCCACAGATGCAGGTGGTGGTGTTCCCATCTAAGTTGCTTTCCAAGGTACTCACCATCCTGACTTGGAAATATATCACTGTTCCCTCTGTTGCTGGGTCAAAAATCTGAAATTCCCTTCCAACAGCATCGTGGGTCGACCTGCAGCACAGGGAATGGCGTGGTTCAAGATGGCAACTCATCACCACACTCAAGGACAACTAGGCTTTTAGGCCCTTCTTTGCTGTCACGTCCTGGCAGATAGGAAGATGGTGCTGGTTGTTGGGAGGTTGGAGTCAAACATCTGAGCTGTTTGTTGCCTTTCAGTCCCTGGCTTTGGGTCCCTTTCCCTTCCTACTCCACATGATTCCACCACCATCCCGTCTCCTCACCACTGAAGCCCAGTTCAAAACTGTGTGCCCTTCCCTGCACATGCGTAGTACTACATTTGCACATGACGTCACATGTAAAGTCTACGTGATGACATTGCATGTTTGGAATGGTACACATGCTTGTTCCTGAACGAGCACACATGCGCACTTGCCAGCAGTTACCAGTGTTGGCAAGTACTGCTCAAGCTAAAAGCCATTGACGTATAATGGACATAGATGATAGCAATAGCTTTCTGCACTTCTCTTGCATTGACTTTTGAACTAGAAGACATGAAATCTCAAAGTCTTTAGCTCGGAGTTTTGGCTAAGCTAGAAGTAACGTAAGGAGTTTGAAGCAATGCAGGAGGGTGGAAGTGGGATCACCCAGGGAGACTAAAATAGGAACTTTCTGCAAAGTGAGACAGTCTGCGTTGAATTTTCAAAAGTAACCCAGCTCTTGGCAAACATCTTAGTCACCAGGTGAGCATCCACTTTACAGTTTCATAAAAATGAAATACTGACATGTTTAAAGGACAGTGCTTTTTCACTGTGTGTGACAATGTTAAAATCTTGTACATGTTGCTACATCTCCATATCCTTGCTGTTTGCTTTATTTAACTTCATCCAGTCTTAAAACCCCCAAAGGTCTGTGAGCTTCCAGGTCTGATCTGTCACAAAATCAGATTTCAACATTGCATCATTGCTGACCATGCACACAATATCCTGGGTCTCAAGCTCTGGAATTCCATCCCTTAACCTCTCCAGTTTTAGCAAATGTTCTAGCACAATGTACTGATATTAGAAGGTTATCTGGTAGATGATGTGTACCACAATGAGGATAGTTATAATCCTCATATTAATGCTGGGCAAGTCATACCCCAGACTGAAACCTGGCTCGGTAGATAATATTTTGTGTTGGTCTTAACAAAAAGTGGACTCTTATTGAAACAGAAGCATGCAATGCTACATAAGGACATTAATAAAATAAAATAGGATAGAATAAACCCAACTATTTCCTTATAACAAATTCAAAAACTTCTACAAACACATTAATCTGATTAATCTCAAAACAATAAATAGAAAATAAAAATAACTTTTATTTAGTATTGAAAAACGCCACCAGTAAAGTATTCACACCAAAGTCCTTGTCTCTAACACTGTGAACATTCAAACAAGGAACATGAGTAGGACACTTGGTCCTTCGAGCCTGTTCTGCCATTCAATAAGATTATGGCTCATTTGATTTTAACCTCAATTCTACATGCCTGAACATTCCCAATAATCTTTCAACCCCTTGCTAATCAAGAATCTATCTCTGCCTTAAAAATATTTTAAAATTCTGCATTCACTGACTTTTGAGGAAGGGAATTCCAAAGACTCTCAACCCTCAAAAAAAATGACAGGTTCACCCTATAAACTATTACCTTAAGTTCTAGTTTCACCCATAAGAGGAAACATCCCATCGACATCCACCCTGTAAAGTCCCCTCTGGATTTTACATATTTCAGTTCAGTCACCTCTGACTCTTCTAAACTCCAGAGGCCTAGTGTATCTAGTCTTTCCTCATAATGCAATCTACTCAATTATTAGTCTGGTAAATCTTATCTGAATTGCTCCCAACGTGTTCATGTGCTTCTATAAGTACGGTGGTCAATACTGTACACAGTACTCCAGATGTAGTCTTACCAATGCCTATATAACTGAAGCATAATTTCCTTACTCTTTCATTCAATTTCCCTTGCAATAAATCATAACATTCGATTTGCTTTCCTGATTACTTACTGTACACGGATGCTAACCTTCTGTGATCCATGCACTAGGACACCAGATCTTTCTGCGTGTGAGAGTGGTGCAAGCTCTCAAAATTTAAATAATATGCCTTTATTCTCTCTGCCAAAATTAACAATTTCACACTTTGTCACATTGTACTCCATTTGCTAGGTCCTGGCCCACTTACTTAACCTATCCATAGTCCTCTGTAGGTTCCTTGCATCCTCTTCACAACTCAATATACTTAAGTCACTTGTGATTTTAAGTTACAGACCGGAACTGCAGATAACCATTTCCTGAAATGAGTATCATTGTTGTCGGCAATCACTCGCTAAGTATGATTGTCCACCTAGGAAACTCCGTGTCACTGGTCATGGGTTCTCTGGGTCCTTGCGTGGCTACCTGAGTCTGACTCCTCTAGAATCACATCACTGGCCACACCTTTGGCAGGTGCTTCCAGGAGGTGGAATTGGTCCTTGACCTCAAGATCATTGACGTTCCCTTCTCTGGTTCCTTTTCAGTACTTTCTCCTAACAACAGGTGCTCACGAAGAATCACGTTCCTTCATACAGGAGCTTCCTCCAAGTCTGACCAAGGGTCTCCCACATGTTGACATGCATGTTGCATTTCTGAAGGGAAACCTTCAGGGAATCTTTGAAATGCTTCCTTTGTCCTTCTGTCATTCAAGGTCTTCCTCGAGATGGGCAAAAACGATTTGCTTTGGCAGTTAGAAATCAGACATCCTAAGCATATGGCCAGCCCAGCAGAGTTGGTTTCAGATGATCATGGTCTTGATGCTGATGCTATTGGCTGCTTCAAGGTGTTCAGACCCCTGTCCTCCCAGCTGATGTACAGGGTCTGTCTCAATCGGTGTTGAAGGTATTTCTCAAGGGCTTTGAGGTGGCATTGATAAAGCAGCTGAAGCTGGTTAAGTCTTTAAAGTTAAATTGCTGATGATTTAGGATCTGGATAAATTTTCTGGAGTATTGTGTACACCTAGTGAGGGACAGGCTACCATTATACAACACTAAAACTGCAATTGTTTTAGGTTTTAAACAGGACATTGTGGGATTAATTGCACCTTTGAAGTCAGCTGGAGACTGACACTGTGAAGACAGAAAGATCAACAATACGATGCAAGGAACCAAAGAAAACACAGCAGGTATGGAAAATGCAAAAACAAAATGAGAAAATACATCAGGAAACATCTACAGAGAGAGAAAAAGGACCAACTTGTCAAATCAATAGCCTTTCATCAACCGTAAAAAGTTAGATTTGTAACTGGTACTCAGCTCAGACACAGGCAGGCAAAAAGAGAGGAAATGAGAACAATTAAGATCTGTAATAAAGTATGAAGCAGAAAAAAATCACATGACACAAAAAGGATCATTGTACAAAGTAAAGGACAAGTACAGAAGCAAAAATTAGTCTGCCCCGGTGGCTCAGTGGTTAGCACTGCTGCCTCACAGTGCTAGGGACCTGGGTTCAATTCCAGCCTTGGGTATCTGTCTGTGTGGAGTTTGCACATTCTCCCCATGTCTGCATGGGTTTCCTCTGGGTGCTCCAGTTTCCTCCCACAGTCCAAAGATGTACAGGTTAGGTGGATTGGCCATGCTAAATTGCCCATAGTGTTTGGGAGGGTGGGTCTGGGTGGGATGCTCTGAGGTTTGGTGTGGACTTGTTGGGCCAAAGGGCCTGTTTCCACAGTGTGAGGGATTCTGTGATGTGTGAATGAGAACAGCAGCATCATCAACAGTTCAGGAAAAATGGGGTTGTGATCTGAATTTTTTTGAACTCAATATTGTTTCTGGAAGGTTGTTCAATGCCCAAGTGCTGCTCCTTGAGCTGAAATTGAGTTCTAAACAATTTCTAAACTGAAAGAAATGCAAGCAAATTTGCAATTTCACCTGAGAGGTGTGTCTGTGATAATGGATGGTGGGAAAGGATTTGGATAAAAGGATGGGATTACATATGGTGACATATATTACATATGGTGTACCACAAGGATCTGTTCTGGGTCCTCCTATTTGTGATGTGGAAGGGTGGATTAGCAAGTTTGCGGATGATACAAAGATGGGTCGCATTGTGGACAGTGTGGAGGGCTGTTCTAAGTTACAAAGGGACATTGATAGGATGCAGAGCTGGGCTGAGAAGTGGCAGATGGAGTTTAACCCTGAAAAGTGAGAGGTGATTCATTTTGGAAGGACAAACTTGAAAGCATAGAACAGGGTTAACGGAAAGATTCTTGGCAGTGTGGAGGAGCAGAGGGATCTTGGGGTTCATGTCCAAAGTTCCCTGAAAGCTGCTCCCAGGTGGATAGAGTTGTTATGAAGACATATGGTATGTTAGCTTTCATTAATAGAGGGATTAAGTTCAAGAGCCGTGAAGTTATGCGCCAGCTATACAAAAGCCTGGTTTGGCCACATCTGGAGTATTGTGTCCAGCTCTGGTCACCTCATTGCAGCAAAGATGTGGAAGCATTGGAAAAGGTGCAGAAGAGATTTACCAGGATGTTGCCTGGAATAGAGGGAAGATCTTACAAGGAAAGGTTGAGATAGGGCTTTTCTCTTTAGAACGACAAAGGATAAGAGGTGTCTTGATAGAGGTGTACAAAATGATCATAGGTATAGATAGAGTGGACAGCCAGAGACTTTTTCCTAGGGTGGAGGTAGCTATTACGACAGGGCATAGTTTTAAAGTGAGTGGAGGCAGATATAGGGATGACGTCAGAGGGGGATTGTTTACTCAGAGAGTGGGCAGGGTGTGGAATGCATTGCTGGAGAGGGTAGTGGAGTCGGCCTCATTAGGCGCATTAAAGCGGCTATTAGCTAGGCATATGGATGATAGTATAAGGTAGGGGTGGAGGTTAGATAGACTTTAGGATTAGGCTAAAAATTCGGCACAACATTGTGGCTGAAGGGCCTGCACTGTACTGTACTGTTCTATGTTCACATAGAATGGTGAAATTGGGAAAGGAATATGGTATACAGGTTGAGTGATCAGTGGACTAGGTTATACAATGCAGAGTTGAAAAATGAAATGTTGTTTCTTGAGCTTGTGTTGAACTTCAAAAGGAACACCATGTATCAAACACAGTTCAAAGCCAGAGGCAGCCTAAAGGAGGAAGTTGCCTTTACACAACTCAGAGCTGCCCTGGTAACCAGTCACGAGGACACAGGAAGATGTAAAGACATCAGAACACGTAATGGGAGGAGACTTACTACTGCTGTCAATGGAGTGTATTTTGTAAACATTGACTGACTGGTAAAGAGATGGCCAAGCTTGAGGTTTCCATTGGAAACTTTAGATTCTGAATCTGCCGAGTGCAATTATGTAAGGAGGGTCCACACAGCAGTCCTTCGTTGTTGGCAAAGATCTGTCACACCAGTCATGTAGACATCTGCATCTTGGCAACTACACAGGTCACAACACCAAACAGCAAGCAAATTAACATTGAACTCCGCAGGTTGGTCTCATGCAAGGTTGGTGGGCTAAAATGGCTGAATTCTGCTCCCATATCTTACCTTATACAGATCCTTAGTGTACTACCAAAAAAAACTTTCCTTTATCAGATTTTAAACGGTGGGAATTCCAAAATACCTCACCTGTAACTTTACATATCCACACTATCAACAAAGCCATGTCAAAACTCAAAACAGAAATCTAGTCATGTTCTCTGAGTTTTGGACCACAACGTCATTGTGTATTTTTCATACCCAATTCCCACGGTCCTAACCTCCACCTGAACAGTGCCCATCTCCCACTGCAACATCTGTCTCTGCACAAATAGAAGTTCAAGTTCCAGTGGGTAACTGCAGGTTTGAGTAGCACCACAGAAATTGAGAATCATTACTCAGCCATGTGTTTCCTTTGAGACATTCTGCCATGAAAATGAAGACTCGCACGAAGGCATGGCATCCTAGTTCTGCAGATCCTGGGTCACGAGATGGAACACCACAGGAATACCCTGCATCCAGAAAGAAGAAGGCACCCTCCAGCTATAATGGACAGTGTATGGCAGGGAATAGCAACCATGGTGAACACATCAAGCAAATATGAAAGATCAAGGACATGGTGACATGAATGGTTTCACATCCTACTGCACACAAGTGAGCTCAGGTATTTGACAGTTGCAGATATTTCACTCTTTATTGGGTGTCAGTTGCCCGACACAATCAGTGCATTATTTCCCATCAACAAGGATGACTGAATGGCCATGCATATCCAAGGATAGGATGCCACCCGAATTCCCAGTGTCACACACACTGCTAAAATGATCAAACTTGTCCCTGGATACTGGATTCACGCTTTTATAGCTGCCTTTATTTATTATTTGCAGGACAAGGCACGTCAAAATGCAAAGAAAATGGCCTGGGCTGGGACATGGAAACTTAATGGTGATACCTCCAGTGGAAGACAGACCATTCCGATAACCAAGATGGCGTCGCTGGTCAGTGTAGATGCTGGTGAACTGCCCAAGGCAGGGCCAGAAGCAGGATTAGAGACACTTACAAGCTTGATTTTTTTCCACCACTGGGAAGGTAGACCAAGCATCAAGGAGGAAGCAATGTCCAAGGATCATCTGAGATAACAAGCATGGGGCTGGATGAACACAGCAGGTCAAGCAGCATTAAAGGAGCAGGAAAACTTGACGTTTCGGGCCTAAACCCTTCATCAGAAATCATC
>JAHRHZ010000151.1:536650-551190 GCA_024137785.1 Ginglymostoma cirratum | reverse complement strand
CACAGCAGGTCAAGCAGCATCATATGATGCTGCTTGACCTGCTGTGTTCATCCAGCCCCATGCTTGTTATCTCGGATTCTCCAGCATCTGCAGTACCTTTTATCTCTGATACAATTAAAATTAATGTTTGGTTATTGCTTCCTGATCAACATGTAATGTGGCCTTGGCCCCTTTGATAGTCCCAAGCCCTTCCTGAAAATCTCTTGGGTATTTTACTAGGACTTCACTGAGGCAGCCATTTTCTAATTGAAAAATGTTGACCCAATCTAGGTGAATCTTTCTCAGCCAATTCCACCCTGGCTATTTATTCTTTCAATGCCCCTCATGATTTTATAAACCTCTGTAAGCTCAGCCCTCAGCCTCTGATGCTCCAGGGAAAATAGCCCCAGTCTATTCAACCTCTCCCTATAGCTCAAACCCTCCAACCCTGGAAACATCCTTGTAAATCTTTTCTGAACATTTCAAGTTTTACAACATCTTTCTAATAGCCGGGAGACCAGATTGAATGCATTATCCCACAAGTGGCTTAAACAATGTGCTGTACAGCCAGAACATCACCTCCCAACTCCTATACCCAATGCACTGAACAATAAAGATAAGTGTACCAAACACCTTCTTCACTATCCTGTCTACCTGCTACTCCACTTTTAAGGAACGATGAACCTGCAACCCAAAGACTCTTGTTCAGTCACACTCCCCAGGGCCTTACCATTAAGTGTACAAATCCTGCTCTGATTTGCCTTACCAAAATGTAGCACCTCATTTTATCTAAATTAAACTCCATCTACTACTCCTCAGCCCATTTGCCCATCTGATCAAAGTCCCATTGTTCTGTGAGGGAATGTTTTTCATTGTCCGCTACATCACCAATTTTAGTGTCATCTACAACCCTATTATCCATCAAGTAATTTTAACATGAAAGAAATGAGACTTCATTTGAAGAAGTGGCTGCTTAGGATAACTGGAAGAATGGTCAAATTCTTCTTACTGCTGTTTTTACAATCTTTCAAAATCGTCTCACATCGATCTGTCTTTTTCTGCAGTAAATGTCTTAATTTTTTAAAAGTACATTGGCAGTCTCATGTAAATGTGCTCAGTGACTGACAATCACATCATCAAATTGCAAAAAAATAAAATATATGGTTCCTCATTGTGACAGGGTTTAATTGAGAATTTTGCCATCTGTCAGGAGGTTCCTTAGACGTGGTGTTGAATGATGAGAGAATGGAAGGCAAGGAACAGTTGCTTATTCATGATGATCGAGGCTTTGTGGAGTGGGATTGGTTTGATGGCCACCTAGTCTCTTCCTACTCCCTATTTTGATTTGTTTATAATTGTAACGGTTTTCTGGGTATAGAAAACCTTTAATATCTGGCCCAAGGCCTTCCTTTTTTGTTACTATGAACCCAGCATCTGTGGCACACAAGAGGTGTACATTAGGATTCAGGGAAAATGGAGATCCTGCCAGATATAAGACATCAGGTGCAAGAACAACCAGCAGATGGATTAAGGGGAGGTGATAGTCTAGTAGTATTATCGCTAAACTATTAATCCAAAATCTTGGCTAATGTTCTGGGGTTTGAATCCCGCCATGGCACATGGTGGAAATTGAATTCAATTTTAAGAAATTCTAGAATTAAGAATCTGCTGATGATGGGCACGATAGCGTCATTTAAGATGTATCTAGACAGATACATGAATGGGCAGGGAGCAGAGGGATACACATCCTTGGAAAATAGGCAACAGGTTTAGATAGAGGATCTGGATTGGTGCAGGCTTAGAGGGCCGGAGGGCCTGTTCCTGTGATGTAATTTTCTTTGTTCTTTGTTCTTTCTTTGACAATGATATCATTGTCGATTGTCAGAAAAATTGATCTGGTTCACTAACACCATTCAGGGTAGGAAATCTTCCATCCTTGCCTGGCCTACATCTGACTCCAGACCCACAGCAGTGTGGTTGACTCTAAATTGCCCTCTGAAATGATTCAGTTGGATCAATCATTAAAGCGTCAAAGAAATGAAACCAGACAGATCAGACTGACCTACTAAGCACCAGAAAAGCCAATGGCAGAAACAGTCCTGTTGACCCTGTAAAGTCCTCCTCATTAACATGTGGGGGCTAGTGCCAACATTGGGAGAGCTGTCTCAGACACGCAAAGGCCTGACATTGTCTGTAGGTAAGTTTCTGTGAGAATGACTATATCCCAGACACCACCATCACCATCCCTGGAAACATCCTGTCCCACCAGCGGGACAGACCCAGCAGATGTCGTGACACAGTGTGATACAGTCAGGAGGGAGTTGCCCTGGGATGCCTCAACTTTGACTCCAGACCTCATGAAGTCTCGTGGCATCAGTTTAAATATGGGCAAGTTAACTTCCTGTTGATTACCACATACCATCTTTCCTTGGCTGATGAATCAATACTCCACGTTGAACAACACTTGGAGGAAGCACTGTGGATGGCAAGGACACAAAATGTACTCTGGGTGGGGGATTTCAATGTCCACCACCAAGAGTGGCTTGGCAGCAGTACTACTGATCGAGCTGGTTGGGTACTAAAGGATTGGCTGCTATACTGGCAGGTGGTGAGGGAGCCAACAAGAGGGAAAACATACTTGAACTCATCCTTACTAATCTGCCAGCTGCCGCTGCATCTATACATGACAGTGTCGGTAAGCCATTGTGTGGCACTATCACCATGATATATGGAACAGATTTTGAACAGCTATAGTAACTCAAGACTGAGCATCCATGAGGTATTGTGAACCATCAACTGCAGTTGAACAATACTGCAACATAAACTGCAATTCATGGCCCGAAATATCTCCCATTCAACCATTACCATCAAGCCAGGGGATCAACCATGGTTCAATGGAGAATTCAGAAGCACGTACCAGGAGCAGGACCAGGCACACCTAAAAATGGAGGTGTCAACCTAATAAGGCTACCAAACCAGACAACTTGCATGCCAAACAGCATAAGCAGCAAGTGAAAGAAAAAGCTAAGTGATCCCGCAACCAACCGATCAGATCAAAGCTCTGCAGTTCTGCCACATCTAGTTGTGAATGGTTATTTACGATTAAACAACACATTGCAGGAGGAGGTTCTACAAATATCCCCATCCACAATGATGGAAGAGCCCAACACATAGGTGCAAAAGGTAAGCCTGAAGCAATCTTCAGCCAGAAGTGCCAAGTGGATGATCCATTTTGGCCTCCTCCAGTGGTCCCCAGTATTACAGTTACCAGTCTTCAGCCAATTTGATTCACTCCATGTGATATCAAGAAATGTTTGGAGAAACTGGATTCTGCAAATGATAATATTCCAGCGCTTGAACTGAAGGTTTGTGCTCCAGAACTTGCCACTCCCCTGGCCAAGCTGTTCCAGAACAATTACAACACTGGTATCTACCCGACAATTGGAAAATTGCCCAACTATGTCCTGTACAAAAAAGCAGGACAAATCCAACTCGGCCAATTACCGCCCCATCAGTCCACTCTCAATCATCGATAAAGTGATGGAAGGTGTCACCAACAGTGCTATCAGGGGGAACCGGCTCAGCAATACCCTGCTCAGTGACGCCCAGTTTGTGTTCTGCCAGGCCCGCTCAGCTCCTGACCTCATTACAGCCTTGGTTCAAACACGGACAAAAGAGCTGAATTCCAGAGGTGAGGTGAGAGTGACAGCCCTTGACACCAAAGCTGCATTCAACCAAGTGTGGTATCAAGGAGCCCCAGCAAAACTGGAGTCAATGGGTATCAGGGAGCAAACTCTCTGATGGTTAGAGTCATATCTGACACACAGAAAGATGGTTGTGGTTGTTGGAGGTCATTCTTCTCAGCTGCAGGATGTTATAAAGTTAGGAGTGGGGATGTTAGCCAATTGTTCAGCACCATTCGTGACTCCTTCGATGCTCAAGCAGTCCACGCTCAATCGTAACAAGATCTGGGCAATATCCTGAAAAGTGGCAAGAAACATTCACACTACACAAATGCCAGGCCATGACTTTCACCAGAACAAAACAAACTAATCACCACCCTTAACATTCAATGGTGTTACCATCACTGAATCCCGCACTGTTAACATCCTTGGGGTTACTGTTGACCAGAAACTGAGCTGGACCCATCACATAAACATAGTGGCTACAAGGACAGGTCAGAGGCTAGAAATGCTGCAGCGGGTAACTCACGCACCTCACCTGTCCATCATCTACAAAGCACAAATCAGGAGTGTTATCGAATACTCCCCACTTCCCTGGACAGGTGCAGATCCGACTTTACTCAAGAAGCTTGGTGCCATCCAGGACAAAGCAGCCCACTTGACTGGCGTCACATCCACAAACATCCACTCTGTCCCCCACCAACTCTCAGTTGCATACTACCTACTAGACGCATTGCAGAAATTCACCAAAGCTCCTTAGACTACACCATCCAAATCCACAACTACTTGCATCTAGAAGGGCAAGGGCAGCCAATACATGGGAACATCTCCACCTCCAATTTCCCTTCCAAGTCACTCACCATCCTGACTTGAAAATATATCGCCATTCCTCTGCTGTCGCTGGGTCAAAATCCTAGAATTCCCTCCTCAACAGCATTGAGGAGCAACCCACAGCAGGAAGACTGCAGTGGTTCAAGAAGGCAGCTCATCACCACCTAGAGCAACTAGGGACGGGCAATAAATACTTGCCAGCCAGCAACACCAACATCCCATGAATGAATAATAAAAATGCAATAATGTATCGTCCACATACTTACAGGAAAAAAACCCAAAAATATCATGTTACAAGATTTTTGATCTG
Source organism: Ginglymostoma cirratum (assembly GCA_024137785.1). Lineage (NCBI taxonomy): Eukaryota > Metazoa > Chordata > Chondrichthyes > Orectolobiformes > Ginglymostomatidae > Ginglymostoma > Ginglymostoma cirratum. Next base: position 546,387 of record JAHRHZ010000151.1, on the reverse strand, counting down.
AACCTATGTAGAATAGTTAGGGATGGATGATAAATCCAAACAAAAAACGTTCAACTGTTATTCCCTGACTTTGTTTTCTGACTCTAACAACCTTTTGAAAACAAATGACTTAAGTCAACCATGCAGATTCTCAGAAATGAAATAAATGGTGTGAAAGCTGTCTTATTCCTTACCTTTCACATGACTGGGTACTTTACATAAACCTTGTGTAATGTTCATACAATCAAAAGGATCTAAACCTGTTTAAATCAATCGACTTTTATGAAAAAAGATCTCCGTATTATCACAGTAAAATCTGAAAATTCAGTCACTTTACCAAATTCCTTGGTTCTTTCAGTATTTCATCCAACATTTGGAACCCTGTTTTCCATTTTCACTAAGGATTCCCACATCACTCTTCTGGCCCAACAACCTTTCTCCATCACCAGGGTTAGGAGAAGTTTGGAACTGTCTGCTCTGTTTCACCTCTCCACAAGATCAGTGACTTTCTGTAAAGAATGAAAATGAATATGTTGATCCGCAGAGCAAACGATTTTTCCAGTTGAGTATAGAAAGCAGCCACTGGGCTAGGTCCTGAGCTATTCTGTTATTAGTGTTCAAATAGACAGTGAATAGATCAAATACGAAACCAGAAATCAACCATATTAATTAGGAGCAGAAGTAGGCCATTTCAAGCATGCTCTGCCATTCAATAAGGTTATGATTGCTTGTGTTTTGAATTCAACATTCCCATCTACCCCTGACAACCTTTGATTCTCTTGTCCAACAAGAATCTATCTAGTTTTGCCTTAAAACATGTTCAATGATCCCACCTCCATTCTTTTGAGGTAGACTGTTCTAAAGTCACACAACCTCAGAAGATATTGCAGGAATCAGTCTTTGGATCCCCAGCTATTCATAATATATATTAATTATTTCAATGAGGGAATTACAATGCAATATCTCCAAGCTTATTTGTGACACAAGCTAGATAGGAAATGAACTATAAAGGAGGACAGGAAGATGCTTCAGATTGGACAAATTAAGTAATTGGACAAATGCATGACAGGAAAAAGTATGATGTGGATGAAAATGAGGTTTTCCACTTTGGTAACAAAAAACTGAAAGACGGATTATCTGAACAGCAATAGATTGGGAAGGGGGAAGGTGTAATGAGATCTGTCAACAGTCACTGAAAGTAAGGATGCAGAAACAGCAGGCAGTGAACAAAACAAGTTGTTTGTTAGTTTGGCAAGTGGTAAATAGCATTCACATCACACAAACACCAGGCATGATAATCTCCAATAAGTGAAAATCTAACATACTGTCCCTTGACATTCAATGGCATTACCAACACTGAATCTCGCAATATCAAAATCCTGAGAGTTACTGTTGACAAGAAACTCAACTGGATTTACCATATAAATACAGTAATATAAAAAGGTCAGAGGCTAGTAACACTGCAGCGAATAACTCGCCTTCTGACTCCCCAAAAGCTTGTACACCATCTAAAATGAGTGCAGCTCCATCAACAATTAAGAAGCTGGACACCATCCAGTACAAAGCAGCCTGCTTGATTGGCACCACATCCACAAACATCTATTCCCACCATCACCAATGCTCAGTAGCAGTAGCGTTTACGATCTATGATCTGCACTGCTGAAATTCACCAAGGCTCCTGAGACAGCACCTTCCAAACCCATGACAGGGGCACCCAAAAGCATGAGATTAACACCATCTGCAAACTCCCCTCCAAGCCACTCTTCATCCTGACTTGGTAATATATTGCTGTTCCTTCACTGTTGTTGGGTAAAAAATCCTACAATTCCTCCTTAACAGCATTGTTGGTCTAACTACAGGACACTGGACTGTAAAGGTTCAAGGCAGCAGCTTACTACTGACTTCTCATGAGCAATAAATGCTGGCCCAGCCAGCAATTCCCACATCATGTAAGTGAATTAAAAACAAAAAGAAATTTTGGTCTTTGCTGATGAAGGATGTTCGGGCTATGGAGGTTTATCAAATTAACTCCAATGATGGCAGGACTGAAGTATGAAGAGACCGGGATGGGTTAGTACTGCATTCACTGCAGTTTAGAAGAATGAGGGGTATGTCGGAAACCTATAAAATTCTAACAGGACTAAATAGGGTAAATACAGGAAGAATGTTTCTGATGAACAGAAAGAGCAGAACCTGGGATCACAGCTTTAAGGGTAGGCTGTTTAGGACTGAGATAAGAAATTTTTTCATCCAGAGAATGGGGGCGCCTGCCACAGAAAGCATTTGAGGCCAAAAGATTGAATTTTCAAGGAGTTAGGGTTTAAGGATTAAATGGTATTGGGAACAAGCAAGAACAGGGTACTGAGTTGGATGATTAGCCATGATCATACTGAATGGCAGAGCAGGCTTGAAGGCCTGCATGGCCTACTCCTACACCTATATTCTATGCTTCCACTTTTCAACAAGGCCCTGTACAGGTGCAATATCTCATTACTCAAACCCTCTTGCAAAGAAGGCCAACATAACATTTGCCTTCCTAACCTCTTGCTGCACCTGCATGTTTGCTTTCAATGACCAGTGTACAAAGACACCCATGCCCCCTTTATGCATCAACCTTTCCCAATATATCAATTAATACGCTGCTGTTCTGATTTTCCTGCCAAAGTGGATGGCACTGCACTTATGCTGTACTCCATCTGCCTATTGACTCAGTTTGTCTAAACTGTCCTTCAGTCTCTTTTTATTCTCCGTACCACTTACACTACCATCCAGTTTTGTGCAATCAGCAAACTGGAACATTACATTTGATTCCATCATCCAAATCATTCATAACTATTGTGAATAGCTGGGTCCCAAGCTCTGGACCTTGCAGTAAATGACTTTTCAGCACCTTCTACTCAGAAGAAGACCCATGTATTCCAACAACCAAAACAGAAATTGGTAGAGAAACTCAGCAGGTCTGGCAGCATCTGTGGAGAGAAAGCAGAGGTAATGTTTTAATTTCAGTGACTGTTCTTCAGAACTATCTTACATTCCTATGCATTGAATATTCCTACTGTTTTTTGTCTGCTAGCCAATTCTCAATCCATGCCCCACATACCAACTTCTTATGTAGGACTTTATCAAAAGCTTTCTGAAAATCCAAATACACAACAACCACTTTTTCTTTTTGCCGAGGGATAACACCTGATTCATTAATGTTCTTCAGAAAAGGAAATCTGCTATTCTCATCTGGTCTGGCCTACAAGTGACTCCAGACTCACAGCAACGTAGTTGACTTTTATGTACCTTCTCAAATGGCCTAACAAGCCACTCAGTTGTATGGGAGGAGGTGTAGCAGTCTTAGTCAAAGACAGCATCCAAGCCACAAAAACAGAAGTTGCTGGAAAAGCTCAGCAGGTCTCGCAACATCTGTGAAGAGAAATCAGAGTTAACGTTTCGGGTCCAGTGATCCTTCCTCAGAATTTGGACCCAGACCTGAAACGTTAGCTCTGATTTCTCTTCACAGATGCTGCCACACGTGCTGAGCTTTTCCAGCAATTTTTGTTCTTGTTTCTGACTTATAGCATCCACAGTTCTTTCAGTTTTTATATAGCATCCTAGCCTTTGAACAATTTTCAGTTCCTGAATAAAAATCTATGATTGGAGGTGAGAAACAGGAAGGGAGTGGTGATCTTGTTGAGTATTTATTATAGACCTCCAAATACTGGAGAAGTAGAAGATACATTTGTCAGCAGCTTATAGAAATCTGCTGGACAAGTCAGGTATTGAACAGTAGATTTCCAGTCCTACCAGGGAATGAGCTGCGATGGATCTGTTCCTAGGAAATGAGGTAGGTCAAATGGAGACAGTCAGAGTGGGGCAGCATTTGGGAAATAGCAATTATAATACAATAATGTTCAATATTAGGTTGGTAAAAGATAAAAAAAATCACACATTAAGATCCCAGATTAGAAAAGGGCAGAATTTAGGGGTCCAAAAGTTGAACTTAAGCAGGTTAATTGGAAATGAATTTTGGATGATAAGGGAGCAGAAGAAAAATAGGAGACTTTCAAAGGGGAGATGAATAGGGTCAATACAGTTTAGATCTGGAGGAACACAGCAGGTCAGGGAGCAAAGAGGAGCAGGAAAGTTGACGTGAGAGATAAAAGGTACTGCAGATGCTGGAGAATCCGAGATAACAAGCATGGGGCTGGATGAACACAGCAGGCCAAGCAGCATCATAGGAGCAGGAAAACTTGACGTTTCGGGCCTCGTTTCAGGTTTACACCCTTCATCAGGACTGGGCAGGGAAGGGGGCTCAGAAATAAATGAGGGGTGGGGCTGGGGAAGGTAGGTGGGATGATGATAGGTGGATGCAGGTAGGGGGTTGTGAAGATTGGTCAGTGGGATGGGTGGGGAGATAGGTGGGAAAGAAGATGGACAGGTTGTGTCAGGTCAAGGAGGTGGAGATGAGAGGGAGGGTTGGACATGGGATGAGGCTGGGGGTGGGGAGATTTTGAAAGTGGTGAATTCTATGTTCAGGCCATCAGGCTGTAAGCTCCCGAGGTGGAATATGAGGTGCTGCTCCTCCAGTTTGTGGGTGGCATCAGTGTGACAGTGGAGGAGGCTCAGGATGGACATGTCACCCAGGGAGTGGGAGGAGGAGTTAAAATGGTTGGGAACTGGAAGGTGTTGTTGATTATAGCGTACAGAGCACAGATGCTCCGCAAATCGGTCCCCGAGTCTGCGCTTGGTCTCACCCATTGTAGAGGAGACCACATTGGGAGCAACGGATACAGTAAACCAAGTTGGGGGACATTAGGTGAATCCCGATCGGAGTTGGAATGATCCTTAATTCCCCACATTTATTGAATTCAAATTCCACCATTTGCCAAGGCCCCAGAACATTACCTGGGTTTCTGGATTAACAGTCCAGTGATAAATAATACCACTAAACCTTTGCATTTCCAATTAGCAGCTATTAGCAACCAATGAATTTATAGTTTTCCTGTGATGTTGCTCTTTCTTTTGTGCTGGGCCCTGGGCTTCAATTTATCCTGTTAAGAAGAAAAAACCCTTATAATCTATGAACTCACCCTCTTTCCCTCTGCACCGAATTCCCACACTGCTTCAAAACCCCAGAAATACACATTCACTTGGGCTGCGCCTAAGACCAAGCGTAATGTATTCTTCCCAATTAGTTCTAAAGATCTGATCCACGAGGATCACTGATATTCCTGAATCCCCTGAACTGATATGAGCTGAACTGGCTCACTGACTGGCCATTTAGGATGTAATGACAATTTAGAAACAGTGGGGACAGGGAGATCATCAGGAATCCAGTTTTCGAGTCATACAACATCAAAACGAATCCTTTCGTCCAACCAGTCTAGGCCAACCATAATCCCAAACTAAACTAGTCCCACCCATCTGTGCTTGGCCTAAATTCCTCCAAACATTCCTTATTCATGTACTTATCCAAATATCTTTTAAACTTTGCAACTGTATCCACATCCACCACCACTGCCTCTGGAATCTCATTCCACACATGAATCATAAAATTTGCCATGATGTCTTCTCAGAATCGTTCTTCTCTCACCTTCAAAATATGATCCCTAGACTTGAAATCCCCCAACCACAGGAACATGCCACCTGCCATTTACCTTATATATACCCCTCATGATTTTATAAGCTTCTGTAAGGTGACCCCTTAACCTCTTACTTTCCAGGGAATAAAGTGTTAGTGTATATTTTATATTGATCCTTCGGGGCTGTTGTTCAAAAATAAAGGTTTACCTTACTAAACAGTAAGGTAAAGTTACCATTGTCCCACTGTCTCATGAGAGAGAGAGACAACTGGTGGGTGTTTAACCTGAGGGTCACCACACATCAGGAGAGTGGGGAAGGTTGAGAAGGAGAGTCTGTCATGGTAACATCAGCCAATGCAGGAATTATACCCACACTGTTGGCCTCATTCTATTTTATAAACCAGCCTCCACAGCTGAGCTAACCAGTCTCCAACAGTGAAAGAGATTTCACAGAAATGTGGCAAGGAAGTTCTGGGGTAATGTTGACAATAATTTTCAAATTAAGCAGAAATGATCAGTTATGACAGTGAGAAACACAATATTGATGGATGAAGCCAGTGACAGTTGAATTGGTTACCATTTCTTTTACAGAGTTAAATCTGAAGGGACACCAATTAACAAGGAGTTGTTCATCACTCTATGCATGGCCGTGTGGTTCATGGAGACAAACATACAGGGTCTGAAAAACATTCTCAACAGAAGAGCTTTCAGCTCTGTAACGTGTTTTAGACAGAAGCGGTGGGGAGCAGTATCATTCCTTTTCCAAACACTAATATGGACAATCCGGTTAAGTTAACGACAAATTGCATTTTGGGGAAAACCTTGAGGTATCCTTGCAGAACTGGGGATATTGGGCAGAGAACACGTGCTCTGGATTCCAGATCATAACTGCCGAACACCAATTGATGAGGCTGTTCATTTGGAGCCTGCGAATCGATTGATTCACTGAGCCCACTGAAGCAATGGTTTTCCAAATTGCTCATGTAGAACGCAACAAACTGCTGTTCCTGTCCTAGCAGGAAATATTTGAACAGTCAGTAAAACTGCTCATTCCCAAACACGGCTGCTATCCCACTCCCTCCCCTGCTGTCCATTCCCCATCACCACTATCCATATTTGGTGTCAAACTCATTTTGCTCATCAGGACATCAATGCTGGCAGTGATCCGTTGATGAAGGTTTATGGTAAGTACAACACTGCTGCACTAGAATCACTGCTGATCTGCCCTTAGGTTTCTTCTGTTTAGATGTCTTCTTTAGAGATATGACTGTATACCTCTGGATTAGGTGGGATTAATGCTGGGCCACCTATCTCAGAGGTAGGGACATTATCACGGTGCCACAAGATCTGCTTACTTAATCAATTGGTGTGAGTGGATATTTCAGTGCTCTGTAACTGCTCTCTGAACCTGGACTGCGTTGCCGAGTAAATAAGTGTTTTTGCTCAGTCGCTGGTGCACCTCTGCACCCAGGTGGTGACTTTCCACCTTTAGACACTGCAGTGATACCTTTATGTTGAGCCTCCTCCTAGAGGGTGTGTCCCAGTGATATATCTATTCTGTCAGTTGCATACCCTCAATTACAACACACAGCTCCTGTTTATTGACCGTGAGAGTTTCAGGTCTCCCTCAGGATGCTGCCTGTCTTTTAGCAGGATCTGATCAATGTCTGGAACATGGTCACCTCATGCCGGGTCTTCCCGCTGTCAGGTGTAGCAGCAATCATCAGAGATTCATTTCTCAGGCAGCCGCACCTCTACCATTGAGGGTTTGAGCGGCTGGCGGAGGGATAAGGCTGTGGGCGCAGGGCTAGGCTACATGTTGCTGCAGGGCAGCGGTGAACGTCCAGCTCACGGCTACTGCCGTCCAACACCTTGCACCAGTTGCACCCATATGTGCTGTGGAATCCTGTCTGTCCATACCCCTGTTCAGCCAGAATTTCACATTGGCCTCAGGATCCCGTACCTCCCTCGGAAGCCTGTGCCCGACAGCCTGAGCCGGCTCTGGAATACAGGTTGTATGTCTTTCGGGGAGGCAAAAGGGCAGGCTCTGTCCAAACTACTGCTGCACGTCATCCACCTCTCCTTCCTCATCCACTTCCCAAATATGCCTTGTCACGCGTTTTTACCACTGGGTGGTGAGGATCTGCAATGGAGGGCTCTTTACACAGGAGTCCACCCACTTTCCCTCAGAGACCTGGGGTGGAGGGTGTTGCACACAACAGTCCCTTATAACCACAGATTGTGCTAGGTTATGGACTCCCAGCCCAACTTCTTATTTTGAGACATTGCAGAATCTAAGGACCATGTATATATTATCTGCAGATGTTTGCAGTCCCTTTTTAGTTACTTGAAAAATGTTTTGTTGTGGTTTTGGTTGTACTTCAGCCCCATTCTCCTGATCTTTGGGCACCCGGTGCAGAGGGATGCGGGCAGATCAGAGGAGTTCCTCGTGGGCCTGCTCCTGGGCCTGGCCAAGCTTGCTACAAACACATCCAGGCAGCGGGCCATGGAGACGGTCATCTCTACCGACTCTCTGAGCTCTTCTGCGGTTACGTTCCAGCCTGGGTGTCATTGGAGAGGGACCATGTGGTGTCCACTAATGCTCTCAATGACTTCTGGGAGAGATGGGTACAGCAGAGGATACAGTGCTTCCTTTACCACCTCCACTCAGTTCCCTTCTTCTCTCCCTGCACTGCCCCTTCACTTTTTAATGTAAGCATTATCCTTAATGTTCCACTCACCACATGGGTGTTTTTCCTGGTGGTGCATAATATCGAATAAAGTCTTCACATAATGGTCTTTTGTTTTACTATGTCACTATACATTCACACACATCCACGGGTAATTTGACGAAAATACAGGGAAAAAAATAAATAAAAAAACAGGAGTGTCAAGAGTTCACTCTCGGAGCTGGCACTGTGCCAGCTGGGCCAATGTCATGTACTCTGCACATGTAAAATGAGGGTGGCTTGGTGATGGGATACCAGCTTTTATGGAGTTACATCAGTGGCAATGAGAGAGCAACATGCTCCTGAAGAGATTTGCTTTCAACAGTCATCTTTGAGTTGGGGTAACCATTTCTGGCAACATTTCACTATTTGAGTGGCTTGACTCATTCGAACCTGCCATCGATGACACAAGCCCAAACAAAAAGCAATGAGTAATTCTCCTGACTGCTCGTGAACCCGCAGCTTCTTCATTTATTAGGAGCCTACTCTTTCTGTGAGGTACCACATACTAAAACCTTTCAAGGGTTGATGGATTTAGCTAAGGAATATAATGACCCCAAGTCTCTAATTCTGAGACTCTGTCGGTTTCACTTGATCATTTGAAACCAGGGGAATTTGTACCGGGATTTTTGATGAGGTTAAAACAACTGGCAGAGGCATGTGATTTTGGTTTAACCCTAAGTGAGATACTGAGAGACCGTTTGGTATGTGGGATTGATGATGTGATCATACAAAAGTGCCTACTAGCTGAAGCCCAAATGGGCTTCAAACAGGCACTACAATTGGCTTTGTCATTGGAAAATGCAGCAAGTGAAGCTTAAAAGCTGCACAGTATTCTGATGAAAGTGGACACCCTCGCCAGCCCGACTGAGCTTAGGGAACACCACTTGAGTGAAGGAAATTGTATAGCCTCGCTCAGGACATATCCTGATCAGAGTGGTCCTAGGTCAGCCCACAGCACAACCTCAACACAAAGCCAAGCTTCAGCCAAACGGTTCAATTTTTTTCGAAGATCCACCCAGCAGACCAATGTATTTGCTGCCAGTGTGCGGACTAAAGACAGCAAAAAAGTCCCAGGAGGCCTGAGTTGAGTAAGAAAACTTGTAGGCTGGAATCCAGGAGAGTGCATACCCTGGAAAGTCCACCTCCAGCTGGGTTGGAACAGTTCAATTGCTTAGCGACATCCAAATCAGAATCGATCAAAATAAACATATGGTTGAATGGTCACCCAGTTCAAATGGAGGTCAAGATCGGTGAAACGAATCTTTACCAAAGATTGCAGAACCAGTCTTTACCAAACTTTGCTCTTGACTCAAACCCTTAAGTTGACATAAGACTTGCATTGTAAACAGTTTGGAGAAGAACCACTGGATGATTCCATGGATGAAGGGTGGCATTGTGGCATCTCCTGCAGTGCCACAGTGATGCCACCCGAAGGCTGCAGGAACAGCAAATCATA
>JAHRHZ010000151.1:525597-536550 GCA_024137785.1 Ginglymostoma cirratum | reverse complement strand
CCCCTCTCTCCCTATTTATTTCAGAACCCTCTTCCCCTCCCCCATTTCTGATGAAGGGTCTAGGCCCGAAACATCAAGTTTTCCTGCTCCTATGATGCTGCTTGGCCTGCTGTGTTCATCCAGCCCCACACCTTGTTTATCTCAGGACATTGGTTAGGCCACTTTTGCAATAGTGAGTACAATTCTGGTTTCCCTGCTACAGGAAGGATGTTGTGAAACTTTAAAGGATTCAGAAAAGATTTACATGGATATTACCAGGGCTGGAGGGTTTGAATAGGGAGAGGCTGAATAGGCTGAGGCTGTTTTCCCTGGACCATCAGAGGCTGAAGGGTGACCTTATATAGGTTTATAAAATCATGAGGGGCATGGATATGTTGAATAGCCAAGATCTTTTCCCCAGGGTGAGGGAATCCAAAACTACAGGGCACAGGTTTAAGGTGAGAGGAGAAAGGTTTAAAAGGGACCTGAGGGCCAACTTTTTCATGCAGAGGGTGGTGCGTGTATGGAATGAGCTTCCACAGGAAGTGGTGGAGGCTGGTACAATAACAACATTTAAAAGGCAACTGGATGGGATTACAAATAAGAAGGGTTTAGAGGGACATGGACCAAATGCTCTGTTTCTGTGCTGTATATCTCTGTGACTCTATGACAAACAGAGAGACACACTGGTATGTTCCCAGGCTGAAGCAAATCCCAGGAGAGAGGGAGTGTGAGAAACCATCGAGAGAGCTAGGACCAACTGGAACAGTGAGTATCACCCTTCAGTCTGTCCATATCTTAACTCTCGTTTGTCTCAGTCTGACTTTTCTCCTACTCTCTTTCCCAAGTTCTGTCCTTCTCTTCCCCTCTGTCCTCCTGTCTCTCCGTTTCTCTGTTTCTGTGCAGTGGGGTCTCTATTGTTTTGGGGATGAATCCGCTCTCGCTGTCCATGTGTTTAAGCTGATACCATGCCACCCTCTACTGGACACCCCACACCACTGAACAAGCAGCAGTTGTTTTGGGGAGAAAATATCAAAAGTCTGTGAATCTCTCACTTTGCAAGTTTTGTTTCATTCTTCAAAGAATGTCTTTGGAGACTCAGAGCACTGTTGTCCCTAAATATGAGGAAAAGGAGATGAACATGCCCAGTGCTGGACTCATCTCCTCTGCCTTTGAATCCTTTCTTACTTTGAAGTTGTGAGAGTGCATCAGAAAACATTGTAAGTTCAGAAAATAAAATTCACCCTCTCTCCTCACAAAACGGTTCACTTTGAGGTGCCTAGATACAATTGCAATGAAAACACATTTAATGTGTATAACAAGAATACTGTTCAAAGCAAATTATTTCCACATCGCACAGCGAGCACAAGATTTCTTCACATGAGCATGTTCCACTCTGATGGACATCACACCAACTGCAATCCAGCCCACACCTGCCTTGTATGTACGTCTGTGTGTGTGAGTCTGTGAGTGTGTATGTTTTTCTGTGATGATGGTGTTGTTAGCTTGGATGGTGCCGTGAGCTGCTGTCCTCCCTCTCTCCCTCTCTGACTGAATCCTTGAAAGATTTCACCCTCCATGACCCCCTGCGCAGTGGTGAGGGAATGCCAGCAGAGTGTATCACTTTCAACACGAGAGAGCTTGGTTGCACTACTTGGAACCTTCACTCCATGAGAGGAAATTTCTGATTAGACTGCATGGAAGAAATAGCCCATTGGAATGGGGAAGCTTGATGCTGAAAAATAGGGAGCCCAGACATTTGTGATCATTTGTTTGGTGGGTGGATTCAGATAACGTCAAGTGATCACCTGCCACAATTTCTCACATTGGAACAGTTCATAGTTGGCTGTTTGTGACATTAGTATGGGGTCTGTTGAATTGTTACTGAGACGTGAGACCATGTATTTAAAAGTCGAACATTTTCTGATTAAACAATTTTATTTAATTTCATCGGAACCCTGCAAAGGATTTGATTTTGATGGAGACTTAGAGAGTTTCAAGCTGATGGGAATTACCCAGTTGTAAATCCTTTGGATTGTGCTACAATGGGGAATCCACAGGTTTCCAGCTCAACTCTTTCCCTGCACTGGGATAAGGACTTTCTGTCACGACTCTGATGGAATACTCCTCATTTGCCTGGATGGGTGCAGCTCCAACAAACACTCGAAGCTCGACCCCCTCCAGGACAAAGCAACCCATTTGATTGGCACAACATTTGCAAACATCCACGCCCTTCACCACCAATGCTCAGTAGCAGCAATGTGAAGCATGCACAAGATGCACTGCAGAAATTCACCAAAGTTCCTTAGGCAGTACCTTCTAAACCCACAACCATCCAGAAGGACAAGGGTAGCAGATACATAGAACACCACTAACTGCAAGTTCCCCTCCAAGACTCTCATTTGGAAATATACCACTGTTCCTTCAGCATTGCTGGATCAAAATCCCAGAATTCCCTCCCAAACAGCATTGTATCCGCAGCACACAACTACAACAGTTTAAGAGGGCAGCTCACCACCACCTTCTTAAGGGGCAACTAGGAATGGGTAATAAATGTTGACACAGCCAGTGATGCCCACATCCCACAGCCGAATTTAAAAAAGGTCATTTCATGGTCTGGAAACAATAGGACCCTCCTGTGGGCTTCACTGAGGTGTTTTATTTATTCAAAACGCAAGGAATTCACGTAACCTGGTATTTTACTGTATTACTGATCTTCACTCTGAACCTCAGCAATGTTGCTGCATAAATAAATGTGTTTGTGCAACAACTTAGGTTCTGCAACATGTAACCAATTTTACCGAAGTGACATAGAAAAAGCGGGTAATCAGCAGGATGGATTCCTCGAATGACATAGTATAAAAAAAACCTATAACAATGATTAACCACAGGAGGATGAAACTCCCAGATATGGTAAAAAGCAAAATCACAGACTTCCTTCTGTTCTCCATCTCTGGGTCTGTATGATTCTCTCCTTTGCTCTCACCCTTCAGCCTCTTCCGGACTCGACTGGTCACGAAAATATGTCTGACTGTCAGAGCATTAAGCAACAGAATTAAAGCAAATGGCAGTAAAGGGGTTAAAACTGTATCAAGCCAATCTAATGCCACCCACCAGGCCTCAGTATAGTAGCTTGACATTGTTTTACAGTCGAATGGTACCTTGTTGATTATCCTCAGAGGCTCAAATTGAAAATAGAAGGGGATAACAAGGTATAGAGCTGGATGAACACAGCAGGTCAAGCAGCATCAGAGGAGCAGGGAGGCTGACGTTTCGGGCCTAGACCCTTCTTCAGAAGGGCCTTGTTATCTCAGATTCTCCAGCATCTGCAGTTCCTACTATCTCTGAAAATAGAAGGGGATGTTTTTCAAACAGAACAGGGTGCAAGTTGTTGCTAGAACCACAGTCGCAGTTCTCTCAGTGCAATATTCTGTTTTCAGCTTCTGACAACTAATGGTCACAAATCGGTCAAAGGAGAAAGTGATGGTGAACCAAACAGAGCAGTCAGTGGCTGCACGACACAGGAGTGATGTCCAGGAAAGACTTTGGGTAATAATAATAGGGAGATCTTCTATAACCTCAGTGAAAATAGCTATCAGATCAGCAGCTGCCATAACCACCAGGTAGTGAGTAGTGCAACGGGAAATACCGCATTTTCCTCAGGAAAGGATAACAATCGCCAACAAATTAACTGTGGAAGACAAATGGGATAAGAGGCTTTAAATTACTGATCAGAAATTCCCCCTGCCTGTTCCCAAGAGCAACAAGATTTTAGTAGCAAATGCCGGTGCACTGTGTGTGGAATTATTTCAGGGTGAGTGAATTTGCATTTTAAGACTTTCACACCCCTCTCAGGTTGCCCTCCAGCCTAATGACTCCAGAGATTATGGAGTTTGGGCAGGGGCTGAGCTCATGGTCCCTCTTAGGACAGCATAAGGAAGTCTGTAATTTTGTTTGGTTGCAAGGGAACTATTTGAATGAGTGTAGTAAATTCCTAAAGTTCTCGATCCAACTCTGCCAGGGGTAGAACCCCATTAGAAACCTCACTCCCAACTCAGTCATAGGACTGGTGATTGGACTGTTGGCAAACCAAACTCTCCCTTTCTCTAGGAATCAGATCATCCCTGCCCATAGCAATGGACCAAACCCTGACTGGAGCCACAACAGGACAGGAAACAGGTTATCAGAACCTGCGTCAGATTTCAAACAAGACTACTCCATGTGTCTTATACAACTGTAGCATTATAGAACATACAAGCCTCCCTTAGTAACAAGGTGTGAGTTTTAGGACTGCTGTGATAATTACACTGTAAAGCTACACATCTGCACATGACAAACATCTTGACGCACAGGGATCCGGAAGGCAATCTGTCAAGATTTGTGACTCCTGACCAGAGACAGTGAGGAGGAGTGAATTTCCAGAAGGGATGATGATGATGATGATGATGATGATATGAAGCTTCACAAATCAAAATGGGTGCATATCCCTCAATTCCTTACCTTAAAGAAAAACTGTCTCAGATTTAAAATTCACAACTGATCTGGTATCCACTGCCGTTTGTGGAATAGAGTTCCAAAACTCTCCCACCCTCTTTGCATAGAGGTGCTTCCTAACATCTCTCCTGAATGGTCTGGCCCTCATTGTCAGACTATGCTCCCTCGTTCTAGAATCTCCAACCAGTATAAATTCTAATCTTCATTGATTCTGCCTTTTCTTGTTAATATTTTGAAGACGAGCAGATTACACCTTAACCTTCAAAATTGTTGAGAAAACAGGCCTCAGATGTATAACAAAAACAGAAATTGCTCAGCAGGACTGGCAGCATCTGTGGGAGAGAAAGCAGAGTTAACGTTTCAGGTCCAGTGACCCTTCTTCAGAACTAACTTGCCTGATCTCTTCTCATAACTTCAAACAATATGAAGCCAGAACAGATGACAGAACACTGTCACATGACAGATGAGATCAGAAAATGTTGTAGATGCAGTGAAGTTGGGAGTCTCTGTTGGAGAATTGTACTGAGAATGTTGCTCAATGAATTGCTATCACTGTTTCAGTGTCTGGATAAGGATACCAGTCAGTGAGCTGGAGACGTTATTGTTCAAAAGATAAAACCAGAGAGCAGATCAGCAGCAGATTAAAACAAGCTCAGTTGTCATAATGCCATACCTGAGATACCAATAAAAGCAAGGATTGTGTAGAACACCTCTTCCACACGCGGAATTGGTTGATGCATTTTTCTGTATGAGGCGATCTGCCCCTTCAGGCAGCTGACAAGCTTCTGGTTTGAAACTCTGAGCTGATGCATTCTTGGAGATGTTGCCTTATACTGTGTGGAAGCTCCTTGGGGAGATTGAGATTGCAGCATTGTTCAGCTTTGTTGCTGGTTTCCAAATTTCTGTAAGTGAACAAACTAATCACAATAACAAGTTTAATCCCAATTATGAAGGGAATGTTGCTGCTCAGCACATCATAATGAAATAACAAAAACAGAATTTGGAATCTGCCAGCAATAACACTGTCCACTCAAACACCATGAGCCCCATCCTGAGATCACAAATTATTTCAACCAATGCTGCATCAAGACACTTTATTCCAAGTGTGAAAAAATGTCTCCGAGCTGTCCTTCAGTACTCTAGAGTAGGAGCTGCCCTCTTTAAACAAGGACATTTCACTCACAGATTGATATGTGATTCTTCTCACACACCGAATGTGTGCATTGCTGCCGAGGTCAGCATTTATTCCCCATCCCCAATTGCCTGGGATCTGGAGTTACATGAAGTTAAATGACGAGAACATACTGCCTTTCCTGAGGGAAGGGGACTCAGTGAACAAGATTGGCTTCCAACAATGGAGACATCACCGACCTCACTCTTACTGATACTGTCCATCCAGATACATCACCTACCATATTCCTATTGTTACTGCCAACTGACAGTGCATGCTTTGTGTTTTCTATGATAGTACATGCTTATTGGTGATTCAGAAATGACGACTCAATGCTCCACTGATCGCTGATCGCTGATGGCTGATTGATATCAGGTTGTGTATCTCACACACACGTGGTCCAAGCTTTTCGGCTCAAACTGATCAGGGTGTTCGGAATAAATCCCAATGTATTTGGAAACAACAGAGTCATGTTGTGTGAAAAGACAATACAGATAGGTTGGCAAATAGGTTCTGGTTGATAGAGACCATGGCTGCCATGCATACTGGTCCCAGGAATGAAAAGCTTAACATATGAGGAACATTTGAGGACTCTCGGTCTAGACTCGATGGAGTTTAAAAGGATTAGGGGGGCATCTAATTGAAACTTACAGAATACTGAATGGCCTGGACAGAGTAGATGTTGCGAGGATATTTCCATTGGTAGGAGAGACTAGGACCCAAGAGCACAGCCTTAGAGTAAGGGGAAGACCTCTTAGAACAGAGATAAGGAGAAATGTCTTCAAGCAGAGACTGGCGAATCTATTGAATGCACAGCTGCGGAAGGCTATGGAGACCAGGTCATTGAGTATATTTAAGATAGAGAGAGACAGGTCCTTGATTGCCAAGGGGATCAAGGGTTACAGGGAGAAAGCGGGAGAATGGGGTTGAGAAACTTATCAGCCATGATTGAATGGCAGAGCAGATTTGATAGGCTGAATGGCCTAATTTCTGCTCCTATGTTTTATGGTCTTACAGGCCAGTTAAATGATGACTAACAGTTAACCGCCAAGCTTTATTTCACTTTGAACCTGGAAAGTGGGCTCTGATTGTTTGTAGCATTGCCCAGAATGATGAACCAGACGATGGTTGTTAAATTGGAAGAGGAACAATGCATGCATGTATTTTCCTTTTGTCTGTGTGACACTGTCAGCCCAGACACATGCAAGATGGAAAGATGTGATTAAACATGCCACTTCGAAGCAACACTCAAATTCTCATCTGTTTCTGCAGTGACAGAGCAAGAATGGGCCAAGTGCGGCAGCTGGGCGAGAATGGGCCGAGTGCAGTGCCAGAGTGAGCACTGGCTGAGTCCCGCGCTGGCAGCAGAGCGAACAGATAATTCCTGGAGCAGTGGCAGAGCAAGTCCTGGGCAGAGACAGTATGGCCTCGTGCTCTGGACTGAAACTTTTGTCACATTATCATACTGGACTTTTTCACTGTTTCACGCTAATCCATATTCCTTTTCACTTTGTAACAACACTATTTCTTTTACTCTAAGATTTGCACCCAAGTACTTGTACCTAAGATGGTGCTATTAAAGGCAGCCATTTTAAAACCTTTTAACTGTACTCCTGTATTTCTGTACTGGAACACATGACAATAAAGCATATTCTATTCTATTCTTTTTAAGTAGGTAATAGCTGAGTTGAATTGTGAGGCTTAATTTGCTTACCTAAGTGACCTTATTTTGGCTGCTCCATATAATAAATTTTGAATCATTGTTTCAAAATTTGCTTGTCTTTAATATTTCTTTAATAAGTAACCAAATTAAAGGTGGTTTGTGGTAATTTACCCACAACACTATGACTGACATACCTATCCCTAACTGCATTGATGCATTTCACTCAGTGTCCTTTCTGTCCTTGTGCGTGTAATGTAACCTGTAATCATTTTGATGCTGCACATTCCAGCAAATGCGCATTTCTGTACCATTGTGTGTCTCTAGCTGTGCTTCAGGGCTTAAGGACCAATGACCAGATGAGCATAGAATTAGCAGCAGAAGTTGTTCACTCAGCTCCCACAGCCTCCTCCACTGTTCAATACGTTCATGGCTGATCTCATCACTTCACATTCACGCTGAGGCTGGAGAACCTTTTAGCTCCTTGGTACCTCTGCCTTACAAATATTCAACTGTAGCCATTGCTTTTGAGAAAGAATATTCCAAAAGCATCCTCTGAGAATGCCTGAGAAAGAGAGAGAGCAACAGACAGTGAGCAGAGAGTGAGATAATGAGAGGGAGAGATAGCGAGAGAGCCCAAGAACAGCCAAGTGAGAGAAAAAAAACGGAAACTGAGAGAGAGAGAGAGAGAGCGCGAGAGAGAACGCGCGCGATGGAGAGAATGAATGGGAGACAGCAAGAGACAGAGTGAGAAAGAGAGAAAACAAGGAAGACAGTGAGAATAAGACAGTGAGAATGATTAAATGAGTGAGTGAACAAGAAAGTGAGCGAGTACAAGTGAGAGAGAGACAGTGCGCAAGCAAGACAGCAAGTGAAAGAGAGCACGAGAATGAGAAAGCAGGACAGTGAGTGTGAGAGAGACAGACAGAGAGAGAGCAAGGAAGGGGGAGAGTGAAAGAAAGTGTAATTGAGAGAGAGAGAGAGAGAGAGAGAGAGAGGGAGAGAATGAGTGGGAGAGAACTCAAGAGAGACAGAACAAGAGAAACTGCGATTGAGGGGAACAGCAAGAGAGTAAGTCTGAGTGACGGCAAGAGTGAGAACAAGTGTGTGTGAGTGAGAGAGAGAGAGAGAGAGCGCGCGCAAGTAGATACAGCAAGAGAGAGAAAGTAGAGACAGTGAGAGAGGGTGTGAGAGAGCGACTGAGTCAAGGGAAACAGCACGAACGAGGCCAGGAGAGCAAGTGAAAAAGTGTAAGTGAGCAACAGAGCGAGTGAAAGAGAGAGAAAGAGAGAGTTAGAATGAGTAAGCGGAGAAAATGAGAGATAGTGCGAGAGATTAAGTGAGAAAGCGAGTAAGTGAGAGAGCATATGAAAGAGAGAGAGCGAGCGCGAGCGCAGAGGAGAGAGTGAAAGAGAGAAAGAGAAAGTGCAAAAACAAAAGATAGAGAGGGAGAGACAGCAAAAGGGAGACAGACTGAGTGGGCGAGAGAGGGAGAGCAAACAAGATCAAGGCAAAGAGACACAGAGAAAGTGAGTGAGTGAGGGGCAAGGACTGCAGCTGAGGGACGATAGGGTTGGGGTAATGAGAAGTGCTAGGGGGAGGGGTCTCTCCTGCCCTGGTCTGTTCTCTCAGCTGGGGTTCAGCAGCAAGTGTGGAGTGAGGAAAGTCAGATGATTCTAGTTGGGACTGTTTATCAGAGGAGGCTACCATTTATTTGGAAGCACGTAGTTAGACAAAGAAAAAAAAATAGGATAGGGAGAGGGCAAGCAGGTATTAACCGATAAAAATAATAATGTCCCAGTGCCAAACTGAGTGAAAGTGTGACAGATTAAAAACTACAAAGGGCATGCCCAGAAAACAGCACATGAAACTAAAGGATCGACACCAGCAACAGAGGATGGAATTATAACAGTATTGGCGAGGAACATTCACACCACACAAATACCAGCAATCTAACTGTCTAATGGCACAATCTAACTACTGTTTCTCAACATTCAATGGTGTTACCATCACTGAATCCCCCACTATCAACACATGGGGGGTTACCATTAACAAGAAACTCAATGGGCTCACCACATAAATACTGTGGCTACAACAGCACATGATAAAGTTGGGATTGTGGGCCTCCTGTCAGAGTAACTGGGCTTCCAAACAGTTTTGATGGCCTCGTGGTACTATTGCTGCGCTGTTAATCCAAGAACCCTAAGAATTTGGGTTCAAATAGCACTATGTCAGACAGTGGAACTTGAATTCAACAAAAATCTGGAATTAAAGATCTAATGATGACCACGCACTATTGTTAGGGGGGAAATCCCATTTGCCTCTTTAGGGAAGGAAATATGCCATCCTTACCTGGTTGGGTCACCACATGACGAGGGTGGCTCATTGGTTAGTACCGTCGCCTCTCAGCGCCAGGGATCTGGGCTCAATTCCAGTCTGTCGACAGTCTGGGTGGAGTTTGCACGTTCTCCCTGTGTCTGTGTGGGTTTTCTCAAGGTGTTCCAGTTTCCTCCCATAGACCAAAGATGCACAAATGAGGTGAATTAGTCATGCTAAATTGCCTTATAGAGTCTACAGGTTGATGGCTTACACATAGTAAATGCAAGGTTACAGGGAATAGAGTGGGATGCTCTTTGGAGGGTGGTTGCAGACTTAACAGGCTGAATGGCCTCTTTCCTTGCTGTAGGGATTCCAAGACTGCAGAGCCCACCGTAATGTGCCTGACTCTTACCTCCCTTCTGGCCAATAAATGCTAGTCTAGCCAGTGACACCAACATCCCACAAATGAATTTTTAAAAGTTCAGCCTAGACTATTGGCCATGGCAATGGTTCCTTCAAACTGAGCTAGGCTTACCGTGGCAGGGTGGTTAAGCTTAATAGGTACAGACTACGTACAGCAGGGTGAGAAATGAAAGGAGGCCAGTTGTCAGGAAACAAATGGGTGAATGCACTGCAACAGATAGGAGTAAAGAAGGTGGTTGCAGTGTACTTTAGATCTGGACATGGATGGAGGAGGTTTTATCAGTAAGGTGACAGATGACACGAACTTGTTTATATGGGAAATTGCAAGAAGGAAAGCCTTAGATGGGGCAGGGCTATAGCAATCATGGAAATTGTGAGCTGATATATTTGTTTCCACAGATCCCTGATAGCAACAAGGCTGGAGAATAAGAAGGTTAAAAAGGCATAAGGGATACTCGCCCATACTAGTTGAGGTATTTATTACAAGACCAGGGTTAGGCCACAGCTGGAGTACAGCTATAGAGTCCTGTAGCATGGAAACAGACCCTTTGGTGTGGAGCAGACATTGCATTTACAGCAGTGGTGCACTCCTCCTGCCAGATGTGGGAGATCCAGGAGCAGTCTCATGTCCCTGACAACTATGTCTGCAGGAGGCGTGACCAGCCGTAGCTCCTCACAGACCATGTTGTTCGGTTGTAACGGCAGTTGAACACACTGAGGAGCATACAGGGGACAGAGAGTGTGATAGACACTAGTTATTGAATCACTGGGGCCTCTTCTAAGGAAGCGGTGACCTGTACAAGAGGAACGGGTTGCACCTAAACTGGAGAGGAACAAACGTCCTCACAGGGAGGTTTGCTAGTACTACTCAGGACAGTTTAAACGAGCGTGGCAGGGGTCTGGGAAT
>JAHRHZ010000151.1:508672-525587 GCA_024137785.1 Ginglymostoma cirratum | reverse complement strand
AGTACTACTCAGGACAGTTTAAACGAGCGTGGCAGGGGTCTGGGAATCAGAGTAGCATGTCAGTGGAGGGATTGAAAGTAGGTTGATGTTAGGACGAGTAAGTCAGAAAGAAAAGGACAGGCAGAGACAGGTAAATGAACACAATGGGCTGAAATGCATCTATTTCAATGCAAGAGTATTATAGGTAAGGCAGTTGAGCTTAGAACCTGAATCAGTGCATGGGACAATGATATTGTGGTCATTACAGAGACCTGGCTGAGAGAGGGACAGGACTGGTTGCTCAATGTTCCAGAGTTTCATTGTTTTAGACAAGATAGAGGGGAAGGTAAAAGATGTTGAAAGTTGCATCACTAATCAGGGAGAATGTTACATCTGCACGCATGGAGGATAAACTGGAGGGCTCATCCACTGAGACAAAATGGGTAAACCTCAAAAATAAGATGGGTTTTTAGTCACTATGATAGGATTATACGATGGGGCCCCCAACAGCCACCGAGACATTGAGGTACAAATATGTAGGCAGATTATGGAAAGATGCAATAAAAAAAAGTTGTCATTATGGGTTACTTTAACTTACCCAATATTGACTGGGACTCTATTAGAGCAAGAGGCTTAGATGGGACAGAATTTGTTATGTTAGGGGAAGCAATAGCGTAGAGGTATTATCGCTGGACTGTTAACCAGAAACTCAGGTAATGTTCCGGGGATCTGGGTTTGAATCCCACCATAGCAGTTGGTGGAATTTGAATTCAATAAATATCTGGAATTAAGATTCAAATGATGACCATAAATCCATTGCTGGTTTTTGGGGAAATTCCCATCTGGTTCACTAATGCCCTTTAGGGAAAGAAAATCTTTACGTGGTCTGGCCTACATGTGACTCACACAGCAATGTGGGTGACTCATAACTGCCCTCTGGGCAATAAATGCTGGCCTAGCCAGCGACACCCTCATCCCCTAAATGAATAAAAAAAGTGCATCCAAGAGAATTTCTTGAAACAGTATGAGGATTGTCCAAGTAGAGGAGGGACCCTACTAGATCTTGTACTTTCTAATGAGCCTGGCACAGTGACTGATCTTTCAGTGGGAGAGCATTTTGGAAACAGTGATCACAACTTATTAAGTTTTAAGACAGCTATAAGGATAAGTCAGGATCTTGCAGGAGGGCAAATTATGTCAGTATTAGGCAAGACCGAGGGAATATTAAATGGGAGGAGCTGTTATCATGCCACATTTGACATGTGGGAATTGTTTAATGATTTGCTGATGCGAATTCAGGACCAGCATGTCCCAGTAAGTAAGAAGGACAAGATGTTAAGGTAAGGGACCACTGGATTACCAGGGAGGTTATGAATTTCATTAAAAGGGAAAAGAAGCATATGTAAGATTTAGGAAGGTAAAATTGGACAGCGCTCATGAGGAATCTAAAGAAAGCAGGAAAGGACTCAAGCAGGGAACTAGGAGAGCAAGAAGGGGCCGTGAAATGAACTTGACAAGTAGGATTAAAGAGAATACCAAGGCATTCTCTACATACATTAGAAACAAGAGGATAACTAGGAAGAAGGTAGGACCACTCAAGGATAAAGGAGGGAACTTGTGCTTGGAGACAGAAGATGTGGGTGAGATCCTAAATGAGTGCTGTGTGTCAGTATTCACCCAGCAGAAGGATATGGAGGACAGTGAAATTTGTGTGGAGCATGCTAATATGCTACAGCATTTTGAGATCAAGAAAGAAGAGGTGGTGGGTCTCTTCAAGAGTAGTAAGATGGATAAGTCCCCAGGCCCTGACGGTATCTAGTCCAGGTTATGGAGAGACGCAAGACAGAGATTGCTGGGGCCTTGATCAAGATCTTTGTATCCTCATTAGCCAGTGGAGGTTCCCGGAGGATTGGCGAGTCGCTAATGTTGTTCTTCTATTCAAGAAGGAAAATAGGGAAAATACAGGAAACTATCAATCGGTAAGTCTATCATCAGTGGTTGGGAAGTTATTAGAAATAACTCTTAGGGATGGGATTTATGTACATTTGGAAAAGCATGGCCTAATAAGGGACAGTCAGCATTGCTTTCTGTGGAGCAGCTCATATTTTACTAACAATAGACAACAGACAATAGGTGCAGGCGTAGGCCATTCGGCCCTTCGAGCCAGCAGCACCATTCATGATCATGGCTGATCACCCAAAATCAGTATCCTGTTCCTGCCTTATCCCCATAACCCTTAATTCCATTATCTATAAGAGCTCTATCCATCTCTTTCTTGAAAGTATCCAGAGACTTGGCCTCCACTGCCTTGAATTAACTTGACTGAATTTTTTGAGGAGATGACAAAAGTCATCTTTGAAGGTAGAACAGTTGATGTTGTCTACATGGGTTTTACTAAGGCTTTCAACAAGGTCCATCGTGGTAGGCTCATCCAAAGATTAAGATGCATGTCTTTGAATGTGTCATGATAAGGATCTCGTTAAGAGCATTTGGGGATTGCACAGGGCACTGTTGCTGTGTGATTGTGGTATAGTGATGAGTATAGCTGCCTTCCAAGCAGTTGACCCCAGTTCAATTCATGTTCATCGCAAGGTTCCAGTTTTAAACCAACCATCAGAAAGATGCCAAGATGAAAGGAGACTGATTGATCATTCACTTGACCTGAAAATATATAACAGTTTCATTCTTTGGAAAACAGCTCATTCAAATTGCTTATTTTTCATAATGATGGTTTATCTGAGAATTCCAGTGTGCAACCATATTCAGATTCTCTGAATTCCTCAAATGTCTCCTCTGTTACTTTCCATTTCATATTTTAACATCAATTCCTAAACAGGGATTCCTTTAATACTCAGACAGCGAGATACTGATCACTCTGGAAATCTCCAATAATCACAGAAGCTGCTGCAAACACTCAGCAAGTCTGACAGCTACTGTAGAGATGGGGAGGGAAGATTAATGTCCCTAGTCTTTAGAAGGTTAAACTGAATCTGAGCCTCCAAACACTCAGAGGTCTTGAGTTTTCCATTCTTACATGACATTAACATTTTCTGTGTTTCATCCCTTTCAAATCACTTCTTTTTGTGAAATATTGCTCACTCAAATTAAATGTAACTGGAGGTCACAAATATGCAAGTGTTTTTCTTTATTATATAGAATCAGTTTTTTCTCTTTCTCAATGTAAAAGTGCCCCAATCTGAGTGTGAAGAGTACAGACAGAACCTATTTGCTCACAAAGGCTGAGATAACAAGGTGTAGAGCTGGATGAACACAGCAGGCCAAGCAGCAGAGGAGCAGGAAGGCTGGCGTTTCGGGTTTCTGAAGGAGGGTCTAGGCCCGAAACGTCAGCCTTCCTGCTCCTCTGATGCTGCTTGGCCTGCTGTGTTCATCCAGCTCTACACCTTGTTATCTCAGATTCTCCAGCATCTGCAGTTCCTACTATCTGTGCTCACGTAAGCTGCTTCATTAAGCCTGACAGACTCTGAGCGTTCCTGCGGGTTGGCTGCAGTTCCCCCTTGTGGCCAGTAGTGGTCACTAACCTGCGGAACAGTGGAGTTCCTGGATCAGAGAGATGTAGACAACAGACAATAATTATTCCCCTTGTGTTGGACAGTGTGAGGGAGAAATAATAAGGGTGGGAACCAGCTGCTATTACATTTCCTGGGCTGGGAAAGGGGATTGGAAAATATCAGAGAGAAATAACCATATGGACAGTGACTGATTAAATGATGTGTTGTTCATAAAATGACACCTTCGCGTACGATCAGGGCAAGTTAATGAACCATGAACATCCTTTCAACTCAGGGTTTTTCTGGTGGTCGACTTAAAATTGGAACCTTGCGATGGCCAGGAATCAAACACAGGTCAACTGCCTGGAAGGCCGCTATGCTCACCACAACACCACCATTCTCAGTCATGGACCCGAGTGTTTATTGATGAAGCTGATTGGACCAAGGACATTTCCCGAGGAGCTCTTGCAGAGATGTCTTACAGTGGAGATTATTGACACGAACGACGATAACCATCTTCCTTCTTGCTAGTTATTACTACAACTAGCACCGAGGGTTTTTCTGATTCTCATTGACAATGGTTTTACTTGGCTCCTAATGTCACACTCAGTTAAATGGTGCCTTATTGCTCATCAGGTATGGCTGACAGCACCGTTGATGACACCTTCCTTCCCATTTTCCTGTTAGAGAATTGACAGATGAATCATTAATTGACCACATCAGATTTGCCCTCATGTTTATGTCCAGAGCATACCTGGCTAATATTTCACATTATGGGTAAATGCCAGCACCGTAGCTGCACTGGAACAGCTTTACTAAGCATGACAATTTTTAGAGACTGATATTGTCAGGACCCACAACCTTTGCAGTACCTAATGCCTCCAGTCATTCCGTAATGTCAGGTGGAGTGAATTGAATTGGCTGGAGACTGGGAACCTCAGGAGGAGGTTGAAATGGATCAACTCCTTAGTATTTTTGGTTGAAGATTGTTGCAAATGCTTCAGCCTTATCTTTGCACTGATGTGCTGGGCTCCCCTCTAACTGAGGATTTAGTTTTGGAGAGTGTCCTCCTCATCCAGTGGTTTGTTTAATTGTCCACCATCTTTTATGGCTAAATATTGGCAAGGCCACAAAACTTAGATATGACGCAAAAACAGAAATTACTGGCAGAACATACCA
Source organism: Ginglymostoma cirratum (assembly GCA_024137785.1). NCBI lineage: Eukaryota > Metazoa > Chordata > Chondrichthyes > Orectolobiformes > Ginglymostomatidae > Ginglymostoma > Ginglymostoma cirratum. Next base: position 520,920 of record JAHRHZ010000151.1, on the reverse strand, counting down.
GGTCTGGCAGCATCAGTGCAAAGAAAGCAGAGTTTTGTTGGTTGTGTGGTTGCTTAGCTATGTACGCAACAGGTGGTGGACAGAAGTAGTCCTGTTTTGTAGCTTCACCAGGTTGTCACCTCATGCATTGGTATTCAGTGCTGCTCTTTGCATGCCTTTTTGTATTCTTCATTAACTAGGGCTGAGCCCCTGGCTTGATGGTAATGATAGAATGGGAGATATAGAGTTAAAGAGTCATACAAGCACAAGCACAAGCACAGAAACAGACCTTTCAGTCCAACTCGTCTGCATTGACCAGACATCCCAATATGACCCAGTCTCATTTGCCAGCATTTGGGCCATATCCCCCTAAACCCCTCCTATTCACATACCCGCCGAGATGCCTTTTAAATGTTGGAATTGTATCCACCTCCACCACTTCTTCTGGCAGCTCATTCCATACATACACCACCCTCTGCACAAAAAAGTTGCCCCTTAGATCCCTTTTAAATCTTTCCTCTCTCACTATAAACCTATGCCCTCACGTTTTGGACTCCCCTACCTGAGGAAAAAGACCTTGGCTATTCACGCTATCTATGCCCCTCAGGATTTTGAGCCTCTGAGGTCACACCTGAGCCTCCAACACTCAGAAAAAAGCATGCCCCAGCATATCCAGCCTCTTCCTAAAACTCAAACTCTCCAGTCAGATATGTCTTGATGATATACACTGAAGCCTCCCATGGAGAGTGGATTCTCTGTCCTTTCCACCTTAAATGACGAGTTCAAACAGAGAAATTCGAGGGCTGTGGGAACTGACAGTCAGCAGAATGTTTCTGTGCGTGTTTTACCTGATGCCGTGCAGCTTCATGCAGTCCAGCATCAATGTTGAGCACTTCCAGGGCATGCCCCTCTTGACTGTATCCCACGGAGCGGTTACCACTGGCTCTGTCCTGCCAGTGGGACAGAACCTGCCCTGAGATGATTACAGTGATGTCTGGGACACAGTCACATTCATGGAATCCCACTTTATGGACAGTGTTTGATTGTTACTGGATTAGTCTGTAAGAAATATATTGCAGGTCAGTTTTAAGTTTCATACAATAAAGAGTTTATTTTATTTTATTTTATTTCTTTGACTCTTAAAATGAAGCCAATCCAAATAGTTATTTCAGTTGAAGATTTAATTTTATGATTCACTTCAATAATCAGAGTACACACCCAATTGTTGTTCAATTTAGTAACTAAAGCAGCCAGCTGATTATCGCTCAGTTCAATAACCACAGTAAACAGCTGATTCACGTTCAGATCAGTAAACACACTATCTTTGCACTACCATATACAACATAAAAACTATGGAAAAAGCCTGAATCCAAACAGTCTTGCTGAACCACACGGTCACCTCCAGTAAAGAGTGACTATTTCATCCTCAATCTATCCAGACAGCTTCCACACTAGACCTGTACATTTATTCAAACACTCCTTCACATCAGACAATTTAGAGATGTCCTTGAACAAGGGGGAGTGCATGAAGCAGACTGGCCAAGGCGCTAGCATAAGGCTTAATGCAATTTTCATCATTTATGCAAATGACCTACCAATGACCATGTCTTGCAAGTTTGCCTATGTTGATAACATCTAGTGTGCCATAACCTCTGTAATTCTGTGCCCTAGACCAGATCTAATGAAGGTGCTACGTAGGTGATGGAATACTGCAGCACATGCCATCTTGCATTGAGCACCTCATCAACCGTATCCAGTGCATGTGAGCTCCACAATACCAGTGTCCAAACAGAACTGTGCATCTACGTTGATGGCCAGTATGATCCCAACCAACATCCCTGTGTGTGACTCAAGATAGAAATTTTATGCTGATGTTTTCAACATTGTATTGACCATTAACAGCAAAGTCTCATTATTGATCCTTTGATCATAGCCACTTGATTGTCCAATAAACAAATCCACCCATTTGTTTAGTTCAATTTTAAGACTGAAACCTAATGAAAGCATGGTGTACAAACGATGAGCCTGGTTATTGCAGCCAAGATCAAATCATTTAGCCATGCACTTTGAAAATATCCAACTATTTTTCCCTTAAATACAAGCATTCCACAGCTAATCATTTTCATGACAACAATTTAACTGTTTCCTAATACTCTTCGGTTCAGATATGATACATTTTAACTTCCTTCTATCTAGCTCATGCATGGGTAATCTGATATCCGAAAATCAGCGTCCGTGTGATGCTACGCAGGTTGGCCATGCCTCTGAAAGACTGACAGATTGTTCCAAACAGCTTATCGCTTCAGCTATTCACCACAAGCAGGGTACTGACTGAACTCAACCAGCATTTGCTCACAAAACCTAAAACCTAGTGTCCACCATTAAAAATGTTGTCCAGTCATGTCTAATGAATTCCAATCCATTCATGGGCATTGCTGGTTGGGCCAGCATTTACTGCTCATCCCTAGTGGCTGTTGAGAATGTGGGGGGGATCTGCTTTCTTTAACTGTTGCTGTCCATTTGCTATATATAGACTTACGCTGCCATTATGGAGGACTGTGAAGCAGTAATACTTAAGAAATAGCCATATATTTCCAAATGGAATGGAAGGGACTTGGTGTGTGATGATACAACGTATCTGTTACTCTTATCCTTCTAGATGATTTTTGAGGAATTTTGGTGAATTTCTGCAACGTATCAAGCAGTTGGTACATTTTGCTTCCATTGACAGTCACTCATGAAAATAAAATGGATGTGGTGGCAATCAAAAGAACCGTTTTATCTTGGATGGTGTCAAGCTTCGAGTGTTGGAGCTTCACTCACTAAGACATGTGGAGAATATTCCACCTGACTTGCGCCTTGAAGATGGTGGACAGGCTTTGGGAAGTCAGGAAGTGAGATCTTCACTGCAGAATTCCTAGCCTCTAACCTGATCTGTCACCACTGCATTTATATAGATGGTCCAGTTCAGTTTCTGGTCAATGATAAGCACAAGACATTAGTTGAGGATTCAAAGGTAACCACATTGAATATCGAAGGACGATGGTTTGATTCTGTGTTATTAGAGATGCTCATTGGCTGGCAGTTATGTAGCATAAATGGTATTTGCTACATTTCATCCCAAGCCTGGATGGTGCCCAGGGCTCACTGCACTTGGATGGAGTGCTCAATATCAGAGTAGTCACAAATGCTGATGAACACTGTACAATCATTAGTTCGTATCCCGATGTCGCAACCTATGATGGCGAGAAGTCCAAACTACTGAAGATGGTCAGCCTAAGACACCCGCTTGAGAAATGCCTGCAGGAGACGTCCTGCAGCTACGATGACTGACCTCCCAACAACCATAAAACTTTCTTCCTTTGTGCCAGAGATGACTCAACCAGCAGCAGGTTTTCGCTGATTTCCGTTGACTCCAGTTCTACTCAGGCTCGTTGATGTCACACTGGGCCAAATGCAGCCTTGATGTTCAGCAGTCACACACCCCACCTCTGGAATTCAGCTCTTTTTGTTCATATTTGAACAAAGTCTGTAACGAAGTTAGGAGCTGAAAGGTCCTGGCGGAACCCAAATTGTGCGTCACTGAGCAGGTTCTTGTTAAGCAGTTGCTGTTTCATAGCACTGTTCATGCAACTTTCCTTCACATTTTCATGATAGATGGTAATTCGCCAGGTTGGCTCTGTCCTGGTTGTAATGCACACATCTGGGCAAATTTCCACTCTAAGGTAGATGCCAGTGTTGTAGCTCAGCAGCAACTGCTTGACTAGGGGTGCAGCATGTTCTGGACCACATGTAATCTGTCCCATTGCTGCAATGTTGTTAAGGCCCCAGCCTTTGCCTGCTCGAAGAGGCAAAGATGGATCAACCCACCAGCATTTCTGTCTGAAGATTTTTGCCAATGGGTTTCACCTTATCCTTGCACTGACGCATTGGACTCCCCCATTGTCAATTATTGGAGATAAATGTGAAGCGCCGTCCTGTAATGAGTTGTTTAATTGTTCACCATCATTTACAACTGGATGTGACAGGACTGCAGGCATTAGATCTAATTTGTTGTTTATAGAATTACTTAGTTCTATCACACAACTGCTCATGCATGTGGCAAACATGTTGGTGAAGACCACAGCTTAGATGTCATTGTGAAGCAGGCAGAGAATGGTGTCAGAAATCTGTGGACATCCAAATTTGAGGAAAATATTCCATAATCCCTCATGTTTGACAGGGCTGAAGGCCTTTGAGAGATTGAAGAAGAACACGTACAGAGGTTGCTGCTGTTCTCTGCATTATGCTTGGATTTGTCACACCGTAAATCCTGTCCATTGTACCTCCTGACATGCAGAAGCTGCACTGACGCTCAGCAGGAACTCTTCAGGCACTGGGAGGAGGCAACCAAGGATGATTCTCGCAATGACCTTTCTCAAGGCAGACAGTAGAGAAATCTCTCTATACGGTCAGACCTGTTTCCTTTCTTGAGGATGGTCAAAATTACAGAATCTCTAAGATTTCCCATTATTCCAGAAAGGGATGATATGGTTGTCAATTCGTGCTAAGAATGACTCTCCACCATATTTAATCCTTCACTGGGGATTCGATCTGTGCTGAAGCTTTGTTGTTCAACTGTCAAAGGCTTTATTGACCTCATGGTGTTGGAGATTTGCTGAGATGGCGATGGGATGACCTTCAGGGACTATGGCAACGTCACTGAAGGAATATATCCAAGGCAGGTTGGTTAGTGGCTTGGAAGGGAACATGTAGATGGAGGTGTTCTCACACTTCTACTGCCTTTGTCATTAGGATGGTAGTGGTCATAGATGTCAAAGATGCTGTCTCAGGAGCATTCGTGAATTTCTGCAGTGCATATTGTCAATGATACATAATGCTACTACTGAATGTCGGTGGTGGACGGACTGCGTGTTTGTAAGTATGGTGCCAATCAAACCGGCTACTTTGTTGTAAAAGAAAATATGCTGGAAAAACTCAGCGGGCCTTGCTCAATTGTGAAGACAGAAAGAGAATTCATGTGACAATTCTTCAACTCTGTTGTTAAGAAGAGTTATATTGGACACAATAGGTTAATTCTGTATTTCTTTCCACAGATGCTGCCAGGCTTTCTGAATTCCTCCTGCACTTCCTGCTTTCATTTCTGATTTCCAGTGTCCGCAACACTGTGCTTTTATATGGCTGCATGGCCATGCTGGTATCCAATGAGGGTTGTTAGAGATACATTCGTCCAGGCAAGTAGGAAGTATTCCATCAAACTCCTGACATGAGCCTTGTACATGATAGACAGGCTTTCAGAATCATGAGGTGTATTACTCATGGCAGTATTCTTGCACTCTGACCTTTTCTTGTAGCCACGGTACTTATCCTATGAGTCCAGTTCATTTTCAGCTCAGTGGTAACTCCCAGGTTGTTGATTGTAGGAGATTCTGTAACAGGGAAGCCATTGATTGTCAAGAGGTGTCATTAGGTGATCTCTTATTGGAGGTGGTAACTACTTGGCAGTTGTGTGGGATGAATGTCAATTGACACTTGTCAGCCTAGGCCTGGAAGTTGCCAGGGTTGTGCTGCATTGCTACATGGAGTGCTTCAGTTTCTGAGGAGTTAAGAATGCTACTGAAGATTGTGCAATTATTACCAGACACTCAGTTTTATAATGTTATGATCCAGGAAAGGTCAGTTACACAGTCACTAACAATAATTAGGCCTCAGACACAAATCTTGAGGAATTCCTGCAGTGAGGTGTTGAAGTTTAGATGGCTGACCTCCAACAACACCAATTTCTGCAGGTCTGGAGACACGTGTAGCCCAGACTAGGTAAGGACAGCAGGCTTCTTTCTTCGAGTCAGAGATGTACAGCACAGAAACAGACCCTTTGATCCAAATCATCCATGCCAACCAGATGTCCCAAATTAATCCAGTCCCATTTACCAGCAATTGGCCCATATCCCATTAAAGACTTATTCATACAGCCATCCAGATGCCTTTTAAATGTTGTAATTCTACCAGCCTCCGCCACTTCTTCTGGCAGTTCATTCCAGGCACAATGCACCTGCTGCATGAAAAAAGTTGGCCCTTAGATTCTTTCTAAATCTTTCCCCTCTCACCTTAAACCTATGCCCTCTAATTTTGGACTCCCACACCCAGGGAAAAGGCCTTGGCTATTTATCCTATCTATGCCCCTCACGATGTAATAAATCTCTCTAAGGTCACTCCTTAGCCTCCGACACTCCAGCCTGTTCAGCCTCTCCCTATAGCTCAAACCCTCTAACCCTGGCAACATCCTTGTAAATCTTTTCTGAACCCTTTCACGTGTCACAATATCCTTCCTCTAGCACGGAGACCATAATTTTTTTTTCTTTATTCATTAATGGGATGAGGCCATCGCTGGCTAGGCAGCATTTTTTGCACATCCCCAATTGCCCAGAGGAGAGTTCAGAATCAACCACATTGCTGTAGGTCACATGTAGGTCAGACCAGGTAAGGATGGCAGTTTCCTTCCCTAAAGGACATGAGTGAACCAGATCGGTTTTTCCAACAATCAACAGTGGATTCATGATCATCAGATTCTTAATTCCAGATATTTTATAGAATTCAAATTCCACCATCTGCCATGGCAGAATGTGAACCCTGGTCCCCAGGACATTATCTGGGTCTCTGGATTAACAGTCCAATGATAATACCACGAGGCCATCACCTCCCTCCTATTCCAAAAAATATTCCAAAAATGGCTTAGCCAATGTCCTATACAACTGCAACATGACCTCCTAACTTTTTGTACTCAATGCATTGACCAATGAAGGCAAGCACACCAAATGCCTTCTTCACTATTCTGTCTCCCTGGGACTCCATTTTCAAGGAATTCGGATCCTGCACTCCAAGGTCTCCTTGTTCGGCAACACTTCCCAGAACCTTAACAGTAATTGTATAAGGCTCGCCCTGATTTGCCTTTCCAAAATGCGGCACCTCACATTTGCTATTCCTTGGCCCATTGGTCTGATCAAGGTCCCGTTGTAACATTCTTCACTGTCCACCTCCAATTTTAATGTCATCTGCAAACTTACTAACCATACCTCGTATGTTCACATCCACAAGCAGTAGATCCAGCACTGATCCTTGTCGCACACCACTGTTCACAAGACTCCAGTCTGAAAACCAACACTCCCCCACCGTTCTTTGTCTTCCACCTTCGAATTAGTTCTGCATCCAAATAGCTAGTTCTCCCCGTATTCCATGTGATCTAACCTTGCTAATCATGAGGAACCTTATTGAATGCCTTACTGAAATCCATATAGACCACATCCACCGTTCTGCCCTCATCAATCCTCTGTCACTTTTTCAAAAAACTTGAGCAAATTATCGAGAGACAATTTCCCATGTACCAAGTCACATTGGCTATCCTTAATAAGGTGGTACGGTGGTTAGCACTGCTGCCTCAGCGCCATGGACCCAGGTTCGATTCCAGCGTTGGGCGACTATCTGTGTGGAGTTTGCACATTTTCCCTGTGTCTGCACGGGTTTCCTCCCAAAGTCCAAAGATGTGCAGTTTAGGTGGATTGGCCATGCTAAATTGTCCACAGAGTTCAGGGAGGTAGGTTAGGTGGGTTTATAGGGGGATGGGTCTGGGTGGGATGTGCTCCGAGGTTCGGTGTGGACTTGTTGGGCCGAAGGACCTGTTTCCACACTGCAGGGATTCTATGATTTAATCAGTCCTTGCCTTTCCAAATAAATGTAAATCCTGTCCTTCAGGATTCCCTCTAACAACTTGCCCACCACAGATATCAGGCTCAGCAGTCTGTGCTTCCTTGGCTTTTCCTTACCATGCTAGCCAACCTCTAGTGTTTTGGCACCTTGCCCGTGGCCATCAATGATACAAATATATCAGCAAGGGGCCCAGCAATTACTTCCCAAGGAATTCTAGGGTACGCAGCTGGGTCAGTCTGCTCTCCCCTATGTCACTGAGACACAGACAATGTGGTCAATCTGCACTGCCCTGAGTCTGTGACAGAGATGCAGTGGGGGTAGTGTGCTCTCTTCTGGGTCAGTGAGTGAGACACAGTGGGGTCAGTCTTCTCTGTCCTGGGTCAGTGACAGAGACACATTGGAGTCAGTCTGCCATGCCCTGGGTCAGTGATAGAGCTGCACTGGAGTCAGTATGCTTTCTCCAGAGTCAGTAACAGGGACATAGTGAGGCCAGTCTGCTCTCCCCTGGGTCAGTGACACAGACATAGTCGTGTCAGTCTCCTCTCCCAAGTCAGTATCAGAGCCACAGTGGGTCAGTAAGCGGGGCACGGGGCGGGGGCCTAGGTCAGCTCTCATCCGGGGTCGTTGGACCATTCCATATCACCTGTCCTTAGTGGGAGAAATTTGTAAAGGAGAACAGGTTTGACCAAAAGTCCATCAAGAAGTGGTCAACATGTAGTGTCCCCAAGACCCTGTGGGAAAAGGAGAGGGTGGATCCTGTCAGGTTGTTCCCTGAGCAGACTGTCAAAGTCATTTGTGAGAATGCCTCATCACCAGAACATGGCTTGGCTGGCAGTGAAGGGCATTACCTATGACATCCTTCTTGTACACACCGTGTGCACCACCACACGCTGCCCTCGATGCATCCGAGGGCAGGGGGAGGGTGGGTAGGTTGGGTAGTGAGTAAAGACTGTCACACATCTCCTTTTGGAATTTGCCTTTACAAAACGAAAACTGGAGGAAGATGCAGTGGGTTTTGTTAAGGTTCTTCCCAACCAGCTCTCAGACGCTGGGTTCTGTTCTCCGGGACACACGAGACGTATATTGACTATGCCTGGAGGACTATCAACTCAGTGAAAGAGGTTCAGTGGTCTACCCAAAACTTGTTGGTCTTCCAGAACAAGGAGCTGACCCTGACAGAGAGTTGGCACTTGGCACATTCCAAGGCCAGGACTATGTGCTGAGGGATGCACTAAAGCTTGGGGCAGCTGCTGCTACAGCTCAGTGCAGAAAGGTCACTGACTGAGGTCTTTCTGCTGAAGTTAAATGGGGGCCCATTCAGTTCTCAAACCCTTTGGATGCCACAAATTAGCTGTAAGTATAATCTTACACAAGTAAGAGATGCCTTTGGTTTGCTTATGGGATAGAGTCCAACTCCAATTTTTTTTGATTTCTTCATATGCCATTGTTCAGAACCAAAATGCTTTTGTAACTATGGGTGTATTTTTTTCTTATAAATACAGTATATTGTTAAAATAAAAATAACTTTTTTTTAGACACAGGGCCCAAAACTACTCATAACATTCCAACTGCCTTATACAACCTTAGCAGTACATCGTATTCTAACCTTCTGAAACAAATACTACATTGTATTCACCTTCCAAACAGTTAACTGAAGCTGAATTTTAACCTGAAGAGAATCCTGAACACAGACTAACAAGTCCCTTTGTGTTTCTGATTTCCGAAGCCTTTCCCCATTTAGAAAATACTCTGCCCCTTTCTTCTTCTAGTCCCACCGTATAGCCTCACACACTTTCCCACATTGTATCCCGCCTGCCAACTGTACCTTAAGGGAATCCTGAACAAGAACTCACTCAGTACCTTTTCCTGTGCTTCAGGTCTAGCAGCATCTGCCCAGAGGCAGCGTTTCGAGTCCGGGGGCGGCCGTCATTCGGAAGAGCGCGCTTTGGGACTTGATACATCGACACACAATTTCTTCATCACTTTCACCTCTCTGTGTGAGTATTTTTCATTCTGATACATGGTATTGTATTTTGCGACATCCAGAGCCGGTCCTCTTATGTTCTTGTTTTCTCTGCTGAAAGGGTTGTTTCTTTTTAAAGAGTTTTTCTTCTGAAGCAGCTGCTAACGGTCACTCAGGACACGAGGCGGCCGTTAACCGCCATCTTGCGCGCGGGGGCGAGGCCTGAAGCTAAAATGGCGGCAGCCCCACCCAAAAAGGAAAGGCATCGAGGGAGAGCAGACTGTGTCGGTAAAGTGCTGTTTTATATCCCATCCCACCCCACTCACGCAACCCCGAGGGTTTTTTTTTTATTTAAACTGGAGGATATTGTGTCATGGCGGGTATAGCCGTTGCTGGTGAAGGAAGAGGGATGGCTGACCACCACGACGGCACCGTTTTATTTTGCCCCCGGGACTCGCTCTAGATGCACGAGGATATCTGGGGGTGGGAAAAGAAAGAGAACTCGGACATGAGAAGAGTTAATGAGGTTTGGGATTTTCTTTCTCAAACGTTGACCGTTTACAAATTCAATTGTTAAATTTAAATGTGAGAGAGACATTTTTATGAATCAAAATGTATCGGGATGGGGGGTGCTGGTTGTGCTCAAGGCATGCAAGAGGGATGAGGCCACGGCTCAGCCGCGATCTTATTGAGGGGCGGAACAGGCTCGAGGGGCTGAATGGCCTCCTCCTGTTCCTGTGAAATTTGTTTACAAAAATGCCAGAACTCTTCAGTCAAATCTAACGGTGATACGGGGATGGATAATCTATACCAAGGCAGGGCTCACTCTGCTGAAACCGTGGGAATGGTGCTGTGTATTTTTTACCCTACAGTTACTGCTGATTGAGTCTGGCATATGACACTATTCACATGTTGAGAAGCTCATGGTAGCAGCTCCCTGCTTCACCCTATTCATCTTATTTTTTAAAAACTTGGTTGATGAGTTGGTGGCACCTCTCGCTTGGCCATCATTTATTACCCATCCCTAATTGCGTTAGAACTGAGTCACTTGTTAGACCATTTTTTTTCTGTTCATTTTGTGGGTGTCGCTGGCTGGCCATCATTTCTTGCCCATCCCTAGTTTCCCTTGAGAAGATGGTGGTGAACTGTCTTCTTGAAGGGCTGCATTCCACCTGCTGTGGGTTGGCCCACAATGCTAATAGGGAGGGAATTCCAGGATTTTTGACCCAGTGACAGTGAAGGATCGGTGATATATTTCCAAGTCTGGATGGTTAGTGACTTGGGGAACTTGGAGGTGATGGTATTCCAATATATCTGCTGCCCTTGTCCTTCTAGATGGAAGTCGTCATGGGTTTGGAAGGTGCTGTCTGAGGATCTTTGGTGAATTTCTGTAATGCATCTTGTAGATAGTACACACTGCTGCTCCTGAGCGTTGGTAGTGAAGGGTGTGCGTGCTTGTGGATGTAGTGCCAATCAAGCAGGCTGCTTTGTCCTGGATGGTGTCAAGCTTCTTGAGAGTTGTTGGGGCTGCACTCATCCAGGCAAGTGGGGAGTATTCCATCACACTCCTGACTTGTCCCTTGTAGATGGTAGACAGGCTTTGAGGAGTCAGGAGATGAGTTACTTGCTGCAGTATTCCAGCTTCTCACCTGCTCTTGTAGCCACTCTGTTAATGTGGTGAGTCCAGTTGAGTTTCTGGTCAATGGTAACTGCCCAGGATGTTGATAGTGGGGGACTCAGAGATGGTAACACTATTGAATGTCAATGGGCAGTGGTTGGATTGTCTCTTATTGGTGATGGTCATAGCCTGGCATTTGTGTGGCGCAAATGTCACTTGCCACTTGTCAGCCCAAGCCTGGATATTGTCCAGATCTTGTTGCATGTGAACGTGGACTGCTTCAGTATCTGAGGAGTCACGAATGGTGCTGAACGTTGTGCAATCATCGGCAAACATCCCTGCCTCTGACCTTATGATGGAGGGATCGTCATTGATGAAGCAGCTGAAGATGGTTGGGTCTAGGACACTACCCTGAGGAACTCCTGCAGAGATGTCCTGGTGCTGAGATGATTGACCTCCCACAACCACGACCATCTTCCTATGTGTCAGGTATGATTCCAACCACTGGAGAGTTTCCCCCGATACCCATTGATTCCAGTTTTTGCCCTCTGATACACATTGATTTCAGGGGTAGTTAAGAGATAATTACATTACTGTTGGTCTGGAGTCACGTTTAGGCCAGGACAGTTAAGGGCAGCTAATTTCCTCATTCCTAAAGGGTATTAGTGGATCAGATGTGTTTTATAACCGGCAACATGTGGTTAGATTGTCACTGTGAAGCCAGCTCTCTCTTGCAGGCTTTATTGACCAGATTTCACCATTGGGCCTTGGTGGAATTTGAACCCATTTCTGCAGACTATTGGCCAGGGATTCTGGATCACTAGTCAAGTGGCATTACCATGACACAACTGCCCTCCTCTGGTAAAAGGGGAAAACACTTGAGGTCAACAGATGTACAATGCATTCCCTTGGAGAGTACACCTGGAAGGAACTGAGGATCTTGAAATAGGGCTCCACTGTCTCTAGATCTGGTTCCTATCTTTG
>JAHRHZ010000151.1:468930-508272 GCA_024137785.1 Ginglymostoma cirratum | reverse complement strand
AGATAGTAGGAACTGCAGATGCTGGAGAATCTGAGATAACAAGGTTCCGGAAACGTCAGCTTTCCCGCTCCTCTGATGCTGCTTGGCCTGCTGTGTTCATCCAGCTTTACACCTTGTTTTATCAGTTGATGGAAAAGTTCAGGTTTAGGAGCATCTGTGAGGAAAATAATCAGCGTTAACGTTTTGGGCCCAATGGCCTTGCCTCAGAACAGTTCTGAGAAAGACTCACTGGACCTGAAATGTTAACTCTGATCTTTTCTTCATGCATGCTGCCAGACCTGCTGAGCTTTTCCAGCAACTTCTGTTTTGATCTTTATTTTGGGCTCGTGTTGTGATTTAGAATTGGTTTTAATTGTTGTCTGTCTTTTGGACTGGGTTGAAAATTATTAATTAAGTTATTGCTATCATTCATTGTAATGTTTGGATTACAGATAAGCTTAGGTTTTGTTTAGCATATGCTACAGTTTCAGTGAGGATCATTTTTAAGTTGTAGCTATGTTTTGTATTCTGGTCAGAATGAGTGTTACGTTTAGTCTACAGTCTGGTTTACTGCTTACATGATTGTTTTGTTTATCACTAGAGTTCTCATCAAGGGTAAAGCTGAGAATAGTTTACGGTTGAGCTAGGTTGAGTATTCTGATTCATGTTAGATATTTGTTTTCGTGCTGTGTTTAAACCTGGGATACTATTAGCTTTAAAGTAAAGTTCTCATGTTATTGTTGAGATTTACGGCTTCATTTAGTTATTGTGCCATTTTGTACTGGTTATGGTTACAGCTGGTTTAAGGCTGAGTGATCAAACTCATGTTCATAACAGCCTTATGTTTGTTTTTTTCTGTTATCGGCTGAGTCACGATTCATCCTCTTGTAGAATCCTGACAGTTCAGAAAGAGGCCATTTGGCCCGTCAACTGCAGCAACCCTCCTAAGAGCATCCCAACCACCCACAATCCCCTATCTGTCCCTGTAACCCTACATTTCCCATGGCCAATCTACCTACCCTGCACATCTTTGGACTGTGGGAGGAAACCTGAGCACCCAGAGGAAACCCACACGGACACTGGGAGAATGTGCAAACTCCACACAGACAGTCGCCTGAAGCTGAAATCGTACTGGGGTCCCTGGCACTGAGGCAGCAGTGCTAACCACTGAGCCACTGCGCTGCCCAGTCCAGCTGCAAGTTATTTGTAAAGTGAAAGGCATGAATTTCAGAGGGGATTTGAGGACAAACGTTTTCACCCAGAGTGGATGGGAATCTGGAATGCACTCCCTGGGAGGGTAAGTTTAGGTGAGAACCCCACACAACCTATTTAAAAAAAAAAACTTGGATGATCACTTAAAATATCCTGACATTCAAAGCTAGCAGCCTCGTGTTGGAAAGTGGGACTAATGTAGATGGTAGTGTATTTTTGGTGAAACAACTCAATAGGCCTCCTCTATTATATGTTCAGAGTTAAAGCTACTTTAATAGTTTCTGTTGAGGTTAGCACTAAGATTAGCATGCGTCATATTTTGGAACCTCTGATTAGGATCTCAGTCAGGTTTATTAATAAAGTTTGAGACAGGACTAAAGTTGTCCTTCTCATTATGAGTTGATACAGCTAGATTGGGATCATAGCCAGTGTCCCGGAAGTGTAGACAAGGCATTAAACCTTGGATATATGGATCATGCTATTTCTCTGGTAAGAGCGAGTGTAAAACTTAATATGACAGCAAGATTCAGAATTATGTCCATGAACGTTGTTGGATTGATTCATCTCATGATGGCCCAGTGTAAGGTTCAGCATTGCACTGAGCTTCACAAAGAGAAAACAAACATGAGACAAATAAAATTTTCAAGAGGAACAGCTGATATTGAATGAGTGTCAGTAAATTAACAAAACATACCAAGTCACTACGCAGCATCATCACACAGTCAACTGTGACACTCCACCATAAGATTTCCATTGGTCAGATGGCAAAGATGTTCACAAGAAAATTTGCCTTAAGGGTACCATAATATAGGGTCCAAGAAAATGGGGAGAATTGTGTGGTAGTGGGAGGGGTGGCGGTGAGGCTGGGGAGTGTGTGTGTGCTCCAGACTTTCAGGAGCAGTCAACTGAAGTCCTGAGCGTCAATCCTGGAGCAGTTTCTGAAATTATTGTTAATTCATGGGAAAAGGACTTCTTGGGCTGATCCATCCCTTATCGTCTTTGAGCAGGAACCGGTGAGCTGCCTTACTGAATTGGTTGCGTTGTCCATATGGTGTTAGAAAGGGGGTTTGTCTGACAGTATTGTTTGGTGTAGCAGCTCACATTGGGATGTGGAATACACAAGGATATGAAGAAGGCAGCGTTAGGGCTGAGCAGCTCAAAATGTCCGATGATTGCTCATGGCATAAGCAGAAATGCACGGCTGACAGTCTGAGGATGTTTGGCAAAAATATTTGCTTTGTGAAGCCTCCACAAGTGAGAACAATTGTAGCTGTGTGGACCCAAGGTAACAGAACTGAAATAGCATATGCAGCTACAGTTGTTGACCTATTAGATATAGGTAAGATCATTTCACACTACATTTAATTAGTGAATATCTCTTTAAAGATTGGTTAAATAATTAACAATTCTAATAGATTTTAGTTAAGATCCTTCAAACAATCATAAGTATAGATGCTGAAGTAGTTATGGATTCGCTTATATACAAAAAAAATCCCAAAAATAATTAGAGAGAAAGATTCAAATAACATTGAGAGCAAACCAGTCTCAGACAGGAACAGTAGCCGCCATATCATTACAGAAACTAGCAGACATTGGCATGTGGATTGAATGAACACATTGTTAGACACCCAAGGATAAAGGTAGGGGTTTCTAGTGAACACGTTGAGAAAGAAACTGCTCACAACTCTAAAGAATTCTAACATTAGGTGTAACTATATAACTTTATTTGAACAATTAGTGTACCATAAGGATCTGTTCTGGGTCCTCTTCTATTTGTGATTTTTGTAAATGATTTGGATGTAGGAGTGGAAGGGTGGATTAATAAGTTTATGAACAATATGAAGGTGGGTCGAGTTGTGGATAGTGCGGAGGGCTGTTCTTGGTTACAAAGGGACATTGATAGGATGCAGAGCTGGGCTGAGAAGTGTGGATGAGTTTAACCCTGAAAAGTGTGAGGTGATTCATTTTGGAAGGACAAATTTGAAAGCAGAATACAGGGTTAACGGAAAAATTCTTGGCAGTGTGGAGGAGCGGAGGGAATTGGGGTTCATGTCCACAATTCCCTGAAAGCTGCCACCCAGGTGGATAGGGTTATTAAGAAGGCGTATGGTGCGTTAGCTTTCATTAATAGAGGGATTGAGTTCAAGAGCCGTGAAGTTGTGCTCCAGCTATACAAAAGCCAGGTTCGGCCACATCTGGAGTATTGTGTCCAGTTCTGGTCGCCTCATTACAGGAAAGATGGGGAAGTGTTGGAAAAGGTACAGAGGAGATTTACGTGGGATGTTGCCTGGAATGGAGGGAAGGTTGAGAGAGTTAGGGCTTTTCTCTTTAGAACGACAAAGGATAAGAGGTGTCTTGATAGAGGTGTACAAAATGATCAGAGGTATAGATAGAGTGGACATCCAGAGACTTTTTCCTAAGGTGGAGGTAGATTTTACGAGGGGGCATAGTTTTAAAGTGAGTGGAGGCAGATATAGGGGAGATGTCAGAAGTTGGTTCTTTACTCAGTGGTTGGGGCGTGGAATGCATTGCTGGAGAGGGTAGTGGAGTTGGCCTCATTAGGGGCATTTAAGCAGCTTATAGATAGGCAAGTGGATGATAGTATAAGGTAGAGGTGGAGGTTAGATAGACCTTAGGTTTAGGGTAAAAGTTCGGTACAACGTTCTATGTTCTATGTTCGTCCAACAGGGAGTGTTGGAATTGTCAATGCCAGACAGAAGAAAATTGGCAATACTGACAGGACCTGGACACGGTATTTAATCCGCAGACTCAGTAATACTGACTGGGACAGGAGACTGTAGACTGACCGCACTGTCTCATAACTGACCTGTGTAAGATTGAGTAAAAAAACTCCCAGCATCTAAAACACTGGGCAAAATCGTGACTGAAGCTGCTGCAAATACACAGCTGAGGGAGCAGAATGGGGATTCCTATCTGGGACTATTGTTCAGCCTGGAATTCTAATTTACACTTTGATCTAAAAGAACAATCAAACGATACTGAGGACAGGTCATTCCATCCAAAATGTTAACTCTGATTTCTGTCCAGAGATGCTGCCAGACCTGTTGAGGATTTCCAGAAATTTCTGTTTTTGTTTTAATCACCCGACTGTAATGGACTGTAGCCTGAGACAGATTTTGCACCTTGGGCTACCCAGCACAGACAGTACGGGGCCTACAGAGATACTGGGCATTCAACTTCAATCAAAATCCATTCACAGACATATTGAGTATTCAACTTCAATTGAAATCCATTCCCACATGCTCTTAATGATTAGGAAACCAATTAACTGCAGAAGGAACACCACTAACACAACGGAAAGCACTGATTTGGCGTGACGATAACGGGCTCAGTGTCAGCATAATTACAGGCCCCAATCTCACCAAAGCAAGCAATTCTGGGAGCCGTTCCGAGAATGTTTTGAGAGCTTCTGAGCAAGAGCTACCAGATGCAGGCCTGTTCCAAACCAGAGAAACTACTGGTAACTGACCATGAACAGCAAATTGAAGAACCAACAAACTCCAAAAACCAGTGATCTCAACCGACACCAACAGGCCTCAGACACATCCTGAGGTGAAAACCAGGCCCACAAAACCAGCAGAATGTAAAGAAAACCAGGTACTTGCCCGATAGATCCAATACACACCTTCCCACATCAGTGGACTCAACCCAAACTGAAAAATCTGTGCAGCCCAAAGTCCTCATCCAGGTTCCGGGTAGGGCACGGGGGAACAGCCAGGCATATTTCAGCTCACCATTGTGGTAAAATTCTGTTTTCAAACTCCCCAGACCACAAAGTTTCCCACCTAGCAAGCAGGAAGGGAAAGGTGGATGGTAACAGTGCATTGGGACCCCAAGTGTAGGAAGCTTGATTTAAAGATTCTGCTGTTAAAACTGTTTTTATAGTGTATTTAATAGTAGTCCGGTTCTCTGTAGAGTTCATTACGTCTATTTCCCTGTTTTGTTGTATTTCCCCATACTACTTGTATGATACTTACATTTTGTATGGTATATAAACACAGATTTTTTTTTTACACCTTGAAACACCTGTCTACTGCCTTTTTCATTTCACATTCGCTAGAACCAGGGATTTGGGGGTAATTCAAACCACTTAAAAGTCAGAAAATAACTGATTGCAGACCAGAACCCGACAAGTCAGGACTGGCAGCTCAATGTTCAGAGGGAGAGATGGTATAAAATGGATAGAAGGGGAGGCAAGACAGGAGGGGGAGTGGTGTTTTAGATTACTGCCAACATACTGGCTGTAATTAGAGAGGATACCCCTGGGAGATCGTCCAATGAAGCTATATGGGTGGTACTGAGAAGTAAGAAGATGGTGATTGCCTTGATGGGATTGTACGGTAGGCCTCCAAACAGTCAGCAGGAAATTGAGGACCAAATTGAGTACTAAGGTATCTGTGAGAATAATAGGTTGTACTGGTATGGGGTTTTAACTTTCCAAACCTAGACTGGAACAGTCATTGTGTTAAGGGCTTGGGTAGGGAGGAATTTAAGTGTGTTCAAGGAAATTTTTTGATTCTACATGTGGATGTACCAACTAGAGAAGGAGCAAAACTCAAACTTCTCTTCGGAAATAAAGCCGGGCAAGTGACTGAGGTGTCGGTGGGGGAGCACTTTGGCACCAGAGATCATCATAATTGTATTAGTTTTAAAATAGTTATGGAAGAGGATAGATCTGATCTAAAAGTTAAGGTTCTAAATTGGAGCAAGGCCAATTTTGACAGTATCAAGCAGGAACTTTCAAAAGCTGATTGGGGGAGGTTGATTGCAGGTGAAATGTTGATTGGAAAGTGGGAAGATTTCAAAAATGAGATAACAAGTTCAGAGACAAGGAACTTTACAGCGCAGTACAGGCCCTTTGGCCCTTGATATTGCGCTGACCAGTGAAATCAATCTGAAGCCCATCTAACCTACACTATTCCATTATCATCCACATGTTTATCCAACAACCATTTAAATGCCCTTAAAGTTGGCGAGCCTACTACTGTTGCAGGCAGGGCATTCCACGCCTTTACTACTCTCTGAGTAAAGAATCTACCTCTGACATCTGTCCTATATCTATCACCCCTCAATTTAAAGCTACGTCCCCTCATGCTAGCCATCACTATCTGAGGAAAAAGGCTCTTACAGTCCACCCTATCCAATCCTCTGATCATCTTGTATGTCTCTATTAAGTCACCTCTTAACCTTCTTCTCTCTAACGAAAACAGCCTCAAGTCCCTCAGCCTTTCCTCACAAGACCTTCCCTCCATACCAGGCAACATCCTGGTAAATCTCCTCTGCATCCTTTCCAATGCTTCCACATCCTTCCTATAATGCAGCCAGAACTGTACGCAATACTCCAAGTGCGGCCGCACCAGGGTTTTGTACAGCTGCAACATGACCTCACGGCTCCGAAACTCAATCCCTCTACCAATTAAACCTAACCACCCTGGGTGGCAACTTTCAGGGATCTATGCACATGGACACCGAGATCTCTCTGCTCGTCCACACTACCAAGAATCTTACCATTAGTCCAGTACTCTGTATTCCTGTTACTCCTTCCAAAGTGAATCACCTCACACTTTTCTGCATTAAACTCCATTTGCCACCTCTCAGCCCAGCTCTGCAGCTTATCTATGTCCCTCTGTAACCTGCAACATTCTTCCGCACTATCCACAACTCCACCAACTTTAGTGTCATCCGCAAATTTACTAACCCATCCTTCTATGCCCTCATCCAGGTCATTTATAAAAATGACAAACAGCAGTGGCCCCAAAACAGATCCTTGCAGTACACCACTAGTAACTGAACTCCAGGATGAACATTTCCCATCAACCACCACCCTCTGTCTTCTTCCAGCTAGCCAATTTCTGATCCAAATTGCTAAATCACCCTCAATCCCATGCCTCCGAATTTTCTGCAATAATTTCTGCAATTAATCAGAAAATATTCAACTATTAAAGACATGGTCTCACTCCTCAGTAACAATTCAACAGAATCCATCATAATGTCACAAACAGCCAACTGTGAGCTGTTTCGATGTGAGAAATTGTGGCAGAACCCACCGACCAAACAAATGATAACAAATGGCTGGGCTTCCTATTTTTCAGCATTAAGCTGCCCAATTCCAAGGGGCTGCTATTCCATTTCTGTCATGTGGTGCGGAGTCAAAACAGTGCAACGAAACTCCCTTGGGTCGCAAGTGATACAATGCCACCTTCTGCTGGCCACATCACGCCACTACACAGTGGGTGGTGGAGGGTGAAAACCTCAAGGATTCATTCAGACAGAGAGGGAGGAAAGGCAGCAGCTTATAGCACCATCCAAACTGACAGCACCATTAACACAGACAGACGTACACACACGCAAATACACAAAGCTGGTGTGGACAGGGTTGCAATTCGATTGAGGTCTTTCAGTGTGGAACATGTTCATGTGTGCAATTTAGAAATGATTTGTCATTAAGCAGTTTTCCTGACCTTATACACGTTAAACAGTGTTTCCACTGCAATTGTATCCAGGCACCTCAGCGATCCGTTTCGTTGGGAGACAGGGTGAATTTTATTGCACTTTCTGCAGCTTGCAATGTTTCTTGATGCACTCTCAAATTCGAAGTGAGGAAGGGCTCAAAAGTGGAGGAGACCAGCACTGCGCATATTCATCTCTTTCTCCTCATACCTAAGGGACAACAATCGCAAGGGATCGGGTAGTACTGCTCTGTGTCTCCAAAGACATTCTTTGAAAAACGAAACAAACAAGCAATGGGAGAGACTCACAGTTTTCGATGTTTTCGATGTTTTCTCCGGGGCGGGGGGCAGCGGCGGCGGAAATCAGCTGCTCATGCAGTGGCGTGGGGTGTCCAACAGAGGGTGGCATTGTCTCACTTTAAACACGAGAGAGAGAATTCACCCCCGAAACAACAGACACACACAAACATAGAAACAGACTGACACCTTCCCAGGCTGAAGAAAACCCCAGGAGCGGGGTCTGTCCCTTACGGGAGAGAGCGAGTGAGAGAAAACATCGAGACAGCTGGGACAACTGAAAATAGTATCACCCCTTCAGTCTGTCCATGTCTTAACACGTTTGTCTCTGTCTGACTTTTCCCCTGCTGTCTTTCTCTCTCTCGCCACCACCCCCCCCAACCCCCGTCCTTCTCTCTCTCTCCGTGCCTCTTTCTCCATCCCCGTTCTTTCCATCTCCCTCTGTCACTGACTCGCTCACACTCCCTTTCCCCCTCTTTCTTTCAGACCTGAACGTGCCCACACAACTTTGCGTCATACAAAAATATTTTGTCCCCCATTTCACTCCTTTTCCTCAATTTATGCCCTTCCCCAAATATTTTGCCGAACCTAAATATTTGCCTCAAATATTTATGCTTTCCACAGTATTGCGCTGAGCCCTACACTTTGTGTCAGTGGTAAATTAATCTATGTGGACTGATTGGCCTGCGATTGACTGCTCTAATGCGCAGCAAGGTCCCCGTCCCAGACTTACAAAAGCCTCACGGCACAGAGGGATTTCTTTCGGCCCCTCATGCCTGCCCTTTCCACCATCCCTCCCATTAAATGATCCTGGTCCTGTCCGGTTCCTCGGGTTTGCCCTGAATGGCCTCGCTGACTACCCTTCCTGTGGTGACCACTCCTCCATGATACCCCGCTCCCCACCCCTTGCGCTCTCCTCCCCCTATCTCTGTCTGTCTCTCTCCTACATTCCCCTCAGGAACAAAGTGGCATGACAGCATGTTCCTGTTCGTGTGAAGAGGAAGGCAGGTATAAGGAATGCTGGAGGATGAGAGATATTGAGGCTGTGGTCAAGAAGAAAAAGAGGCATATGTCAGGCATAGATAGCTGGAATCAAGTGAAGAAGGTTGTCTAAGAGTACAATGAAATCTTGATCAGATGGGCTGATGAGTGGCAGGAAGATGGAGTTTGATTTAGATAAATGTGAAGTGTTGCATTTTGACCAGACAATGTCTGAGAATGAGAATTAAAAAATCATTTCAGCATTTGGTAACAATAGGATCCTCCTGTGGGCTTCGCTGAGGAGTTTTATTTATTCATAATGCAAGGAATTAGTGTAACCAGGTATTTTCCTGCGTTATTGATCTTTGCTCTGAACGTAGACAATGTTGCTGCATAAATAAATGTGTTTGTGCAACAACTTAGGTTCTGCAACATGAAAACCAACTTTATCAAAGTCATATTGAAAAGACAGGCAATTGACAGGATTGACTCCTTGAATGACATAATATAAAAAATTTACATCATACATTAACCATAGGAGAATGAAGCTCCCAGATACAGTGAGTAGCAAAATCATAGACTTCTTTCTGCTCTCCACTTCTGGGTCTCTGCGATTCTCTTCTTCGCTCTCACCCTTCAGCATCTTTTGGACGCGACTCGTCACTAAATTGTGTCTGACTGTCAGAGCATTGAACAACAGAATTAAAGCAAATGGCAGTAAAGGGGTCAAAAGTGTATCGAGCCAATCTAATGCCACCCACCAAGTCTCAGTAAAGTATCTGGACTTTGTTCTACAGTGGAATGGCCATTGTTGACTATCCTCACAGGCTCATTGAAAATAGAAGGGGATGTGTTTCAACAGGGTGCAGGTTGTCGCCAGAACCACAGGCGCAGTTTCTTCAGTGCAATATTTTGTTTTCAGCTTCTGACAACTAACGGTCACAAATTGGTCAAAGGAGAAAGTGACGGTGAACCAGACAGAGCACTCTGGCTGTACGACACAGGGCCCCAATAACACTAAGCACTGGAGTGATGTCCAGGAAAGACCATGGTTAATAATAATAGGGAAGTTTCCTCAGTATACCCTCAGTGATAATGACCATCAGATTGGCAGCGGCCATAACCAGCAGGTAACGAGTAGTGCAAGGAGAAATACCGCACTTTCCCCATGAAAGAATTGTAGTTGCAAACAAACTAACTGTGGAAGACAAATGGGAAAAGACGCGGTGAATTATCAATCAGAAATGTCCCCCTGCCTGTTCCAGAGAGGAACAATAAGATTTTACTTCCAAAAACCAGTGCACTATGTGATTGAAAGAGGTTGGTCTTAAGTGAGTTTTAATTTTAAGACTTTTACACCCACATCCAGGTCAATCACTCCAGGGATTGTGGAGTTTTGTCACAGACTGAGCTCGTGGCCTCTGCCCCAAGGAGTGCAGGAGGAAGTCTGATTTTATTTGGTTGCAAGGTAGCTATTTGAATGAATGTGATATATTCTTACGGTTCTCAACTTCAACTCTGGCAGGCACAGAGCCCCATTAGAAACCTCACTCCCAACTCAGTCATAGGACTGGTGATTAAACTGTCAATAAACCAAACTCTCCCCTTCTCCTTGGATCAGGTCATCCCCTGCTCTTAGCATTGGACCAAATGCTGATCGGAGCCACAACATGACTAGGAAACAGGTCATCGGAACCTACATTAGATTTCAAACAAGACTAGTCCATATGTCTTAACAAGTGCAGCAGAACAGAGCATGCAAGCTCCCTCAATGTAAAATGAAAATGTAAAATAACTGACAAATGCCTAGAGGTGCAGGGATCAGGAGGGATATGTGTGAAGATTTGAATTCCCTGAACAGAGATGGTGAGGAGAGGAGAATTTCCAGAAGGGATGGGAGTTACATGAAGCTTTACAAATAAAAATGGGGTGCACGTCCTTCAATTCCTTTTGCTAACCAACCTGTCCAGTATCCACTGCCATTTGTGAAAGAGAGTTCAAGAACTCACCCACCCTTTGTATATAGAAGCGCTCCCTAACATATCTCCTGAACACTCTCTGGCCCTAATTCTCAGTGTCTACTCCATCTTTCTAGAATCCCCATCCAGTGGGCAATGTTTATCTTTTGTCATCTTTTCCTGTTAATATCTTATAGGACTTCAATCTGATCACCCTTACTGTTCAAAATTCTTGAGAAAACAGGCCTCATTTGTATAACAAAACAGAAATTGCTCAGCAGGACTGGCAGCATCTGTGGGAGAGAAAGCAAAGTTAACTTTTCAGGACCAGTAACCCTTCAGAACTAACTTGCATGATCTCTCCCTCGTACCTTCAAACTGTATGAAACTGGAACAGATGACAGAAGTCTGAGATCAGAAAATGCTGCAGCAGCAGTTTGGTTGGGAGTCTCTGTCTGTGGAGAATTGTACCAAAAATGCTGCTCAGTTAATTGCTATCACTGTTTCAGTGTCTAGATAAGGCTGAACGGTCAGTGAACTGGAGACATTGTTGTTCAAAAGCTAAAACCAGAGAGCAGATCAGCAGATTAGCAGATTAAAACAAGTTCAGTTGTCATAATGCCATGCCAGGAATGCCAATAAAAGCAAGGACGGTGTAGAACACCTTCTCCATGTGTTGAATTGGTCGATGCATTTTTCCTTGCGAGGTGATCTGTCCCATTAGGCAGCTGACAAGTTCCTTGGTGAACCTCTGCATTAGACATTCCAGAGACGCTGCCTTATACTATGTGGAAGCTCTTTGGGGAGATCATGGTTACAGCATTGCTCAGCTTTGTTGCTATTTTACAAATTTCTGTAAATGAACAAACTAATTACAATATCAAGTTTAATCCCAATTATGAAGGAGTGTTGCTGCTCAGTACATCACAATGAAATAACAAAAACAGAATCTGGAATCTACCAGCAGTAACACTGTCCACTCAAACACCATGAGCCCTATCCTGAGATCACAACTTATTCCAACCAATGCTGCATTGAGACACATTATCCAAGTGTGAAAATATGTCTCAAAGCTGGCGTTCTGTACGCTAGTGTTGGAGCTGCCCTCTTTAAACAAGAACATTTCGCTCACTGGTTGAAGTGTGATTCTTCTCACACTGAATGTGTGCACTGCTGCTGAGGTCGGCATTTATTCCCCATCCCCAATTGCCCAGGATCTGGAGTTACATGAAGGACTAAGTGACAAGAACATACTACCTTTCCTGAGGGAAGGGGACTCAGTGAACAAGATTGGCTTCCAACAATGGAGACATCACCGACCTCACTCTGTCCATCCAGATACATCACTGACCACATTCTTATTGTTATTGGCCACTAACAGTGCATGCTTTGTGTTTTCTATGATAGGACATGCTTATTAGTGAGTCAGCAATGATGACTAAATGCTCCACTGATCGCTGATGGCTGATTGATATCAGGTTGTGTATCTCACACACACGTGGTCCAAGCTTTTAGGCTCAAACTGATCAGGGTGTTCTGAATAAATCCCAATGTATTTGCAAACAACAGCCATGCTGTGTGAAAAGAGAATACAGATAGGTTGGCAAATGGATTCTAGTTGATAGAGGCCATGGCTGCCAAGGATAATAGCCTAGTTAAATGATGACTGACAGTTAACTGCCAATCTTCATTTAATTTTGTACCTGGCAAGTTGGCTGTGATGGTTTGTCGCATTGCCCTGAGGAATGAACCAGATGATGCTTGTTAAATTGGAAGAGGAACAATGCATGTACTTCCCTTTGTCTGTGTGACTTAGTAAGCTCTGAAGCATGGCAGATGGAAAGATTTGATTAAATGTGACTCTTTGAAGCAATACTCAAATTCTCATTGATCAAACATCTCTTGACAGTAAGGTTGCACATTCTCCCTGTGTGGGGTAAGGGGGTGGGACTGGATGGGATGCTCTTTAGAAGGCTGGTATGGTCTCAATGGCCCATATGGTCTGCTTCTACATTGTAGGGATTCGATACTATTTGATTCATAACATTGATAATTGTGGCAATGTAGATTTCAGAACTTCCATCAATGTTTTTGGTTGTAAAATCAGTAATAACTCTTTCCAGAATAAATTGTTCCCAGACATAAAGGGACAAGCAATTAAAAGCATTTAGCCATCTTCGGGAACAGAAGGAGCTCAAGCTCCATAAACAAACTGCTTGAAAAGTGGCCAAAGGGAGAAATGATTGCCCTGCAGAATAATTTAAGGCGTTAATGGCAGGACAGGCAATTTTTTTGAACGAACAGCTAACACCGACTGTGACAAGAAGCAAAGAAGCTCAGTTGAGAACGATTGACTTTCACTCCCGGTAAGCTCCTGAGTTTAACAAGACAGAAACTTCTATAGGAATTCAACTTCTTCAGCAGCAGAAACCCAGAGAACAACATCGTACGAGGACCAAACCCTGGACATTTCCAGAGACAGACACTGTTGGTTGGAATCGTAGCTAAATTCCACCATTAATTGGGTAATAGCTGAGTTCAACTGTGAGGCTTAATTTGCTTACATGAGGGATCTTATTTTGGCTGCTCCATGCAATAAATTTTAAATCATTGTTTCAGTATTTGATTGTCTGTCAGATTCTTTAATAAGTAGCTGAATTAAACACAGCTTGTGGTAATTTAGGCACAACAGTATGACAGTCATACTTATCCCTGACTGCTTTGATGTATCCCAGTCAGTGCTCTTTCTGTCCTTGTGTTTGTAATGTAACCTGCAATTATTTTATTGTTGCATATTCCAGTAAATGTACATTTCTGTACCAGCGTGTATCTCTGGCTGTGCTGCAGGATGTAAGGACCAATGACCAGACGAGCATGGAATTAGCAGAAGTTATCCACTCAGCTCCCGCACCTTCCCCCGCTGTTCAGTACATTCATGGCTGATGTCATCACTTCAATTCTCACCGAGGCTGGAGAACCTTTTAGCTCCCCGATTGCCGAGAATTTGTCTATCTCTGTCTTAAAAATATTCAACGTCTCTGTATCTACTGCCTATTAAGGATGAATGTTTGGAAAATATCCCCTGAGAATGTCTGGGGGAAAAAAGACCAAGCAGGAGAGAGAGGTCGATGTAGAGATTAAGCAGGAGAGATAGAACAATCAAGCGAGAGAGAGCGAGAAACAGAATGAGAGACAGCAAGCAAAACCAAGGCCGAGTGAGACAATGAAGAAGGAAAATGGAGAGTGAGCGACAGACAGCGTGTGAGAACAGCTGAACATGAGAAAGGGAAACAGAGAGGACAAGAGAGTAAGCGAGAATGAGAGAGTGAGTGCACGATGGAGAGAATGAGTGGGAGAGAGCAAGAGAGAGTGAGAACAAGCAAGAGAGAGAATAAGGGAGACAAAATGACAGTGAGCAGAGAGACCGAGTAAGAGTGAGTGAGGGAGAGACAATGATTGAACGAGTGAGTGAATGAGAGTGCAAATAAGAGAGAGCACGAGAAAGAGAAAGCAGGAAATTAAGAGTGTGAAAGAGAAAGCAAGAGACAGGGAGAGTGAAAGTGCAATTGAGAGAGACAGCGAGTGAAGAATGAGAAGGGAGTATGTGAGAGAGAGAACAAGTGGGAGATAACTTGAGAGAGACAGAAAGAAAGTGTGATTGAGAAGGAGAGCAAGTCTGAGTGAGAGCGAGTGAGAGAACAAGAGAATGAGGGAAAGTGCATGAAAGTGAATGAGTGAGAGAGAACAAACATGGGAGAGAGGGTAAGTGAAAGAGAGAGAGTGCGAGAGATGGGGCATAAAATAGTGAGAGAGAGCGAGACAACAAGAAAGTAGAGAGAGCAAGAGAGAGCGATATAGTGAGTAGAGTGACCAGGACAGAGAGAGAGAGTGAGTTAGAGGAGCGAGAGAGACACAGCAAGCAATTAGAGAGATGAAGAGAGAAAACAAATGGAGAGAGAGAGAGTTGGCAACAGTGAGTGATACAGAGAAAGAGATAGAGAATGAGAGAGAGAGAGCACAAATGAGGCCGAGAGAAAGAAAGAGTGAGTGAGCAACAGAGCAAATAAGAGATCAAAGGTGGAGAGAGAGAGAGCAAAAGGGAAAGAGAGCGAGTGGGCGTGAAAGGGAGGGCAAATGAGATGAAGACCAAGAGAGAGAGACAGATAACGAGCAAATGAGAGAGTGAGGGGGAATGGTTAGAGCTGAGGGCTGAGGTAATGGGGAGGGTGTGAGGGGGAAGAGGCCCTGCCCTACCCTCGTCTGTTCTCTCAGCTGGGGTTTGGCAGCAAGTGTGAAATGGGGAAGGTCAGATGATTCTGGTTGGGACTGTTTATTAGAGGGGACTTCCATTTATTTGGAAGAACAGAGTTAGGCAAAGAAAAAAACTGATGGGGGAATCCAGGACAGGGTAAAGGGCAAGTAGATGTTAATCGGCAAAAGTAATAATTCATAGTGCAAAACTGTGTGAAAGTATGACAGATAAAAATACAAAGGGCATTCCCAGAAAACAGCACACATGAGACTAAAGAATCGACACCAGCAACAGAGGATGGAATTATATCTGCACTGGCAAGGAACATTCACACCACACAAATACCAGCCAATGACGATGAGATAATTTAACTGTCTAATCGTACAATCTAATTACTGCCCGTCAACATTCAACGGTGTCACCATCACTAAATCCCTCAGTATCAACATCCTGGGCATTACCATTAACCAGAAACTCACTGGACACACCACATAAATATAGCGGCTACAAGAGCACAAGATAAATTCGGTATCATGGGCCTCTTGTTAGAGTAACTTTGTGTCCAAACAGTATTTGATGGCCTTATGGTACTATTGCGGCACTGCTAATCCAGGAACCCAGGTAATATTCTGGGAAACTGGGCTCAAATACCACCATGTCAGACGGTGCCATTTGAATTCAATAACAATCTGGAATTAAGGGTCTACTGATGACCATTGTTAAGGGTAAAATCCCACCTGCCTCTTTAGGAAAGGAAATCTGCCATCCTGACCTGGCCAGGCCACCATGGGACTAGGGTATCTCAGTGGCTAGCACTGCTGCCTCATAGCTCCAGGGACCCAGGTTCAATTCCACCCTCGGGTGAATGTCTGTGTGGAGTTTGCACGTTCTCACTGTGTCTGTGTGGGTTTCCTCTGGGTGCTCTGTTTCCTCCCACAGTCCAAACAAGTGGATTAGGTGGATTGGCCATGCTAAATGGTCTTATAGTATCGAGGGATATGCGGGGTGTGTGGGTTAATCATGCTAAATGCAGGGTTACAGGGAAAGCGTGGGATGATCTTTTAGAGTCAGTGCTGACTCGCTGGGCTGAATGGCCTGTTTCCACTCAGTAGGGATTCTATGACTGCAGACCCACAACAATGTGGTTGACTCTTATCTCCCTTCTGGGCAATAAATGCTGGTCGGACCAGTGACACCAACATCCCATAAATGAGTTAATAGACAAAATTCAGCCCAAAATATTGACCAAGGCAATGGTTCCTTCAAACTGAGTGAGGCTTACCGTGGCAGGGTGGTTAAGCTGAACAGGGACCGAGTACGTACGGCAGAGTGAGAAAAGAAAGGCGGCCAATTGTCAGGAAACAAATGGGTGAATGCATTGGAACAGACAGGACTAAGGATGGTGGTTGCAGTGTACATTAATGATCTGGACATGAATGGAGGAGGTTTGATCAGTAAGGTGGCAAATGACATGAACTTATTTATGTGGGAAATAGCAAGAAGGAAAGCTTTAGATGGGGCAGGGCTACAGCAATCATTGAAATTGTGAGCTGATATCTTTGGGAGGACGGACAACGTGATGGAGTACATGATGAATAGTGGGACCCTATGAAGTTCAGAGAGTCAGAGAGAGCCTGCTATGCGTTTCCACAGATCCATGATAGCAACAAGGCTGGTGAATAAAGAGGTTAAAAAGGCATAAGGGATACTTGCCCATACTAGTTGAGGTATTTATTACAAGAACAGGGTTAGGCCACAGCTGGAGTACAGTCATCAAGTCATATAGCACGGAAACAGACCCTTTGGTGTGGAGTAGACATTGCATTTACGGCAATGGTGCATTCCTCCTGCCAGCTGTGGGAGATCATGTCCCTGACAACTATGTCTGCAGGAAGTGTCACCGACTGCAGCTCCTCACAGACCATGTTGTTCAGTTGGAGCGGCAGCTGGACACACCAAGGAGCATACAGGGGGCAGAGAGTGTAACAGACACTCATTACAGGGAGGTGGTTACACCATGGGTTCAGTCAGGTAGATAAGTGGCTGCCAGGAGAGGGAGGCAGGTGGCTGTGTGTTAGTCTCCCCTGTGGCTATTCCTCTAACAGGTATACCCTTATGGATGCAGCCTCTCAGGGGAGTATAATAGCAGCAGCCAGGCCTACGGCACCACAACTGACTCTGCTGGTTAGGGCTACAGATGGGTGGCCATGTTTGAGGCTTCAGGATGATGTGTTACCTCCCTGGTGCCAGGGTCAAGGACATCTCTGAGCCATTGCACAAAATTCTTAAGGGAGAGCATGAGCAACCAGAGGTGGTTGTGCACATTGGTACCAACAACATAGGCAGAAAGGGGATGAGGTCCTGCAGAGTGAAAGCAGTGAGTTGGGAAAGAGGCTGAAAAGCAGGACCTCGAGGGTAGTGATCTCTGGGTTACTGCCAGTGCTGCATGCTAGTGAGGCAAGGAATAGAAAGACAGGACAGATGAATGCTTGGCTAAAGAGCTGGTGCAGGAGGCAGGGTTTCAGGTTCTTGAATCATTGGGACCTCTTCTTGGGAAGGGGTGACCTGTACAAGAAGAATGGGTTGCACCTTAACTGGAGGGGAACGAACATCCTTGCAGGGAGGGTTGCTTGTGCTACTTGGGACGGTTTAAACTAGAGTGGCAGAGTTCTGGGAACCAGAGTGGCATGTCAGCAAGTGGAGGGATTGAGGGGAAGGTTGGGACCGGTAATTCAGAAAGAAATGACAGGCAGAAACAGGTAAATCAACACAATAGTATTCATCAGCTGAAGTGTGTTTATTTCAATTTATGGAGTACTATAGGTAAGGCAGATGAGCTTAGAGCCTGGATCAGTGCATGGGACAATGATGTTGGCTATTACAGAGACCTGGCTGAGAGAGGGACAGGGTTTTGTTGTTTTAGACAAGCTAGAGAGGAAGGTAAAAGATGTTGAGAGTTGCATCACTAATCAGGGAGAATATTACGTATGCACTCAGGGAGGACGTACAGGAGAGCTGATCCACTGACGCAATATGGGTAAACCTCAAAAATAAAGCTGGGTGCAATCACTCTGATGGGAATATACTATAGGCCCCCAAACAGCCACCGAGACATTGAGGTACAAATATGTAGGCAGATTATGGAAAGATGCAATAAAAATAGAGTTGTCACAGTGGGTGACTTTAACTTCCCCAGTATTGACTGGGTCTCTGTTAGAGCAACAGGCTTAGACAGGGCAGAATTTGTTAAAGTGGGAGAGCACTTTGGAAACAGTTATCACAACTCCTTAAGTTTTAAATCACTGAGCTAGCAAGAACTGCAAATGCTGGAGTGAGAGATAACAAAGTGTGGAGCTGGAGGAACACAGCAGGCCAGGCAGCATCACAGGAGCAGGAACGTTGAAGGGACCGACCCGAAACGTCAGCTTTCCTGCTCCTCTGATGCTGCCTGGCCTGCTGTGTTCCACATTTTGTTATCCTTAAGTTTTAAGATAGCTAATTTCAAGAATAAGCCAGGACCTTGTGACAAGGTACTAAATTTGGAGATAGCAAATTACGTCAGTATTAGGCATGAGATAGGGAGTGTTAATTGGGAGAATCTGTTATCAGGCAAGTCTACATTTGACATGGGGAGTTGGTTAAATACCTGATGAGAGTTCAGGACCAGCAATAATCCAGCAAGGAGAAAGGACAAGGATAGCAAGGTAAGAGACCTTTGGATAACAAGGGAGGTTATGAATTTAGTCGAAAGGAAAAAAGAAGGATATGTAAGATTTATGAAGCTAAAATTGGACAGGGCTTGTGAAGAATATAAAGAAAAAGGAAATAACTCAAGCAGAGAATTAAGAGAGCAAGAAGGAGCCATGAAATGAACTTGACAAGTCGGGTTAAAGAGAATGCCAAGACATTCTACACATAAATAAAAACAAGAGGACAACTGGGGAGAAGTTAGAACCACTCAAGGATGAACGAGGGAACTTGTGCTTAGAGGCAGAGGATGTGGGTGAGATCCTAAATGAGTACTTTGTGTCACTTATCACCCAGGAGAAGGATATGGAGGATAGTGAAATTTGTGTGGAGCGTGGTAATATGCTACTTTGAGATCAATAAAGAAGTGGTGGTGGGTCTTTTGAAGAGCATTAAGATGGATAAGTCCCCAGGACCCAATGGTATCTACCAATGGGAGAGGCAAGACAGGAGATTGCTGGGGCCTTGACTAAGATCTTTGTATCTTCACGAGCCACTGGAGAGGTCCTGGAGGGCTGGCGAGTAGCTAATGTTGTTACTCTGTTCAAGAAGGAAACTATAGACTAATGAGTCTCACATCGGTGATGTGAAGATATTGGCGAGAATTCTTAGAGATAAGAATTGTGCGCATTTGGAAAAAATATAGCCCGATTAGGGAGAGTCAGCATAGCTTTGTGCAGGGTAGGTCATGTCTTATTAACTTGATTGAATTTTTTTTGAGGAGGTGACAAAGGTGAGCATAGAGTCATACAGCACAGAGACAGGTCCTTTGGCTCAAATTGGTCTATGCCAACCAAAATGTCCATCCACTCTAACCACATTTTCCTGCACTTGGCCCATATCCTTCTAAACCTTTCCGATCCATGTATTTGTCCAAATGCCTTTTAAATGTTGTTAATGTACCTGCTCATTCCATATGCATATCACCCTCTGTGTAAAAAAGTTGCCCCTCAGGTTCCAATGTATCCCTTCCCCCTTACCTTAAACTGATGCCCTCTAGTACTGAATTCTCCAACCCTGGGAAAAAGACTGCGTGCATTCACCCTATCCATGCCTGTCATGATCTTATACACTTCTATAAGACCCCCCTTCAGTGTCCTACACTCGAAAGAAAACTGTCCTAGCTTGTCCAACCTCTCCCTATGACACAGTCCCTTGAGTCCTGGCAACAGCCTTGTAAATGTCCTCTGCACTCTTTCCAGCTTAATAACATCCTTCCTATAGCAAGGTGACCAAAACTGAACACAGTACTCCAACTGCAACCTCACTAACATCCTGTACAACTGCAACATAACTTCCCAACTTCTGAGCTCAATGCCCTTACTGATGAAGGCCAGTGTGCCAAAAGCCTTCTTCTCTGTTCTGTCCACCTGTGACTCCACTTTCAGAGAATCATGCACCTGAACTCCAAGTTTCCTCTGTTCCATTACACTCCTTAAGGCCCTACCATTCACCATGAAACTCCTACCTTGATTTGACTTTCCAAAATGCAACACCTCACACTTATCCACATTAAACTCCATTTGCCATTTCTCAGCCCACTTCCCCAGCTGATCAAGATCCTGCTGCAATTCCTGATAACCTTCCCCACAGTTCGTGATACCGTCTATTTTAGCATCATCTGCAAACTTACTAATCATACCTTGTACATTCTAATCCAAATCATTGATATAGATAACAAACAGCAATGGGCCCAGCATCAATCCCTGAGGCACACCACTAGACGTAGGCGTCCAGTCTGATAAGCATCCTTCCACTATTACTGTCTGCTTCCTACCATCAAGCCAATTATGTATCCAATTTGCCAGCTCTCCATGGATTCCAATGCAATCTAAGTTTCCAGAGCAACCTACCATGTGGAACCTTATCAAAGGCCTTACTGAAGTGCACACAGACTACGTCAACCTTCCTGGTCACTTCGTCAAAGAACTCTAACAAATTTGTGAGGCGTGATCTCCCACACAGAAGCCATGTTGACTACTCCTAATCAAACCCTGTCTTTCCAAATGCATGTACAATTTTGGATAATCGTCGAATCCCTACAGCGTCAAAGCAGTCCATTCGGCCCATTGAGCCCACACCAACTCTCCCCCTACCCTATCCATGCATTTCCCACCCTAGACACTATGGGCAATTTAGCATAGCCAAGCCACCTAACCTGCACATCTTTGGACTGTGGCAGCAAACTACAGCACCCAGAGGAAATCCATACAGACATGAGGAGAATGTCTGAGTGGAGTGTGCACAGTAGCCCAAAGTTGGAATCAAACCCCGGGAGCCTGGCGCAGTGAGGCAGCAGCGCTAACCACTGAGCCACTATGTTGCCCCGAAGTAGGTCATAACATTTGCAATTATCCAGTCCTCTGGCAGCAGGACGATGAGAAGATTGTGTCCACTGCCTGCACAATTTCCATCCTTTCTTACCTCGTAGCATCAGATCCGATCCCAGCCTAATGTTTTCTCTTTAGAGGGTAAAAGATAAAAAATGATTGTGTCCAAATCCATGAGGAGTCTAGACAGAATAGACAGGGAGAAACTGTTCCCATTACTGGAAACATTGAAAACCAGAGGACATCAATTTGTGGGGAATGGCAAAACAAACAAAAGGTGACAACAAGAAAATAAACTTTTATTTAAATAAACACTGGGTGGATAGCATCTGGAATGCACCAAAGAGCACTGGAGGCAGATTCACCATGGCTTAAGACAGAAATGTGATAATTGTGAGAAAATATCTGTGGACCTACAGGAAAAACAACTTAGCACTCAAAGAGCCAGTAGTTTCGATGGTCACAGAACTGCATTCTAGTGTTTTAAGGTTAGCCTGCTTTGTCAGCAGTGTATAGCTCATTTCAGTTGATATTAATAAGCAACTCAATGGAGAGAGATCCTATTAAAAAAGATCTTCTGACAGTGCATGACTAGCAATTGTGATAACAGACAGGAAAAGACTGAATTTTGCGTACATCTATATACATTATGCACACTCACGTACCAGTTATGTAAAAATTATGGCACTAACTTTAAATCGATTTATCTTGACTTTAAGAATAGCTCGTGTCCAATGATTTGCTGTGTGACAAACAATACCTAGCAGTATTAGAGCAATTCTATACAAACTTGTGTGATATATCTTATCCCTCAGAATCTTCTCCAGCATAGGTGTTAGGCTTCAGACATAGCAAGAACTGCAGATGCTGGAGACATGTGAATACAGTGTGGAGCTGGAGGAACACAGCGAGTCAGGCAGCATCAGAGGACCAGCTTAGAGACAAGGAGGTGATGGACACCGACAAGGGATGGGGCAAAATGATAACAGACTAAATGATTCCTGACTGAGTGAAGTCTGATGAAACCCCTTTTCCTGAATCTTGGGAATTTCAATGAATTCATACTAATGGATCTGCCATCCCCTTTCAATTTTCTAAATTCCAGCAAGTACAATCGCTGTCGATCCAGCTTTCTTCATATGTCAGTCCTGCCATCCCAGGAATCAGTCTGGTGAACCTTCACTGGACTCCCTCAGTGAAAAGAATGTCCTTCATCAGACCAGGAGAGCAAAACTGCACACAATACTCAAGGTGTGGCTTCACCAAGGTCCTGTATAACTGCAGAAAGACATCCTTAATCCGATATGCAAATCCTCTCACCATGAAGGCCAGCATGCCATTAGCTTTCCTCACTGCCTGCTGCACCTGCATGCCAACCTTCAGCAACTGTTCCACCCTGACACCCAGGTCTCATTGTACCCCACCTCTTCCTAAACTGCCACTATTAGATAATAATCTGCCTTCCTGTTTTTGTGATCAAAGTGGATAACCTCAAATTTATCCACATTATATTGAATTTGCAAGTATTTGCCCACTCAGCCAGTCTGTCTAAGTCACCCTGCAGCCTCTTAGCATCCTCCTCACTGCACAGACTGCCACACAGCTTAGTGTCATCTGCAAATTTGGAGATATAGCATTCAATTCCTTTCTCCAAGTCATTACTGTATATTGTGAACAGCTGGGGCTCCAGCACTAAACCCTGCGGTACCCCACTCGTCACTGCTTGCCACTCTGAAAAGGACCCATTTATTTTAGATGTTTATTTATTGAACAACACCACTGAGTGGGGATGAATGACTCAGGGGAAACACACAGCACCGTGGTGCCAGAGGCTACTTGGGGAAAATCCAACCTAGTCTACTGTATCAGCTGCTCCCGACAAGGCCTCCTCTACATCGGTGAGACCAAGTGTAGACTTGGAGATGATTTTATAGAGCATCTGCGCTCTGTATGCAACAAATGGCATCACCTTCCAGTTCCCAACCGTTTTAACTCCACCTCCCACTCCCTAGGTGACATGTCCATTCTGGGCCTCCTCCACTGTCACAATGACACCACCTGCAAACTGGAGGAGCAACACCTCATATTTCACCTTGGGAGTCTACAGACTGATGACCTAAACATGGAATTCACCAGTTTTAAAATCACCCCACCCCGGCCTCATCCAATGTCCAACCCTCCCTCTCATCACCGCCTCTTTGACCTGACACAACCTGTCCATCTCCTCTCCCACCCATCCGCCCCACCCATCCCACTGACTAGTACCCACCGTTCCCTATCTGCACTCACCTATCACCATTTCACCTACCTTCCCCAGCCCCACCCATCCTCTCTTATTTATTTTGGAGCTCCCTTCCCCCTGAAGAAGGGTTCCTACACAAAACATCAACTTTTCTGCTCCGCTGGTACTGCCTGGCCTGCTGTGTTCCTGCAGCTCCGCACTGTATTGTCACCGCTTTCCAAATGCTTAGTTATTATCTCCTTAATAACTGACTCCAGCATTTTCCCTACCACCAATGTCAGGCTAACCAGCTTATAATTCCCTGTTTTCTCTCTCACTGCTTTTTCAAACAGCAGGGTTACTTTAGCTACCCTCCAGTCTACTGAAACTCTTCCAGAGCCTGCAGAATGCTGGAAAATGATCAGCAATGCATCCGCTTTCTAGGGCCACTTCTTTAAGTACTCTGGGATGCAGGGCATCAGGCCCTGGGGATTTATTGGGTTTTAACCCCATCAATTTCCCAGTACCATTCCTGATAAATGATGATTTCCTTCAGTTCCTCCTTTCTGCTTGTCCCTCTGTCCCTTAGCATTTCCTGAAGATTATTTGTGTCCGCCTTAGTAAAGACAGATCATAAGTATTTCTTCAACTGGTCTGCCATCTCTTTGCTGTCTATTATGAATTCACCTGATTTTAACTGCAAGGGACTTACATTTGTCTTCACCAGTCTTTTTCTCTTCACATATCTACATAAGCTTTTTCAACTAGTTTTTATGTTTTCTGCAAGCTTACTTTCATATTCTATTTTCCTTTTCTGAATTAAACTCTTTGTCCTCCTCTGCTGAATTTATATTTCTCCCCGTCCTTGGGTTTGCTGCTTTTTCTGGCCAATTCATTTGGCTCCTCTTCAGCTTTAACACTGTTCCTCATTTCCCTTGTTAGCCATGGTCGAGCCACCTTCTTTGTTTTATACCAATCAGGGATGTACAATTATTGAAGTTCATCCAGACATTCTTTAAATGTCTGCCATTGTCTATCCACAATCAACCCCTTAAGTATCCTTGGCCAGCTTATCTTAGCCAATGCTTGCCTTATTCCATCAAAGTTAGCTTTCTTTAAGTTCAAGACCCTAGTTTCAGATTTAAGTGTCACTCTCCAGGGACTCTGGGAAAATTGGTGATGTTTGTGGTATGTGAAATATGGGAGGTTTTGGATCCACAAGACATCCAGAATTATGGCACCTACCCAAAGTGCCAGAAGGTCGCTGTGCTTGAACAGCAAGTGGCAGATTTGGAGCAGCAACTCTCTTCACTGCGTACCATCCAAGAAGGAGAGAAGTTTCTGGAACGATCGTATCAGAGGGTGCTCACTCCACATCGCGATAGTCAGGCAAAGAGGAGCGCAGAGATGGCAGGGGAGTGGGCGACCATTCATTAAAGGAAAAGGACAGCAGGTCCAGTAAAGCCAGGATTCCTTGGAGCTGTCTAACAAGTCTGAAATTTTAGATGTTTATTTATTGAACAACACCACTGAGTGGGGATGAATGACTCAAGGGAAACACACAGCACCGTGGTGCCAGAGGCTACTTGGGGAAAATCATAGAATGAAACCCCTACAGTGCAGAGGCAGGCCATTCAGCCCATTGGTTCCACACCAACCCACTGCCCTATATCCCTGCATTTCCAATGGCTAATCTATCTAACCTGCACATCCCTGGACACTGTGGGCAATTGAGCATGGTCAATCCCCCTAATCTGCATTTCTTTGGACTGTGGGAGGAAACTGGAGCACCTGGGGGAAGCCCACACAGACACACAGAGAAAATGTACAAACTCCACGCAGACAGTTCCCCAGGGGTGGAATTGAACCCGGCACAGACAGCAATGCTGACCATTGAGCCACCATACACCCTCGGAAAAGAGACAGAAGGTGCTAGGCAGCTTAGAAAGGAGATAGCAGTGGGTGACTGAGTAGTTCAAAGTATAGAGAGTCTAGTTTACAGCCAAGATTGTTAGTCCTATATGGTCTGTTGCCTACCCTGTTTAGGAGATAATGGAATGGCTGGATAAGCTGCTGGAAAAAGAATGTGTACAGCCAGATGGCTTCATGTAGGAACCAAGGAAGGTATAGCGTGGACGGCTTGCAGGATCAGTCTCAGGAGTTAGGGAATACAGTAGGTTGAAACACAGGACCTCCAGGTAATAATCTCAGAATTGCAACATGTGCCATGAGCTCCACCATTTAGGCAAAGATATTAGGAAGGTAAATGCGTGGGCTCATATAGAAAGCAAGAGTTCAGATTTTTGGGACATTCAGATCACTTTTGGGAAAGAGAATGCTATTCAGAAGAGGTGGGCATCACCCAAGCAGAAATGGAACTAATCTCCTTGCTGAGAGAGTAAATAGTGTAGTGGGGGTGGATTTAAGCTTGTAAGGCAGGGGGACGTGGGATGACTAATGGGCCTAGTTTTGAAAGTACCAGTGAGGGCAAAAGAAAGAAAATGGGGAACTGAATAAAATAAACGAGGGAAGGCTTGAGTGTTGACAGTGAAAAAAGAAACTATCACCATCCAATAGTCAAGAAAGTGATAAGGCCAGGGTTAAGTTGTATGTATGTAAATATATGGAGTATAGAGAGCAAAATTGAGGAACTGAAAGCAGAAATTGCTTTTGGGGGATATGATATAGTAGCATTGACAGAAAGGTGTCTCAAGCCATAACAGGAATGGAGACTTAACAACATGGGTTCTAAGACTTCTAGTAAAAACAGGGTAGGGAAAAAGGAGGTGATGTACCAATCTTGTTAAAAGATAGTATCAAAGCCCTTGAATGAGATGCAGTTCCTGAGTTAGAATCTATATGTTGGAGATATGACTGTGTTGGGTATTTATTATAGACCACCAAATAGTGGGGAGGAAATGGAAGAGAACATTTGTAAGAAGATTATGGAAATCGGTAGGATAAGTACAATACAATGCAATACAATATAATTATAGTTATAATAGTTGGTGATATCAATTACACTAGACTAGGAGAAGATAGAACGTGGGACACTGAAGAGGTGAAATTCCTGTAATGTATGCAGGAAAACTTTCTGAAACAGTATTTTTCCCATCCTACCAGTGAAGAAGCTGTGGTGGGTCTAGTCCTAGGAAATAAGCAAACTATACAGCAAATGGAAAAGTCCTGGGGAAAATTGAGAAACAGAGAGATCTGGGTGTTCAGGTCCATTGTTCCCTGAAGGTGGCAACGCAGGTCAATAGAGTGGTCAAGAAGGCATACGGCATGCTTTCCTTCATCGGATGGGCTATTGAGTACAAGAGTTGGCAGGTCATGTTACAGTTGTATAAGACTTTGGTTCGGCCACATTTAGAGTACTGCGTACAGTTCTGGTCGCCACATCACCAAAAGGATGTGGATGCTTTGGAGAAGGTGCAGAGGAGGTTCACCAGGATGTTGCCTGGTATGGAGGGCGCTAGCTATGAAGAGAGGTTGAGTAGACTAGGATTATTTTCATTAGAAAGACGGAGATTGAGGGGGGACCTGATTGAGGTCTACAAAATCATGAGGGGTATAGACAAGGTGGATAGCAAGAAGCTTTTTCCCAGAGTGGGGGACTCAATTACTAGGGGTCATGAGTTCAAAGTGAGAGGAGGAAAGTTTACGGGAGATATGCGTGGAAAGTTCTTTACGCAGAGGGTGGTGGGTGCCTGGAACACATTGCCAGCGGAGGTGGTAGACGCAGACACGTTAGTGTCTTTTAAGATGTATCTGGACAGGTACATAGATGGACAGGGAGCAAAGGGATACAGACCCTTAGAAAATAGATGACAGGTTTAGACAGAGGATCACGATCGGCGCAGGCTTGGAGGGCCGAAGGGCCTGTTCCTGTGCTGTAATTTTCTTTGTTCTTTGTTCTTCGAGACAAGCCAAGTGGAGAATGTCAGAGTGCAGGAGCATTTGGATTAAAACTCCAGACTGGAAAAGGGCAGGTTTTAGGTGTCTTAAAGTTGAACTGGAGAATATTGGTTGGAAACACATTTTGGTGGATAAAACAGTGAATGAAAAAATGGGAGAATTTCAAAAGTGAGGTGAATAGGCTCCAATGCCATGATGAATAAATACAGGGTATCCAAACCTACAGTATGTTGGATGACTAAGGGTGTTGATGAGAAATAAGCAAGAACAAAGAGGGATATAATGCACACTGGAATAATAATAGCAATAGAAATATGGGATAGTGTAGATAGTGTAGTGTAGTGTAGAAAGATGAGATAGTGTAGGGGGATGGGCTTAGATTAGTTCACAGGGCGGCGCAACATCGCGGGCCGAAGGGCCTGTTCTGCGCTGTATTGTTCTATGTTCTATGTTCTAAATCAGGAAGAGTATCTCAAATGCAGGAGAGAGGCTAAGGCTGGAATAAAGAAGGCTACGAGGAAGCATGAGGAATGCATGTTGGGCTGCACTAAAACAAATGGTAAAATTTTCCTCAAATATATTAATCACGAAAGATTAGTCAAAGGTCAAGGCGGGCCCATATGGAACAAGTAGGGTAAGCTGCTCACTGAAGCAAAGGATGTGGCAGAGGTACTGAATGATTGTGTTGCTTTTGTCTTTACCAAATGTAATAAAAAATGGTGACAATAGCCTAGTTGAAAATGTGGATCTTGAGGAACTGAGCAGTATAGAGATAGATAAGGAAGGAGTACTAAAAAGGCTGGCAGCACTCCAGGTAGAGAAACCACCAGGCCCAGGTGGGATGCGTCTAGATTGCTAAGAAAGATAACAGAGCAAATTGTGTAGCCATTTGACAGAAATTTTCCAAGCCTCCCTGAACACAGGATTAGTCTCAGGAAGATTGCAAATGTGAAACTGGTGTTTAAGAAATAGACAAAGGATAACCCAGGAAACTATAAACCTGTCACCTTAGTATCAACAGTTGGAAACCTGATGGAGGCCATAATAGGGAATAAGGCAAATATACACAGAGAAAAAAAAAGTTAATGCTAGATAGTTAACATGCTTTGTCGATGGAAGATCATGTCAGACAAATTTAATTGACACAGGCAGTGGATAAGAGTGGTGCTGTGGATATTATATATTTGCATTTTCAGAAAGCATTTGATACAGTGCCAGATAGCAGCTTGGTTAGAAAATTAGGAAACTCTGGGATTGATATGTGTGTGTGGCAGCATGGATTAGAAGTTTGGTAAAAGATAGGAAACAGGGGATAAGTATAGTTTGGCATTTCTCAGATTGGAGACAGGTTGAAAGTGTCAGTTTTTGGGACCCTTGCTTTTTCTATTTATGTAAACAATTTGGAGACGGGTGTTGAGGGCAAATTCT
Source organism: Ginglymostoma cirratum (assembly GCA_024137785.1). Lineage (NCBI taxonomy): Eukaryota > Metazoa > Chordata > Chondrichthyes > Orectolobiformes > Ginglymostomatidae > Ginglymostoma > Ginglymostoma cirratum. Next base: position 479,479 of record JAHRHZ010000151.1, on the reverse strand, counting down.
CTAAATTTGAAGCTTATACTAAGTCCGGGAGAGTAGTGAATTGGGAGGATAACTCACAGAGGGAAGCTGGTCTGGGGTGGCCTGGTAGCTCAGTGGTTAGCACTGCTGCCTCACAGTGCCAGGGACCCAGGTTCAATTCCACCCTCGGGTGATTGCCTGTGTGGATTTTGTACATTCTCCCGGTGTCCGTGTGTGGGTTTCCTCCAGGTGCTCCGGTTTCATCCCATAGCCCAAAGATGTGCAGGCTAAGTGGATTTGCCATGCTAAATTGACCATAATGTTCAGGAATGTTGTTGATTAGGTGGGTTTAAAGGTGAATGGGTCTGGGTGGGATGCTCTGTGGGTTGGTGTGGACTTGTTGGGCTGAAGGGCCTGTTCCACACTGTAGGGATTCTATGATTCAATACCTGGCAGATGAATTTCAATGTAGAGAAATATGAGGTAATGCATTTTGGCAGAAGAAACATGGAGAGAGAATAGAGGCTCAATGATACAACTTTGAGAAGAGCAGTGGGACCTCAGGGTTCACGTGCATAATTCTCTGAGGATGGCCGGGCAAGTTGAAATAGTTGTTAAGACTTATAGGATCTTTGGGTTTATTAAAAAAAAAAAGGCATGGAGTATAAAAGCAAAGAAATGATGCTACATCTTTACAAATCATTGGTTAGACCACATTTGGAGTATTGTGTTAAGTTCTGGACACCTTATTTAAGAAACAATGTTAAAGTCCTGGAGAGAGTGCAAAGGAAACTTAGAATGATGCCAAGAATAGGGGGTTTTAGAGACGAGGAAAAACTAGATAAATTGTGTTCATTCTCCTTGGGGCAGAGAAGATTAACACATTATGAGATGTTCAAATAATGAACAATTTTGACATGGTAAAGAAGGATATTCTATTCCCATTAGTTGGTATGTCAGAAACTAGAGGTCACAATTTCAAGATTGAGAACATGAGAGCTGGGAGAGGGATGAGGAGAAACCTCTTCACTCACAGATTTGTTAGAATTTGGAATGTGCTGCCTGACAGAGAAGAAGGTTACCTCAGAGTACAATGGGATCTTGATTAGCTGGGCCAATGGGCTGAGGATTGGCAAGATGGAGTTTAATTTAGATAAATGTGAGGTGCTGCATTTTGGAAAGGCATATCAAGGCAGGGCTTATATGCTTAATGATAAGGTCCTGAGGAATGTTACTGTACAAAAAGATCTTGGAGCGCAGCTTCATAGTTCCTTAAAAGTGGAATCATGGGTAGATAGGATAGTGAAGAAGGTGATGGTACGCTTGCCTTTATTGGTCAGTGCATTGAGTCTAGGAGCTGGAAGATCATGTTGCAGCTGTACAGGACATTGGTTAGGCCACTTTTGGAATACTGCATGCAATTCTGGTCTCCTGCTATAGGAAGGATGTTGTGAAACTTGAAAGGCTTCAGCAAAGATTTACAAGAATGTTGCCAAAGTTGGAGGGTTTGAGCTTTCGGGAGAGGCTGAAAAGGCTGGGGCAATTTTCCCTGGAGCATCGGAGGTTGAGGGGTTTGTAAAATCATGGACAGGGTGAATAGTCAAGGTCTTTTCCCCATGTGGGGGAGTCCAAAACTAGAGGCATATGTTTAAGGTGAGAGGAGAAAGATTTAAATGGGTCCTCAGGGGTCCCTAAGGGTACTCTTGGATAGGAATAACAGCAGTACTTGGGTGAAGGTGTTAAATTGGGGGAAGGCGAACAACAACAATATTAGGCAGGAACTGGAGAATTTTGAGATACTAGGAACTGCCGATGCTGGAGTCTGAGATAACAAGGTGTGGAGCTGGATGATCACAGCAGGCCAGGCAACATCAGAGGAGCAGGAAAGCAGACGTTTTGGGTCTGGGCCCTTCTTCAGAAATTCCTCTGATGTTGCTGCGTTCGTCTAGCTCCACACCTTGTTATCTCAGAAATTCCTCTGATGCTGCTGTGTTCGTCTAGCTCCATACCTTGTTAAGTGGAGAATTTTGACTGGAGATGGCTATAAGGAAACTAGGAAAGAACTGAAATAAGGAATTATAAGGGCTAAAAAAGGTCACGAAAAGTCGTTAGCTAACAGAATTAAGAAGAATCCCAAGGCTTTTTTTACATATATAAGAAGCAAGAGGGTAGCCAGGGAAAGGATTGGCCCACTCAAGGACAAAGGAGGGAATCTATGTGAGCAGCCATAAGAGGGAGGTGAGGTCCTAAAAGAATATTGAGTGTTGGTATTCACCAAAGACTAGGAATTGGTGGAGGATGATCTCAGAGAAGGGGGTGTTGAATTTCTATGCCAAATTGTTATTAAAAAGGTAGAGGTGTTGTGTATCTTAACAAGTATTAAGGTAGATAAGATCCTGATGGTATCTATCCCAGAATACTGAGGGAGGCAAGAGAACAAATTGCTGGACCATTGACAGACACCTCTGTATCCTCTTTGGCTAGAGGTAAGGTCCCAGAGGACTTCAGAATAGCCAATGTTATCCAATTGATCAAGAAGAGTAGCAGGGATAATCCTGGAAATTACAGGTCTGTGAACCTCTCATTTAAAAGAGATGTGCGAGGCAAGTTTTTCACACAAAGGGTGGTGAGTGCCTGGAACGCGCTACCAGAGGAGGTGGTGGAAGGAGACACAGTAGCAGGACTCAAGAAACACTTGGATGAAGGAAATAGAAGGATACAGAGCCTGTAAGTGGAGACAGTTTTAGTTTGGAAGAGGAAAATGTGTTGGCGCAGACTTGGAGGGCCGAAGGGCCTGTTCCTGTGCTGTATTGTTCATTATTCTTCTTTCTTCAGTGAGCTTTTCCTGCATTTAAAACACTGCAACAGGGATGCTATAGAAAGGCAGTAACCAGGAAACAACTCCAGGTCTCTTCGGTATACTTAGGTACCATGGGGGAATCTGGTCCCAGGTTTGGCTTTCCCAGATTCGTGCACATGGAAATTTGACTATTGAGCTTTACTTTTAAAAAGACTCCTCCCCAAATACTACCGAACTAAAGGTATAAAAATGCAATCACAGTTTCAGATTTCCAGGGTCTTTCCAGTCAGATCACCACTCCGAAACCCTCGATTAGATTCCAGTCTGTAACTCACTCCTGGGTATCCATTGTTCTATACAAAAACCTCCTGGAACACACGAAGAACAGAAATCACTCGAGAAAATCAGCAGGTCTGGCAGCAATTGTGGAGAGATAAGAGAGTTAACGTTTCTAGTCCAGTGTCACTGAACTTTTAAAACAAGTGATTCTTTTCTGAGCTGTTTCTAATGCATACATATCCTTATAATAAAGGAAACCAAAACTAAACCTAATACTCAAGGTGTGGTCGAAACAGAGGCCTGTGCAGTTGTAGCAAGACCTCTGTACGTTCATACATCACTCCATAACATTAAAGGCCAACATTCCAATTGACTGCCTAATTCCTTGATGTACCCGTATGTGACTTTTTTGTGATTCATATACAAGAACAGCCAGACCCCCCACCCTGCAGAATTCTGTAGTCTGTCTCTTTTTAAATAATGTTCTGCTCTGTTATTCTTCTCAATCAGATAACCTCCACATTATACCCCAGGTACCTTTTCCCTCCCATTTGCTCAATCTAATCCAGTTGTTTAATGCGATGGTAAATAGTTGATGGACCCGAAATGTTAACTCTGTTTTCTCCTCCACAGATGCTGCCAGACCTGCTGAGCTTTTCCAGCAACCTTGTCTTTGTTCCTGATTTACAGCATCCGCAGTTCTTTTGGTTTTTATCTGGAAATTGGATTTGTGAGCTCTGCTAGTGACATAAAGCATGCAGATGGTGGGCAGAATCAAACTGTAATGTCTGTCTGAAGTCAAATATCTCATTCATGATTTTCTGTATTTAATGTCCCACATTCTGTATTCTGTATTGTTAACTCTCTGTAATGCTTTCCAACTCAATTATTAATCACAGTCTTAATATTGCCGTAACTAAAGTCAGTTATTTGTTGAAACAGACATTTTCATTCCTATGAATTTTTAAAATTATTTCTATGTATTGTCTTGAAACTGACTAATGCACATTCTTCACCAAAACCTCTTCCTCCCAAGGAGGACACACATCACAAAAGCAAGAGCAGTGATCGCTGGAAAATTAACTGTGGATAGATTATGAATTGCAGATTCAAAAATTGCTGATCAAAGTCTAACCAGATACAGATGTGAAATTGTGTTAATACTTCTAGCTCTATATCCATCCTTATTATGTCTAGATAGTGAATAGTAGTAGCCATGTCTTGCAGCTTGTCCTAGCCTTGCTAGAAGATTAATCAGTTCCAAAAATATTATTTAAGTAAAAACAAGTCTATGGGACAATTGATTCAATTAACACTGCCCCTCTGCTATTTTCATATTATGTTAAAATTTCACATCTGTTCATTTCCAATGGACATTTCACTTTGAAAACTAAGGATCAAACATATTCATCCAGTTGTGAAGATTTTCCCATTTACAATCCATTGTATTTCCAAACTATGCTCACAGCTCCATCAGTGAACAGATCAGAAAGGAGAAATGTAATATAAAAAAAACATCATATGGTTTCAGTCAAATTATGATCCTAGTTCCAACTACGGTCAGATATTCTATTTCATTCAGTTCCCCACAAAACAGTTAAATTCTATAGTCAGAGAGACTCATCCTTGCACAAGACCACAGGGGTAAATTGTTCCCCTCCAGTTAGTAACCCTCACACAGTGTAATTTTACTTTGAGAGATGCCCCCAGTAACACTTGGCCACTGGGATTAGTTGTTCCCTTTGGCTAGGAACCCACACTCTTTGAAATTCTAATTGGAAGATGCTCACTGAACCACATTGCCAGTGGAATCGGGCGTTCCCTTCAGGATATTGACCCAGATGCAGGACAATTTCTATACTGGAGGAAATTCCCAGTAAAACTTGCAATTGAAGACAAGGGTATTCCCCTGTTCGTGCTCCACACTTACTACAATGCTGCATTTACAGGCACCTGCAAAAAGCAAGAATACTGGGTCAGAAGTTTATACTTGAGTAGTAACCCGCACTCAGTACAATTCTACAATGACACATCCTCCCAGTAATATGAGGCTGCAGCAATCAGAGGGTCCAGCCTGAGGTTTGTGATCCCCATTCAGTACAATTCCATGAGTAGTAATACCTTTACTCAGAGTGATTCCTAGAGACCTAGGTCAACAGTACACAACATTCCAGTCAATCACTGAATAATGCAGAGTGCCTCTGAACTACAGATAGAGTGTTTTTTTCTCAGTTGAGGAATTATACCACAGTTAGTTTGGAAATGTTAACTACATGCATTGATATCACACATTAGGAACTCATATTAATCCAGCGATCTGTCCTCACAAATATCATGCTTCCACACACTGAGGAAAACACATAGGATAGTCAAAGCCATCCTTACTGACCGTCACTTATCACCCCATAACAACCTGCTGAACCCACCCATTGCCCACATTGTATCTGTGCTCCCATTTGGAGCAAGCTGCCTGAGCAAGATCCACCAACAAAATGCCTTTACACCAAGGAATGGGAAACACCAGGTGTCACTGAGAGGTGGGTCATTACAAAATCCATCTGACCGATAGCAGGCTTTGAATTACCAGAGAGAGAGTGCGGTCTTGCTAAACACTTTCTAGGCCAGCCAGGGCTGGTGCTCAGCCTAACTTCATCAATAAGGCCTCCGTGCAAACCCATTCTGCACAGTATATAGAAATAGACAATGCTGCACATTACTGAGCAACTTCCTAAACAACAAACTGTTCACTTTAAACTCAGTTAGTGAGGACAGTATTGTCCAGCATCGGGATTTTGCAAAATGGAAATAAAATAATTATCAGTCCTAGGTGGAAGTAAGTATGATTTAATGCAAAGATTTATACGCCTTACCAGGAATACCAAAAATGGCAAGAGTGGTGTAGTATACTTTAGCGATCATTTACCTTAGAAAATACATTTTGTTGTTTATGAAATAACCTCTCCCTTCCTGCTGCTGACAATCTGTCGGAATTGTAGAATTCTCTCAGAATTGGAGATGAGACAGTTCCAGAGACTTTATTTAATATTATGTGGTATCTCCACTGGGAAACTGTGATTACACCTTCAATTTTTTTTTATATAATTTGAACAAACAGATTAGAACAGGTTTATTTTAATGATGTGATATCATTGAGATTTACATCTGTAATTGAATACCCCAAACACTGGATTAATCTGATCCTTTCAGGTCCCAAATGTTAATTCCAACTTGTCTTCAAACAACTAGGCTTGCGTTACTTCACTCACTATCAGACCCATCAATATCTAAACATCTTTTGATATTCTTTTCAGTGACGTCCTTCATTTTACAGAAGCTATTGAGTCATTCAGTACCTCATGTTGGAGACCTCCTTGAGAGCTGTTCTACTGCACAGTGTTATACCACTGCTTTCCCTGTTCATTCAGTTTTACAACTCATTTGGGAAACTCTATCTGTGAATGAACACTCTAATACAGAACCTGAAGCTGATACTGACCACAAGAACAGCTGGAACTTACACCAGGTAATATTTCCTCACAACAAAGACAAAAAATAAAGAAACTAATTCAGAACCTTAACTTCAGAATTCTTGAATGACAGAATCACATTGAACAAAAGAGGCCCTTTGGCCCATCATGTTTGTCCTGCCAAAATGACATTAAATCTACATCAGTCCTGCTCTAATAATCTATGCCTCAATGGGCAAAGGCATGTGTTCTATCTGCCCTCTTAACTACCCTATTAACATGTCCTGCTACATGCAGGGATCTGTTAACAAGCACCGCAATATCTTTCTATTCTTCCAAGCTTCATAGTGTCCCACTATTCATTGGATACTGCCTTGTTTTATGACTTCTAGCAAAGTGCATCACCTCAGATTTATCAGAGTTATATTTCATCTGTTACTGATCCACCCATCTTATCAATCTGTCCATTTCTGTCTGTAACCTAAGTTTACTTTCCTCACTGCCAACTACCCAGTCAATATTTATGTCATTTACAAACTTACTTATAATAGCCAACCTCGCTCCTGTACACCCCCACCCCCCAACCACACTCATACATACACACACACATTCATATCATTTCTGAATATCACAAACAATAAGGGACCAGCACTGATCCCTGTCGTATGCCACTGCACACCAGCCTCCAATTATACAATCAGCCTTCTATCAACAGAGATAGTAAGAACTGCCGGTGCTGGAGTCTGAGATAATAACTCACTCAGAGATAGTAAGAACTACTGAATAACTCACTCAGAGGTAGTAAGAACTGGCGAATAACTCACTCATTTTCTGAAGATGAGTTCTGACTTGAAATGTCAGCTTTCCTCCTCCTCTGATGCTGCCTGGTCTGCTGTGTTCCTCCAGCTCCACACTGTGTTATCTTCTATCAACAACCCTTGCCGCCTCTAACAGAGCCAATTTTGGAGCCAACTTGCTAAGTTACTCTGGATGCTATGTGCTTTTACCTTCGTTATCTCCCATGCAGGAACTTGTCAAAGGCTTTGCCGAAATCCATATAAACTCCATCAATTGCCTCACCTTGTTCTACAGGCCTGGTTACCTCCTCACAAAACATCCCCCCCTCCCCCATCGTTGTATTAGGCATGACCTCCCTCTGACAAACTTGTGCTGACGATATATGATTAAGCCTTGTATCTTAAAATTGAGATAAATTCCTTCCTTCGGAATTTTCTCCAGCAGTTTCCTGGACACCCATGGGATACCCATTAGTTTGTTATTCCTGGTCTATCTCAACCACCCTTCTTGAAAAGTGGAAACACATCTGCTGTCTTGCAATCTCCTGACATCTCGCCTGTGGCTGGAAAGAAAGTAGAAGTTTGGGTCAGAGTCCCTGCCATTTCCTCCCTCCTCAGTAACAATTCCTTCGTACCTCAGGGTTTGTCCACTTTTAAGCTCACCAACCCTGCAATATCTGCTGCAATACCAGATATAAATCTGCCCAAGAGAGACAGGGAGTGAGATAGTGTTTTTTTTCACATTTTACCTTCCCAATGTTGTTCCCGTCCATTCTGAGGTGGGGCAAAATGCGTTCCCTGAATCTTAGTCTTTGAATTCCAGTTTTTCAGATAAGTATATTCCAAAGTCCTTTAAGCCTAAGGGAAAGGAAGAGTTCTTAATAAAAAGCTCATCATGTGGAATAATGTTTTAGGTATTTCATACTCACACATGCACACACACACACAAACACACGCACACATTATCACACACACACAGGCACGCACACGCACACACAGGTAGATTATTCTACTATCTTTCTACTTAATGCCATCCTTTGCATGGGAAAACAATTCCCTCTGATCATACGTAGTTCCTTCAAACATCCCACTGAGCAAACTCACAAACCCATCGCAATCAGAATCAAACTGAATGGTCTCCAATTATTCACAGTCAATTCAAATTAATGGTGTTGACAGCCCCCACTTTGTCTGTCTTCATTCCCCTTTTCTAGAGGCCAAATAGAGACACATTAATACTACACTCAATAATAAAGAACAAAACTTACACCTTTATTCTGTTATTGGAACATAAATATCAAATTGGGTTCTAAATCAGCCAGGAAGCCAGCCAGTTTATGTTAAGCGATTCAGAAGTATAATTGTGGACCTGGGTCAAATTCTATCATAACAGAACTTCAATTTCATAAATAAATGGAATTATAATGTTGACCATGACACTATTTTCAATTGTTGTAAAAATCCATCTGGTTCACTAATGCTGTCGTTGCCTGGTCTGGGCTACAGGTGACTCCAGACCCACAGAAATTGGTGTGGTTCATGGAGGCCAGCCATCTAAACTCCAGGACTTCACTACAGGAGTTCCTCAAGATTGTGTCCTCGGCCTAACTCTCTTTAGCCACTGTATAACTGACCTTGCCTCATTCATAATGTCAGAAGTCAGAGTGTTCACTAATAATTGCACAATGTTCAGCAGCATTCTCCTCAGATACTGAAGCACTCCTTGTCACAGATCCCAGCAACTTCCAGGCCTGGGCTGACGAGTGGTGATTAATATACATGCTACATAAATGCCAAGCAATGACCGCCTCCAATAAGAGATCACCTAAATAATGCCTCTTGACATTCAATGGCTTTGTGTTACTGAATGCCCTACGATCAACAACATTGGAGTTATCATTGAGCTGGAAATGAACTGGACTCATGGGATAAGTACCGTGGCTACAAGAGCAAGTCAACGGGCAAGAATAATGCAGTGAGTGATGCACCTCATGACTGTGAAAGTCTTTCTGCCATCTACAAGACATGCACCAGGAGTGTGATGGAAAATGCACTCCATTTGCCTGGACAAATGTATCTCCATCAATCCTCAATAAATGGGACATCACCCATATCCAAGCAGCCATATAAAAGCACAATGCTGCGGACACTCAAAATTAGAAATGAAATCAGGAAGTGCTGGAGAAATTCAGCAATGCAGAGTTAAACTTTTGAGTCCAATATAACTCTTCTTCACAACAGTGCTGAAGAGGAGTCATGAAGGATCAGAAACATGAATTCTCTTTCTCTCTTTGCAGTTGCACCAAGCCTGCTGAGTTTCTCCAGTATTTCCTCTTTTAAAACGAAGTAGCTAGTTTGATTGACATCACATCAACAAGCACGCAATCCAATGCACCAATGTTCAGTAGCAGCATCATGTATTATTGATAATATGCATTGCAGGAATTCACAAATGCTCCTTAGACAGCATCTTCCAAATCCACAATCACTACCATCCTAAAGATAAGGGCAGCAGATGTGTGGGAACACCATGACCTGCATGTTCCCTTCCAAGCCACTCACCATCCTGACTTGGGATATATATATCTATATATATATATATTCCTTTAGTAAATTCTCTGTAGTCCCAGTGGACCACAGAGCTGCTCTCTCATTAGTGAGACACAACTAATTGTGAGGTTAACCTAAAGGTCACCTTGCCTCAGGGGAGGGGTGAGGTTGAGAATGTGGGACCTTCGAGGTGATCTCAGCCAGTGTGAGAATTGAACCCGTGCTGTTGGTGTCACTCTACATCACAAACCAGCTGTCCAGCCACCACTGCTGCAGGGGGACAGTTAGCACAGTTGGCTGGACGGCTGGTGTGAGCTGCAGAGAGGCGATGTGATCCTTAGGTTAAACCCACTACCAGTTGTCTCTCTCTGTCTCTCTTTATGAGAGTACAGCCCTCTGGAACTTGGGCAATCCTTCAGTGTCCCTCTGTCAAAATCCTGGAAAATCTCTTTGCACCCCTCTCCTTTACACCACCGACCAATTGTTCCTACACCGTCAGGACTGCAAAGGCACAAGAAAGTAGCTCCCACCACATTCTCAAGGGCAATACATTCTGACCCAGCCATCAAAGGTGAAGTCCCCTAAATTAATTGATGAAATGCATCTGAACAACACACCTTGACAGCCAACACTTTGGCTGCTAAAACGTTAAGATAAATGCATACATAAAATTATAGGAGCAGGAAAACTTGACGTTT
>JAHRHZ010000151.1:442280-468530 GCA_024137785.1 Ginglymostoma cirratum | reverse complement strand
TCTATCCGCCTCCCCCTCTCTCCCTATTTATTTCAGAACCCTCTTCCCCTCCCCCATTTCTGATGAAGGGTTTAGGCCCGAAACGTCAAGTTTTCCTGCTCCTATGATGCTGCTTGACCTGCTGTGTTCATCCAGCCCCATGCTTGTTATCTCGGATTCTCCAGCATCTGCAGTACCTTTTATCTCTGCATACATAAAATTGTTGGGTTTGTAAACGTTTGGCAGATACTTTCAAATATACTGTGCGTGTGTCTGTGTTTGTGTTTGTGTGTGTGTGTGTGTGTGTGTGTTTGGACAGGAAGGGTATGGATATTGCTGTAAGGGAATTCACCAAATTCCCGAATGCTCTGTTAAACCACATTTTAACCATGATGACATGCATTGAGCAGAGAGCAGTGCTGGCTGAATTTTCTTTGAAATGGTGAAGCATTTTCAGACACCACCATCAGGAAGTGGTTAGTCCATAGAGCAGGTCATAAAATCCCTGCTGCTATAACAGGAATAACTTCCTATAATCTTGAATAATAGTCTGATATTTGGTCAGTCCTTGTGTCTCAGATGTACATACACCACTCACAATCCAAGACTGGTCAGTGTTTGTGTTCGAGAGGAACAAAACATAGTGCCCATGCCAACAGTGCAGCAAACTGGTTACTGTCATTGCAACAAGAGTGTGTTCTGCAACCAACATTGAAGCTGTAATTGTATTTGAAGAGTATTGTTATCCCTGGTGTGACTGTGGGATAACACAAGTCTGAGGAGAGCACAGTAACTTCTAGAGTGAGCAGTTTCACATTCAACCCGACAATATTTGATAACTGATAGTATGATATCAAAAGTACGGATCTGAAGGAGATGGTGAACGAGACTTGGGTGAAGAGCAGGCTCAGGATGAACTGTCTGAGAAGAGTTCCCATCACCTGTCCTGTGGAGATAAGCTCACTGCCAGTATTTCAAAACCTCACTTTCCAGGTGTAAATATTGCCTTATTTAAATATCTAATGTCATTTTCAACTGATGCTTTCAACCTGATGCACACAAAACAAACCAAATCTGAGTATATTTGTTGATGATCTGGCGAAGTTGGACTGGATGTGGATAATTGAAGAAAAAGTAATGACAAGTCAGTGGGAGGATTTCAAAAGTGAAATTCTGGAGACACAGTGTAGACATGACCCAACAACAGACATCGTTATACTTCCAGATCTAGATCCCCATGGGTGTCCCCAAGTACACAGGGAGAGATGAAACCGTAAATTTAAGATACTGATAGTCACAAAAAACATAAAAATATAGAAAGCCTCATAGAAAATCTAAATGGATGATGTGAAATTAAAACAAAATTGGAAAGGCCACAGAAGCGTGTGGACACATTAGTGGGTAGGATGAACAGATAAAGATGTTTTATCAGTAGATTAAGAGCAAAAAGATAACTATGAAAACTATAAGGCTGTCAAAGTAGTATAATTTATGTAAGCTAATGCACACTCATGATTAATACACATAACAAACTGTAATAATCCAAACTATTCCATGTTAGTTTATTAATCACCTTGAATCGTGTAACTGTGTTTGTGATTTATTCCATATTGATGAATATAAGCCTGTGGTGGTGAAGATCTATGTGGAAGATTTGTCTAAGGCAGCATCTCATGAATTGGCATTGAAGTAAACGTTTTCCCTTCACCAAAGATCTGCATCTGGGGAAGATTGGCCAGAACATAAACACTGTTGGAGAACTGTGTCCCATTATTTCTATGATCATTAAGATAAGGCATTTGGAAATAACACCCCAGACAGCTGCCCGTATTTCTTTAACCGTAACCTTGAAGAGAGGAGCAGGGAAATGACATCTGGGGACAGCTTCAAACATGACTGAAATCAGTTAAATGGGCCTATACCAGGAATTTCCTAACATGACTAAAGCACCTAACCTGCACATCCATGAACACTATAGACAATAATGGGAAATGTTTTCATCTTTCTGTAGTTCCTAACAAATAAAAATGTCCAGAGGGAGCCGCTCTGCGTCGCCTCAAGGCCACTCCAGCTTCCTCCTTGTCTTGGGGTGACGTCACCGCGCAAACCCTTGCGCCTTTGCGTCACTCAGGTCATTGTAAGACTGTCAGAAATAATAGAATGAACAGAGGCCCTATTTATTTCAGAACCCTCTTCCCCTCCCCCATCTTCTGACGAAGGGTTTAGGCCCGAAACGTCAAGTTTTCCTGCTCCTATGATGCTGCTTGACCTGCTGTGTTCATCCAGCCCCACACCTTGTTATCTAGAATGAACAGCGGGTCAGGAGCAAATTGTCCCCCCAAAAAATCTGCCGCTTGTTGCAGTGACGCGGGGAGGCCAGAAGAGGGTGGCATTGTATCACCTTAAACATAAGAGAGGGGAGCGGTTTCCCAGATTCAACGGATACAGCCCTCAAAACAACAGAGAGCTGAATGCATAGAGACAAGATACGGAGACACACATCCGCGCACACAGTCAGAGATAGACACACACAAATACAGAGAGAGAAACACACAGGGGCACATACGTAACACCGAAACACAGGCACACAGAGACAGATGGACACACGGAGACATATACATATACAGAGACAGAAACTCATGAATATACACACACAGGCGGAGACAATCATGCAGACACGCAGAAACGCTTGTCCTCTCTCTCTTTCATACTGAATCTCACTATCTCAATAATTCTTTCGTACAATCTCTCCATCCCTCTCCCATGCACAATCTCACTCTCATTCATTCTCACTATCTCTCTCTCTCATACAGAATCGCACTGTCGTTCTCTCTCATACACATTCTTGATTTCGTTCTGGTGTCTATTGGGACCAAGGGATATGGGGAGGAGGGTGGGATTAGGGACTTGAGCTCAATGATCAACTTTGATTATATTAAGTGGGGGAACAAGCTCAAGGGACCGAATGGCCTACTCCTGCTCCTAACTTCTATGTGTCTATGTAATGTCTCCAGACAAGACCTACATTGGGTGGGAGAGAAAGCCGTGGGGATGACCAAAAAGGCTGTAAATTGACAATGAATAGCGTCAATTAGTGGGCAAGTAATTGGCAGATGGAAATAATGTGGAGAAATGTCCGCTTGCAGCTGATGTTTCCCAACTAACCCAGTGACATATTAAAATCCCTGTTCCTTGCCCAGTCCACACTTCCAGACACAGTGAGGTTTTGTCCCTTGAGGGAAGGCAGTTTTCTGACTGGATATTATTACATTGCAACATGAAGTTACTGAGTGTAACAGAAGTTTACTACATCCCATCACATCATCTACTTTGCCACCTATATTGTGTGAATTCTATTTAAAACATTGACAGACTGAAATTAATGTGTTGAAATGTGATTCACGTTAGATACCATTGACATGGCCTCTAGCAAGGCACTTGAAAAGGTACATCATGTCAGGCTGGTACAGAAGGTAGAGTCTCATTGGATCTGGGATATGCTGGCTAGATGGATGTATATCATAGGAGACAGGAAGTAGTGGTGGAAGGGTGCTTTTCGGAATGGAGATTGGTAACTAGTGGTGTTCCACAGAGATCAGTGCTAGAATCTTTGTTGTTATCAATGATCTGGAGGAAACTGTAATTTGTCTGATTAGTAAGTTTGTGGATGACACCAAAATTGGGTGAGGCTGGAGCAGTGCTTTCCATCATGTCGCATGATGTCAGAGTACTTCCTGTGTTCTGTTAGGGCCAAGTTAAAATTAATGTTAAATTTAGAGAATCATCAGGAATATTAGCAGATGATAACCATCACTGCTAATGACATTGCACAATATATTGCATTGTGATGAAGAGTCAATACCATTATATTACATTGTCGTTCTTGGACTAAATAATATTATTAAACAATGACTTGTTGAAGATTTTGTTTAATTAATGTGATTCCACAACATTGATGATTAAGGGCATGGTCTATCCAGCCTTCACAAAATATGCCCAGGGCACTTACCCTCCGAGATCATCTTCCCTTCCCAAGTTTAATGTTTGGAAATTCTTGGCCTGAGCTTTGTAACTATCCCCTGATGACCCAGCAGTACTAAGGCAGAAAATCATCCCTTGTTAGTTAAAGGTCTGCAATTAATTGTTTTTACGCACTTATTATGTGACCTCATTTACTTCACGGACATAATCTCACATACGTTTGACTTGGAACCAGAAAACTTGAGGGAATTTGCTCATTCTTCATAAAAGAATAGAATAGCATCCTTGCAGTGCAGAAACAGGTCATTCAGCCCAATAAGTCCACACTAACCCTCTGAAGGGCATCCCATTTAGATCCATTCCCTCACCCCATCCCTGTAACCCTGCAATTCCCATGGCTAATGCACCTAATCTACACATCCTGAACACTATTGGTAATTTAGCATGGCCAATTCACTTCACCTGTTTTGGACTGTGAGAGGAAACCAGAGCACCCAGCGGAAACCCACACAGACACAGGGAGAATGTGGAAATGTTGGAGACTGGTTGGGGGGGGGGAAACAGTGGTCACTGTTTTGCACTGGGGACTGAGAGGAGGAGGCAGCGATCACTGCTTTGCATTGGAGACAAGAGAATTCACAGTTAACAGAATGGTTAACACTTCTCCATATCGAGAACATTTGCTATCCTGCTATTGGAGCCTCTGGTGTTCCTGGTAAAGCAACTTTTTTTTCAAGGGCAGTGAATGTCATGGTATTCATGTGACAGATTTCAAGAATAGTCCTCATTGCAGAGTTGTTTATCTACCAGAAGTAATTGGGGAATATGTATTTTTTGCTGCACATTTACTGAGCATCTCCTCCAGGATGAGTATCAGCAAAGAAAATCAAATCGTCAGACTTTAATGTAATGTTTCTGATTAAACTGAACACTTTACTCGAATCTACACATGTTCAGCAATTATCTGGAAGTTATATCTAACTTATGGCAATGTCTAAATAAAATTTGTTGGAAAGGCACAGCCAATAAATCTTCAAATAGACTTTTCCTTAGATGAATTGTCAGTGGCATTGATCTATATCATTAAAACAAATCTGCGGCAAGCTCTGTGTAATATCAAATCTGAGTATATTCCAAATATTTGCTGTGTTTTTTTTTAAATGGAAGTCCTGCTTGTTTATCTCTTCTCTCTCCCTCTTACAGCAAACCTACTGCCCATTGTCATTCTCTCCAGTGGAAATTATGGACTTTCCAAAAGTATTTCAGTTTACATGATCATCATGGCAACAGCAAATTTCCTGGTCATATTTTTCAATGTCATAGTATATCACATTTTGCGTCATCACTTTCCAGATTCATTTCTGTCCTACACAGTTGTTTGTAAGTTCATCCTGTGCGTTAATCTTGCCATATTGGATATACCTGTGAGGTTTACTGTCTTCTTCACAAATGACCATTTTGTTACTATCTGTTGTCAGAAGTTTAAAGCACATTATTGCACAGTGAGAACTGCCACAGTGATCGTAACCATGCTCCCTGCCCTGATTTCTTTGGGGAACATACCCTTCTGGTTTGCTTATGACCCTGAACAAATAGTTTCCAATGTTGCCTGGGGTTGTCACTCCAATGTGGCCTTTTGCACATCAACTGCAGGTCAGGCATACTCCTGGGTGAAAAGTATTTTAGTTGCATGGCTGCCTTTTTGTTTGATATTACTGTTTAACTCTTTGACAATCAGGCATATTTTAGTGGCCAGCAGAGTCTGCAGGGGACTGCAGGGTCTCAGCAATGAGAATAGCACTGACCCAGAGAGGAAAAGCAGGAGGAAATCCATAGCTTTACTGTTCAGTCTATCGGGCAGTTTTGTCCTCTTGTGGCTTACACTGGTTGTTAACTTTTTAACAGTGCATTACCGAGGTGGTGATACAGCTTCGACATACATCGCCACTGAAACAGGGAACATTCTTATGTATTTCAGTTCCTGTATTTATGCAGCTACACAAACCAAATTCAGGGAAGGGACGGAGAAGATGAAGAAATCTCCTTTCATTTAAATATTGATTTGGTTGGAAAAAAGTTAAACCAAGGCTTTCTTCCCAAACTGAATAAATATCGGCCTGTGTTCTCACTCTGAATGCTCTACTCAGTTATGGCTCAGAAGGATTGCACTTGTGAAAAATGAAATATTCTCAGAATGTATTTTCTCAAACTGTACGCTATGTTTGATGCCTGCTCATTTCTCAGGGTGAAACAGCCCTGATGGTTTTTACCTCCATCCAGTCAAATAGCTCTCACTGTTTTACCTGCCAGGGGCTAAACATCATAACAACCATTTTTTGTTCAGCAGCATCTCTGTTATAATATTGAACAATAGTCCAGCCCTCTGAATTGCACAGCCTCACCTCCATTTTCCTCATGGATGGGACTGCCAGCTTCTGATTTGATTCTCACCTTGCCCTTCTGTAAGTGCTGGTAAGTTCATTTGTGATGCACAGTTTTGGCAACAGCACATGGGTTCAAACACTGTCACTGACTGAGGTTACGGTAAAGTACTCTTGTCCTCAACCCAAGGATGGAAAACAGAAAACAGGAAAAAATGTGTGTTAGTCTAACATTTATCATTGGGAGAAATATTGCCCTCATGCCTTTTTCAGGAGGTAGTAGCAGTAAATCAAGAAACTTTTAATAAAATGAAGCAGAGCCAACATTATTCTTTAAAAAGCAAAGCATAATATCTAATTAATCTGTATCTTATGAAGATAAATCAAGCAGGATAGATAAAGGGTTGTCTGTAGATGAGGCACATTTCAATTTCTTAAGGATATTTTATAACAGACCAGAAATAAATAGCACATGGTGGTGGGGTTCAATATGTTAATTTAGATTGCGAGTTGAGTCTTGATGAGAAAAAGAATCAGGGAAAAATGGGTCATTTACACGTAGTTAAACTGTAGCTAGTAGAGTGTTAGAGATCAGCGCTGGAACCATGATACTTGCAAGTTGTATTCACACCAATACAACATCAAGATGGAAATTGATGAGTCAGACAGTAAGAGTCTGCAAAAGGAACACAGTCAAGGTGAGTAAACAAAAATGGCATATGGAGAGAGTATCATACTGTACATTGCCCACCTGGGAAACAGCATTGAAAAGCGAAATATGCATTAACTGAAGAAGGATGAAGGATGTTATGTCACAGGCCAGTCCAGGTGACCTCATACACAAATAAAAAATATAGTTATTACACAGGTACAACAAACAATTAGGAAGGAGAAAGAAAAGTCTTTGTTTGACAAGATTGGTGTTTAGAAGGAAAGAGTTCCAACAACTGAACAGTGCTTTGGTAAGATGGCACAGAGTAAACAGTATAGAGCTTTGATATCTCTCTGGGAGTCAAAGAAACTTTTGCAATGTTTAAATAAAAGTCCTGGATATGCACCTGAAGGGTCATAATCTACAGGCTCCAGCACAAGGGCTAGGAATTGGGTGAGGCTGGAGCATTGCTTTCCATTAGTACCAAGATATTGGGCTGAATAGCCTCCTTCTGTGCTGTAAATTTTCCCTGTTTCTGTGAGCTATTTTGTTATCTTCCCCTCTCTGGACAGATTGAGTCCTGGATTTTTGTTTAGACACCATCATTTTTGCTTCTCCTGACCTAAATTAGAACCAAATATTGTTTCATGTCCCAGGACTTAAACTGGATTCTTGCCCGAGGGTGCATCATCTGCTACATTATATTTATATTGCTGTGCATTCCTTGACGTCTGAAACACAGCTTATTCATAAAGGTGGAACGATATTTCTTTCCAGACCAGTGTTTGTTGTGGCTCAGCAGTAACACAATCACTTCTGATCATTTAGCTCAGAAAAAGGTGAACTGCAGGTGACCAGATCCAAATCCAAGGCTCAGTCTACCCAGAGAGGGAAAGACAAATTACTACAGAGAAACAAGTCATTTAGCCCAGTGTGCTGGTGCTGATGGAAGAAAGGCTTCCAACCCCATTTACACTTCCCACCTTTGTGCCTCTGTATTATAAAGATTGTTAGAAAGCTGATATTCAGTGTCCCAAAAGATAGATTGCAAAGGAGCAAATTAACCTTTACGCTCTTCACCTAACTTTGTCAATAAAGACCCAGGGTGTATCTGCCAGTACATATCTAAACATGTCTGATGTCTGAAATTGGTCAGCTGAACTTCCTTACATCACCAAATTCCGATTGAGTTTGAGTTAACCTCAGTAACCCTTAACTTGAATCCCCACAATTTTGTGAATTAGCAAACATTTTTCACCAAATTTTTTGAAGAGAATGTCAGATGACAAATCATCCACTGTGAAGATTTAATTCATACAACGCCATAATCATAATTTAAATATTAAGTCAATAACTAATAAAAATAGAGCTGTAGACAGGATAGCCCATTTTAATAATTATACTGTTATTTGTTACACTAATAACAACTAATAGGCAGGTAAGCAGCACAATGAATGAGAGGTTACCAGCTTAGTCTCTCAGAGTCAGGAAGTTTTTGTTTGGTCGCTCATTGTTAAGTTCAAAAACCACATGACACTAGGTTATAGTCCACAGGTTTATCTGAAACATAAGCTTTCGGAGCATTGCTCCTTCTTCAGATGCTCTTGAGAGAGGAAGCAAAACAACACAGAACCTATAAGTAAAAGACCAAAGGGTCATACACTGATGCGAATTAAACAGACCTAAGATGCTGTCAAATTTTTAATCAGTCAGAAGGGAGTTGCAGGTTTCAATTTGTCATACACAAATCCCTGACTTTCTGTCAAGAGATAAATAAAGATTTAATCAAAAAGAGGTGACATCTCAGACAAGTTTGGTCAGATATCTCAGGTCAGACAATGCATGTTAGGTGTGAGGCCCTGTTTAGAATCTGTTTCTAAAGTAGGATTTATGAAACACTACATTGACTGTCTACAAATTGTGCACTTTTTGAACAAAATAGAATGTATCTGTTAATATAAGTGTGCAAATGTAAATTCACCCCATAGACGTGTGAGAGAGAGAGCGTGCACACGCGAGAGAGAGCATGTGTGAACAAGACGAGCACAAGAATTCCTGGAGGCCTGGTTTTCAACCACCAATACAATTAACAAACATGTTGAAATAGACCGCATCTACATACCACTACTGTACAAAACCAGAAACAAGACTGCCCACCATGACAGACCACACCATATAAATTCACACAGCGGGCCAGAACAACAGCGCTTGAATGGAGGCTACACAGCACTGACAATGTCACCTCAACAGGAGATGAAACATTTGCATGAAAACCGGTCAGCTCAGTGAACCAACCAACAACTCCAACCACAAACCCACCTACAGATCTTCATTAAAACATTAAACACCTATGGGCAAAACATGCTCAAACAAGCTGGAAATTGGGAAACCTATGCCAACTGGCTGAGCACTACCCAACAGCAACTCCATTTTCTGCATGAATGCCTCAGAAACCAGGTACCACCTTGCAGCTTCAAATACAAACCTACCCCACCCCATTAACAACCCACAAGCAAGAAAAACAGCTGAATAAAACAGCCACAGGATGCTATGAGTTATAATAACGGATGCCCATCACCACCACCACAAATACAAACGAGAAATTTAGCTTCAAAAATCTCTATACTTGAACTTGACCAACCAACAATGGACCACAACTCTCAAACAGGCCATCAGGGTCAAGCAAAACTGGACCAGAACCAAGAAGAGGCTCACACCACAAGAAAAACTGACAAAACTGATGCATAGCATGACAAGAACAAACCAGACACATGGATAAGAAATTTATCAGACAGACACCAACAAAACTGTCCTAATATGGGGACTTAACTATAAGGACACCAATAAAAACAGACTTCCTGGCTGCACTTGAGGCTACACTGAAATCGAATGGACTCACAGACAAAACACAACAAGCCATCCCGTCAAACTATAGTCCCTAAACTGAACAGGAGAAGTGAGACAAACACACTCAACACATCGGAAATAAAAGCCCTCAAAGGACTAAAAGGAGTATAGGAACATCATAATCTTACCAGCAGACAAAGGCTGCTTAATGGTTATAATGAACAAATCAGACTACATTGAAAACGTACAAAAACTACTTGCAGATACCAGCACTTACCAACAGAGGGAGTCAGATCCCACACCACAGTTAGGGAACAGTATATATACTGTGGAACAAAAACAAAGTAGCTGGAAAAGCTCAGCAGGTCTGCCAGCATCTGTGAAGGATATAACAGAGAACAGAGTTAACATTTCGGGGCCGATGAGCCTTCCTCAGAATGGTTCCGTCAGTACAACTGATGTATATATACATTAAAGAAATTACAATGGACAGGCCAAATAACAAGAACAGACTTCCTAAAAGTGAAACCTGATAGATCAAACACCGCACCCCCCCACCCCCCTATTCTACACACTACCCAAAGTACACAAACCTGTCATCCCCCTCGGACCCATAGTTTACTTGCCAAGCACACCATTACACAGGCTAGCCAAGGAGTTACAACAGAGACTAAAACACCTCACCAACACGTTGATCCACTCCATACACTCAGCATAGGAATTCCTGGATAACATCAGGGACATAAAAATTGACAAGGAGGAAGTGATGGTATCCTCTGACATTACAGAACAATTCAGCTGTATTGGCATGACACTAGCAAAGGAGACACTGGCCGCATTACTGGATAATGTGAAAACACAAACCTCCAAAGAAACCATCGGGAAGGACAACACGCTAAAATTACTAGTCCCATGCCTTAGCACACACTTCGTCTTCAACGGCCAGGTATATGAACAAATTACTGGAACACCCATGGGTTCACCCATCTCGGGGATCACAGTGGAAGCTGTTTTGCAAAGACTGGAACGCACAGCCCTCGCCCAGATCCAGCCTAAACTATGGGTTAGACACGTGGACGATAACTTTGTGATCATTAAATAAGCAAAGTTAGAAGAAACACACCACCTTATTAACAGCATATTCACTGGGATCAAGTTCACCAGGGAAGAAAAGAACAATCAACTCCCATTTCCAGACATAACGGTGGAATGAACAAACAATGGTGAACTCCTTACCAGAGTATACAGAAAGACTACACACACAGACCAAATCCTGAATTACAACAGTAACCACCCCAGTGTCCGCAAACAGAGCTGCGTCAAGACTCTGTTTATATGAGCGATAACTCACTGCAACATCCTGGAGCTGTGCAATAACAGAAGAGGAACACCTATACAGAGTGTTTGCAAACAATGGTTATCTTAACAGCTTCGTCTGCCGATGCCTGGCAAACAAACAACACCAAGAACACACAGTATGCCCTAACGCACTGGCCAACCTATCCTCTGTTAGGGACACATCAGAACTGACTACAAGACTCCTATGACCTCTTGGAATAAGGACAGCACACAAATCAACAGCCACACTTCATCAGTCACTCTCAAAGACAAAAGACCCCATACCACAATGAGCAGGACAAATATGACACATGAAATACCATGCAGCAACTGCAAAAAACGCTACATAGGACAGACGAGCAGGAAACTCACCACCAGGGTACATGAACACCAACTCACAGCAAAACAGCACAACCAACTCTCCCTCACTTCAATACACTCCGATATAGATGGACATCAATTTGACTGGGACAAAATTACAGAACTAGGACAAGCAAGACAGAGACAAACACGAGAATTCCATGAAGTCTGGTTTTCAACCACTGATGCAATTAACAAACATGTTGAAATAGACCCCATCTACATACCATTACCATATAAAACCCAAAACAAGACTCACCACCACGACAGACCATATAACTTCAGAGCGGGACAGAACAACAGCACTTCAACGAAGGCTACACAGCACTGACGATGTCACCTAGAAGGGAGACAAAATATGTACATGAAAAGCAGTCAGCTCGGTGAACTGACCGTCAACTCCAACCACAACCCGAGCTACAGATCTTCGTTAAAACATTAACATTCGGGTGAATCCAAAAAGATTCTTTAAGTATAGTAAAGGAAAAAGAATAACTGGACACAGAATAGGACCCCTCAAAGACCGAAGTGGACATGCATGTGTGGAACTGCAGGAGCTGGGTGAGGTACTCGATGAATACTTCTCGTCTGTGTCTACCATGGAGAAAGACATGAACACTTGGGAACTTGGTGATGATTAGTTGGTTAGTGATGATATCTTGGGGACAGTCCATATCATGGTAGAGGAAGTATGAGAAGTATTAGAATGTATGAAAGTGGATAAATCTCCAGGTCCTGATCAGATATATTCAAGAATCTTGCAAGAGGCTAGAGATGAAATTGCGGGGGCTCTGGCTGATATATTTGCATCATTAGCCATGGGTGATATCTGAGAAGACTGGAGGGTAGCGAATGTTTTGCCCTTATTCAAGAAGGGTTACAAACAAAACCTGGGAATTATGGGCCAGTGAGCTTAACATCCATGGTAGGTACATTACATGAGAAAACGCTGAAGGATAAGATGTACATGCATTTAGAAAGACAGGGTTTGATGAGGAGTAGTCAGCATGACTTCACGTGTGGAAGATCATGCCTCACAAATTTGTTAGCATACTTTGATGAAGTCACCAGGAAGACTGATGAGGTCAGGGTGGTAGATCAAGTCTATATGGATTTCAGTAAGGCCTTCGATAAGGTTATTACACATGGTAGACTGCTCTGGAGGTTTAGATCATATGAAATCCAGGGAGAACTGGAAAATTGGATACGCAATTGGCTTGATGGTAGGAAGCAGAGGGTAACAGTGAAAGGATGCTTGTCAGACTAGAGGCCTGTGACGAGTGATATGCGTCAGGAGTCAGTGCTGGGCCCATTGCTGTTTGTCATCTATATCAATGATTTGGATGAGATTGTACAAGGCATGATTAATAAGTTTGTGGATGACACTAAAATAGGCAGTATCGTGGACAGTGAGAAAGGTTAACAGAAATTGATATTGGAAACAGTGCTGAAGAAATTTACAAGGATGTTGCAAGGACTCAAGAGATTATAGGGAGAGGTTGGACAAGCTAGGACTGTTTTCTTTGGAACATGGGAGACTGAGGGGGGCATCTTATAAATGTGTATAAGATCACGAGAGGCATGGATCCAGTGAATGCACTCAGACATTTTCCCAGGCTTGGGGAATTGAGGTCTAGAGGGCATCAGTTTAAGGTAAGAAGGGACAGAATAGATGGGAGCCTGAGGGACAACTTTTTTATGCAGAGGGTGGTACGCATATGGAATAAGCCACCAGCAGAAGTAGTTGAGGCAGGTACATTAACAACATTTAAAAGGCATTTGGATGAATACATGGATAGGAAAGGTTCAGTAGGATATGGGCTAAGTGCAGGGAAATGGGGTTAGAGCAGATGGGCATTTTGGTCGGCTTGGACCAACTTGGACCGAAGGACCTGCCTCCGTGCTGTAGGACTCTATGACTCTATGATACAGTCCCCAAAACAGAGACCCCATTGCACAGAGACACAGACACGGACAGACACACCAACATAGAAACACAAATACGCACACTGAGACACACACACATACCCCCACACACACAGATATTCAGACAGTGGTAGACAGACACATATAGATACAGAGACACAGTGGGGTCAGTCTGCCACACATGGTAGGCTGCTCTGGAAGGTTAGATCATGGAATCCAGGTAGAGTTGGCAAATTGGATACACAACTGGCTTGATGGTAGGAAGCAGAGGGTAATAGTGAAAGGATGCTTATTGAACTGGAGTGCTGTTAAACAAACCACTAGATGAGGAGGCTGCTCTCCAATAACTAAATCCTCAGTTATGGGGAAGCCCAGCACATCAGTGCAAAAGAAAAGGCTGAAGTATTTGCAACAATCTTCAACCAAAAATACTGAGGAGTTGATCCATTTCAGCCTGCTCTTGAGGTTCCCACATTCACAGATACCAGTATCCAGCCAATTCAATACTGCAAAGTTTGTAGGTCCTGACAACATCAGTCTCGAAAACTTGTCACATGCCTAGTAAAGGAGTTCCAGCACAGCTATGGTCCTGGCAAGTACCCATAATGTGAAAAATTACCCAGCCATGTTCTGCACATAAACATGAGGGCAAATATGATGTGGCCAATTAACAGTTCATCTGTCCATTCTAACATGAAAATGTGAAGGAAGGTGTCATCAACAGTGTTATAAAGCAATACCTGGTCAGTAATAACCTGCTCACTGATGCCCAGTTTGGGTTCTGCCAGGTTCTGCCACTCAGCCAATTACAGCCTTGGTTCAAAGAAGTTGAACTCCCGAGGAGAAGTGAGAGTAAGTTCCCTTAACATCAAGGCACCATTTGACCAAGTGTGACATTAGGAGCCCAAGTAAAACTACAGTCGATGAGAATCCAGAGAAAACGCGATGCTGGTTGCAGTAATATCTAGCGAGAAGGAAGTTGCCTGTTGCTGTTAGTGTCAACAATCTCAGCTCCAGAACATCCCTGCAGGAGTTTCTCAGGGTAGTGCCCTAAGTCAAATCATCTTTGGCTGCTTCATCAATGAACTTCCCTCCTACATAAGGTCAGAAGTGGAAATGTTCACTGATGACTGCACAATGTTCAACACCATTCACAACTCCTCAGGCACGGGAACAGTTCAGGTCTAAATGCAGCAAGACTTAGTCAACACTAGGCTTGAAATTTCAAGTGACAAAGAATACTTGAACCACACAAGTGCCTGTCATGAGCCATCTCCAAGAATTGAGGATTTCATCATTGCTCCTTGACATTCACTGGCAGTGCCATCTCAAAATCCTGACAATAACAACATCCTGCGAGTTAGCATTGAGAAGAAACTGAATTGGACTCACCATATAAACATTAGTCCCTGATCTACATTTGGAGCTAGAAGTCTCCTGCAGCAAATAACTCATTCTGATTCCAAAAGCCTGTTCACCATCTGTGTGACAGAATACTTTGCTTGTCTGGATGAGTGCAGCTCCAAAAATACAGAAGCTTGACACCCTGCAGGGCAAAGCAGCCCGCTTGATTGGTGCTTCATCCACAAATATTCACTCCGTACGGTAGCGATGCAAAGCAGCAGCAGATTGGACCATTTAATGATGCTCTGCACAAATTTACCAAGGATCTAATGAGAACACATTTTGAACACATGACATCTAACAAATAGAAGGGCAGGGGTAGCAGATAAATGGGAAGTTTACGACACAGAACCAGGGATCAAATCTGGTTAAATGGAGAGTGCAGGAGGGCGTTAACTAGCTATATCTAAAAGGAAGGTATCAACCTGGTGAAGCTACAATACAGAAATACTTGAGTGCTGAGGCCCATAAGAAGCAAGGGATAGACAGGGCTAAGTGAATCCACAACCTATGGATCAGACATAAGCTCTGCAGTCCTGCAACTTCCCATCATGAATGGTCATGGACAATTTAACAAACAACCATTTTCACTTGAATGTTGGGGCTGAGGGGTGACCTGATAGATGTTTACAAAATTATGACAGGCATGGACAAAATGGACAGTCAGTCTTTTTCTGAGGGCAGGAATGTCAATTACGAGGTGACATAGGTTTAAGGTGTTATGGACCACACCAGAGTACTCTCCCAAAGTATGGTAAGGAGATTTGATTTATTACTGTCACTTGTCCCGAGATGCATTGAAAAGTATTATTTTGCACGCAATTCGGTATAAATCATACCTTACATAAGTACGTCAGAGTAATACAGTGTTACAACTACAGAAAAGGTGCAGGAAAAGATCAACCCTAATGTGTGCCATGTTCTTAAGTCTTGTAACAGCAGGGAAGAAGCTGTTCTTGAATCTGTTGTATATTCTGCCCAATGGAAGAGGGTGGAAGAGATTATAACCAGGATGGGAGGTATCTTTGATTACCTTGGCTGTTTTCCTGATTAGCAGGAAGTGTATACAGAGTTAGTGGAAGGGAAATTGTTTGCATGATGGACTGGGCTGCACTGACAACTCTGTAATTTCTTGCAGTCTTGGGCAGAGCAGTTGCCATACTGAGCTGTGATGCATCTGGATGGGATGCTTTCTGTGGTGCATCTATAAAAATTGGTCAGGGTCATTGCAGAAATGCCAAATTTCCTTAGCCTTCTGAGGAAGTAGAAGTAGTAGAGGCAATCTTCCAACAATGTGATGTGAGACTGTACCAGTTGTGGCCTAAATAACCATTTATAAAATTCCAGCCTATTCTCCTTGTTCTTTTATTCTACACCTTGGCTAATAAATGCAAGTAGCCCATTTGCCTTCTTCACCATTTTAATCGACTTAGCTTGTTAACTTCAGAAATCTGTAGATTTATATCCCAAATTACCACTGATTTTCACTACTTTCCATGGCCCTACTATTCATGGTATAGTCCTTCTTCGCCTTCCCAAATATATGACATCTCACCAATTTCCAAGTCGAATTCCATTTGCCATTGATGTGCAGAGCTGACCAATCTGTTGATATTCTCCTCCACTTTACACCCTCTTCCTCACTACTGACCACCTGGCCAATTTTCATGTCATATGCAAACTTCTTGATCATATCACCTGCATTTATTTCCAAATCCTGAAAATACACCATAAATAACAAGGGCCTCAGCATCAAGCTCTGTGCAACCCCACTGGAAATAGACTTCAAGTCACAGAAACATCCCTCTACCATCTCCCTCTGTTTCCTTCCTCTCAACCAATTTTGGATCCGATGTGCCGCTTTGCCTTCTATCCCGTTGGCCTTTACTTTACCAGATTTCAATGAGGGAATTTATCAGAAGCTTGATGTAATCCATGTAGATTCAAGCAAGTGCATTACCCTCATCACCAATTTTGGCTTCTTCTTCAAGAAAAACCAACAAGTTTGTCAAACACAAACTTCCTTTAATAAATTCTTGCTGATTAACATCTGTATTGATCAGAATTCTTTCTAATAACTTCCCCACCACAGAGATTACACTGATTGGGCTCTAATTTCCTGGCCTACCACTTCCTCCATTATTGTGACACTTGGATAATGTCAGCAGTTCCCCAGTTATCTTGCACTTCACCTGTGGACAGAGTGGATTTGAAAATTACTGCCAGAGCCTTTGATCAATCCTTCTCTCCATCAACAGCACAGGATGCAACTCATCCGTGCCTTCGGTTTAATCCACTTTTAAAGCTACTGAACTTACTAGTACATCCACTCTTTCTACAGTAACTTCATCAAATCTTCAGTCTATCCGATCTGACATCTATCTCTGTCGTCCATTTCTGTCGTGAAGACGAATACATTGACGACTGCGTTCATGCCTTCCCCATCCACTGGTAGATTACCATGGTGCTCCCTAATGGGTCCTACACTGTTCCGAGTTATTCTCGTGCTTTTTAAATATTGAAAAATCTCTATGACTTTTTGTTTACTTGACCTGCCTATGCTTTCTCATAAATTCTTTTGTTTTGATAATTTCCTCCCATTGCACTAATTTTACTAGATTGTTATCTGCGTTGAATGTTTCAATTTTGACCAAAGGTAAAGCTATGTAACCATAAAGCTGTTTAATTTAGCCTACCAACGCCTTTTCCTCACTCAATTTATGGCTGACAGCTGTTTCAAACAATCGCAGAGTTATGGCAGGTTATAATCCAAGTTAACACACAGATCCTGTTTACAGTGGTCTGTGTTATTGTATTTCCATTTTGAGTGCGTATGTGTGTGTGTCTGTCTGTCTGTGTATGTGTGCACCTGTGTGTGAGTGTTACTGCAAGCATGTGTGTCATTGTGTGGTTGCCTGTGCATGCTTGTGTGTGTGTTTGTATGTCTGTGTGCGTGTATGTCAGTGAGTGCCTATCTCTGTGTGTGCAAGTGTATATCAGCGCGCGTGAGAGTGTCTTTGTCTCAGTGTGGAGTGGACATTCTGGTGTCTCCAGGAGAATGAATTGTAAAGGATCAGGGCATTCCAAGTTAGGACACAAATATCCATCCTGGGAATAAGTGATAAAAGATAAATGTTGCTGATAGCTGGATGTGATCATCCAGCTATCCTTTCAGTCACTTCAGCGGCGGGAGTCCAGAAGGAGGCACGAGGGCAGCCTGGGAAGGTGAGTTTCTCCTTTTAAAAACTTACCTCGTGACGCGGAGTGCGCATCGAGCGGAGCAGACACGGGACGGTTGAGTAAGTGAGGTAATATATTTGGGCGGTTGCTTTACCCGAAACACTACTAAGGTTGTGCCTCCCACCCAACCAAAAAGGTTCTGAGCGCCGATTTGGTAGGTTACTAGTTTTTTTCCAATAGTCTGTTTTTTACAATTCAAAACAATGGGAATGGATGTTAGGGCAGTTGCATGCTCCTCCTGTAGGATGTGGGAGGTAAGGGTCGCCACTAGTGTCCCTGCTGACTTCATCTGTGAGAAGTGCACCCAACTCCAGCTCCTTGGAAACCACGTTAGGGAACTGGAGCTGGAGCTGGATGAACTTCGGATCATTCGGGAGGCTGAGGGGATGATTGAGAGGAGTTACAGGGAGGTAGTCACACCTCAGGTACAGGAAAAAGGTAGATGGGTTACAGTCAGGGGACGGAAAGGGAACAGGCAGACAGTGCAGGGATCCCCTGTGGCCATTCCCCTCAATAAAAAGTATACCGTTTTGGATACTGTTGAGGGGGACGACTTACCAGGGGTAAGCCATGGGGTACAGGTCTCCGGCACAGAGTCTGTCCCTGTTGCTCAGAAGGGAAGAGGGGAGAGGAGGAGAGCATTAGTCATTGGGGACTCCATTGTTAGGGGGACAGACAGGAGATTCTGCGGGAACGAGAGAGACTCGCGGTTGGTGTGTTGCCTCCCAGGTGCCAGGGTCCGTGATATCTCGGATCGTGTTTTCAGGATCCTTAAGTGGGAGGGGGACCAGCCCCAAGTCGTGGTCCACATAGGCACCAATGACATAGATAGGAAAAGGGACGGGGATGTAAGGCAGAAATTCAAGGAGCTAGGGTGGAAGCTTAGAGCTAGAACAAACAGAGTTGTTATCTCTGGTTTGTTACCCGTGCCACGTGCTAGTGAGGCGAGGAATAGGGAGAGAGAGCAGTTGAACACGTGGCTACGAGGATGGTGCAGGAGGGAGGGATTCAGATACCTGTATAATTGGAGCTCATTCTGGGGTAGGTGGGACCTCTACAAACGGGATGGTCTGCACCTGAACCAGAGGGGTACCAATATCCTGGGGGGGAAATTTTCTAATGCTCTTCGGGAGGGTTCAAACTAATTCAGCAGGGGGGTGGGAACCTGAATTGTAGCTCCAGTGTACAGGAGGTTGAGAGTAGTGAGGTCATGAATAAGGTTTCAAGGTCGCAGGAGTATACCAGCAGGCAGGAAGGTGGTTTGAAGTGTGTCTACTTCAACGCCAGGAGCATCCGGAATAAGGTGGGTGAACTTGCAGCATGGTTTGGGACCTGGGACTTTGATGTTGTGGCCATTTCGGAGACATCGATAGAGCAGGGACAGGAATGGTTGTTGCAGGTTCCGGGGTTTAGATGTTTCAGTAAGATCAGGGAATGTGGTAAAAGAGGGGCAAGTGTGGCATTGTTAGTCAAGGACTGTCTTACGGTGGTAGAAAGGATGTTTGATGAGGACTCGTCTGCTGAGGTAGTATGGGCTGAGGTTAGAAACAGGAAAGGAGAGGTCACCCTGTTGGGAGTTTTCTATAGGCCTCCGAATAGTTTCAGAGATGTAGAGGAAAGGATAGCAAAGATGATTCTGGACAGGAGCGAAAAGAACAGGGTAGTTGTTATGGGGGATTTTAACTTTCCAAATATTGACTGGAAACGCAATAGTTCAAGTACTTTAGATGGGTCAGTTTTTGTCCAATGTGTGCAGGAGGGTTTCCTGACACAGTATGTAGATAGGCCAACAAGAGGCGATGCCACATTGGATTTGGTACTGGGTAATGAACCAGGCCAAGTGTTAGATTTGGAGGTAGGTGAGCACTTTGGTGATAGTGACCACAATTCGGTTACGTTTACTTTAGCGATGGAAAGGGATAGGTATATACCGCAGGGCAAGAGTTATAGCTGGGGGAAAGGCAATTATGAGGCGATTAGGCAAGACTTAGGATGCATAGGATGGGGAAGGAAACTGCAGGGGCTGGGCACAACTGGAATGTGGAGCTTGTTCAAGGAACAGCTACTGCGTGTCCTTGATAAGTATGTACCTGTCAGGCAGGGAGGAAGTGGTCGAGCGAGGGAACCGTGGTTTACCAAAGAAGTTGAATCTCTTGTCAAGAGGAAGAAGGAGGCTTATGTAAAGATGAAGTGCGAAGGCTCAGTTCGGGCGCTTGAGAGTGACAAGTTAGCCAGGAAGGACCTGAAGAGAGAGCTAAGAATAGCCAGGAGGGGACATGAGAAGTCTTTGGCAGGTAGGATCAAGGAAAACCCTAAAGCTTTCTATAGGTATGTCAGGAATAAAAGAATGACTAGAGTAAGATTAGGGCCAGTCAAGGACAGTAGTGGGAAGTTGTGCGTGGAGTTGGAAGAGATAGGAGAGGCGCTAAATGAGTATTTTTCATCAGTGCTCATACATGAAAAAGACAATGTTGTCGAGGAGAATACTGAGATACAGGCTATTAGACTAGGCAGGATTGAGGTTCATAAGGAGGAGGTGTTAGCAATCCTGGAAAGTCTGAGAATAGGTAAGTCCCCTGGGCCGGATGGGATCTATCCTAGGTTTCCCTGGAAAGCTATGGAGGAGATTGCAGAGCCTTTGCCTTTGATTTTTATGTCATCATTGACTACAGGAATAGTGCCAGAAGACTGGAGGATAGCAAATGTTGTCCCTTGTTCAAGAAGGGGAGTAGAGACAACCCTGGTAATTATAGACCAGTGAGCCTTACTTCGGTTGTGGGTAAAGTGTTGGAAAGGATTATAAGAGATAGGATTATAATCATCTAGAAAGGAATAATTTGATTAGGGATAGTCAACATGGTTTTGTGGAGGGTAAGTGGTGCCTCACAAACCTTATTGAGTTCTTTGAGAAGGTGACTAAACAGGTGGATGAGGGTAAAGCGGTTGATGTGGTGTATATGGATTTCAGTGAAGCGTTTGATAAGGTTCCCCATGGTAGGCTATTGCAGAAAATTCGCAGATATGGGATTGAGGGTGATTTAGCGGTTTGGATCAGAAATTGGCTAGCTGTAAGAAGACAGAGGGTGGTGGTTGATGGGAAATGTTCATCCTGGAGTTCAGTTACTAGTGGTGTACCGCAAGGATCTGTTTTGGGGCCACTGCTGTTTGTCATTTTTATAAATGACCTGGATGAGGGCGTAGAAGGATGGGTTAGTAAATTTGCGGATGACACTAAAGTCGGTGGAGTTGTGGATAGTGCGGAAGGATGTTGCAGGTCACAGAGGGGCATAGATAAACTGCAGAGCTGGGCTGAGAGGTGGCAAATGGAGTTTAATGCAGAAAAGTGTGAGGTGATTCACTTTGGAAGGAGTAACAGGAATACAGAGTACTGGGCTAATGGTAAGATTCTTGGTAGTGTGGACGAGCAGAGAGATCTTGGTGTCCATGTGCATAGATCCCTGAAAGTTGCCACCCAAGTTGATAGGGTTGTTAAGAAGGCGTACAGTGTGTGAGGTGTTATTGGTAGAGGGATTGAGTTTCGGAGCCGTGAGGTCATGTTGCAGCTGTACAAAACTCTGGTGCAGCTGCACTTGGAGTATTGCGTGCAGTTCTGGTCGCCGCATTATAAGAAGGATGTGGAAGAATTGGAAAGGGTGCAGAGGAGATTTACCAGGGTGTTGCCTGGTATGGAGGGAAGGTCTTATGAGGAAAGGCTGAGGGACTTGAGGCTGTTTTCGTTACAGGGAGGGATGTTAAGAGGTGACTTAATAGAGACATACAAGATAATCAGAGGATTGGATAGGGTGGACTGTGAGAGCCTTTTTCCTCGGATGGTGACAGCTCGCATGAGGGGACATAGCTTTAAATTGAGGGATGATAGATATAGGACAGATGTCAGAGGTAGATTCTTTACTCAGAGAGTAGTAAGGGCATGGAATGCCTTGCCTGCAGCAGTTGTAGACTTGCCAACTTTAAGGGCATTTAAATGGTCGTTGGATAAACATATGGATGATAATGGAATAGTGTAGGTTCGATGGGCTTCAGATTGGTTTCACAGGTCGGCGCAACATCGAGGGCCGAAGGGCCTGTACTGCGCTGTAATGTTCTATGTTCTATGTTCTGTGATCAAATGTTAAATTACTTTAGTGTTGAAATTAACCTGACCTCTGAGATGTGACGGGATACACTGTCACTAATTTCTCTAGTCCAGCAGACTGCTGACTACAGATCCCCTGGATACAGTCACAGATACAGCCTGAAGATCAATCTGTACCATTACCAACAACTCAACTCCTCAAGATTGCAATTCCCCCCCTCCCTGACTAATCCCTACCCAAATCTGCAATTCCCCCTCCCTGACTGACGTCCACCTCAGCAATGCATTACTCAATCACTTCATGCTCTCTCCCTCTCCCATTTTCTCTTTCTCTCTTCACCCTCCTTCACCTGCTCTCTCCCCTGTCCACTGCGCTCTCCCTCTCCGTTCATCTCCTTAATCCTCCCTTCCTCTGTCAACAGATGCTGTCTGACCTGCTGACCAATTTCAGCAGCCTCTTACTATTTCTAGTTTTCAGTGCAAGCAATATCTCGCCTTTTGAAAATTGAAATGAATCATGTGCAGGAAACGAAATTCAAGAGAAGTGAAGTGAAAATATTCTGAGAATCTCAGCAAATCTGAGTTCTGGCTCCACGCTCCATTTTGCAGATAATCACCATTAGCAGCAACAAGGAACAAATCTGAGCTACATTTTCAGGGGACGATGAGGTTTATTTGGAAGTCTGTCATTTCCCAAGCAAAACACAACTACGTTGATTGCAAGCAGCTAATCTCACCACTATACCACCAGCTCCCATTGCAACAGGATCGCTATAGACATAGGTAGCAAGATACTCATCATCAGTCTTATGATGGCAAATAAAACATAACTGATGCTCAACCGTTGAAGGAGCCGTCAGGTTGAAACCCTTAAACAGGCAGATTCCGAGCACCATCGTGAAGAGGAGAGGGAACTGGGGAAGTGGACAGGTTTAGGGAGCGAGTCAAGAATGTTAGCTGATCTCAGTTGAAAACTATAGTTTTTCTTGAAATCTAATACTGTCTTTTGTCAGCCATGGCTGAGGGACCTTTACCCCTTTCTTACAATCACTGCCTCCTCTCTCAGGGCCCTGTCCAGAATGTAGCCATTTTCCACTCTCCACATTCTTCTTAAACTTGCTGTGTCCTCCCCAAAATAAAACAACTGCCCTCTGACCACGCTTTAAAGTTATTACCTCCTCTTTTGGCACTTGTTCAGAATGAAGCGTGTCACTCCCCAGGATGTTCTGGATCATTCCACAAAATTATCAAGGGATTCAGGAATTCCAATCAACTTTTTAAAAAAGCCCTCTGTTTGAATGGTTCTTGTTCTGCACGCGGATTCCACTTGGAAATTGTCTGATCTTTGTTTCCTCTGAAGCAGAGGATGAGCTTGTTGTATTTTTCAGTATGTGGGTGGTGAGACGGGTATCCCTCAATGGAGCCTTGAACATGACGCCAGGGGCGCTTGCACATTGACATTACAATGCTGACGGTGGTCACACGGCCTGATCAGAAAGGAATTTGACTTTGAAATAGGTCATGTTCTTACCAGAAGATTGGAGGTTCTGTCAATTCTAAAAATTATATCTGGTTTCCCTGAATTAAACCAACCTGCGTTCTTGTTCATTCGCCCAATTTGCTGTCTTTCGTTCTAAACTTGCAATGGTTCACGGCAAAAACTTACTGTTCAAGATGTCTTTGTGGTTGACACTTTTGGATCCTGTGCCATTTCTAAAAAAAAGACATACACCTCAGTAAGTGATTTGTGTTTACAAGCTTTGTGCCAGTTGTTTAAATTACATTTCAACCTGGGAGCTAATGGAAAAATAACCTTGTTTTAATTGTATCAGAGTTAAAAGGTACTGCAGATGCTGGAGAATCCGAGATAACAAGCGTGGGGCTGGATGAACACAGCAGGTCAAGCAGCATCATAGGAGCAGGAAAACTTGACGTTTCGGGCCTAGACCCTTCATCAGAAATAGGGGAGAAGAAGAGGGTTCTGAAATAAATAGGGAGAGAGGGGGAGGTGGAAACAGGATGGATAGAGGAGAGGATAGGTGGAGAGGAGGCAGACAAGTCGAAGAGGCGGGGATGGAGCCAGTAAAGGTGAGTGTAGGTAGGGGGGTAGGGAGGAGATAGGTCAGTCCAGGGAGGACGGACAGGTCAAGGGGGTGGGATGATGTTAGTAGATAGGAGATGGGGGTGTGGCTTGGGGTGAGAGGAAAAACAGGTTAGGGAGGTGGAGATGAGCTGGGCTGGTTTTGGGATGCGGTTGGGGGAGGGGAGATTTTGAAGCTTGTGAAATCCACATTGATGCCATTGGACTGCAGGGTTCCCAGGCTGAATATGATTTGCTGTTCCTGCAGCCTTCGGGTGGCATCACTGTGGCATTGTAGGAGGGCAAGGATGGACATGTCATCTGAAGAATGGGAGGGGGAGTTGAAATGGTTCGCGACTGGGAGGTGCAGTTGTTTGTTGCGAACTGAGCGCAGGTGTTCTGCAAAGCGGTCCCCGAGCCTCCGCTTGGTTTCCCCGATGTAGAGGAAGCCACAACGGGTACAGCGGATGCAGTATACCACATTGGCAGATGTGCAGGTGAACCTCTGCCTGATGTGGAAAGTCTTCTTGGGGCCTGGGACTGGGGTGAGGGAGGAGGTGTGGGGGCAGGTGTAGCACTTCCTGCAGTTACAAGGAAAAGTGCCGGGTGTGGTAGGGCTGGAGGGGAGTGTGGAGCGGACAAGGGAGTCGCGGAGGGAGTAGTCCCTCCGGAAGGCAGATAAGGGTGAGGAGGGAAAAATGTCTTTGGTGGTGGGGTCTGATTGCAGATGGCGGAAGTGTCGGAGGATGATGCGTTGGATCCGGAGGTTGGTGGGGTGGTATGTGAGGACGAGGGGGATTCTTTTTTGGTTATTGTTGCGGGGATGGGGCGTGAGGGATGTGTTCCGGGAAATGCGGGAGACACGGTCGAGGGCGTTCTCGAACACTGTTGGGGGGAAGTTGCGGTCCTTGGAGAATTAGGACATTTGAGATGTGCGGGATTGGAATGTCTCATCCTGGGAGCAGATGCGGCGGAGGTGAAGGAATTGGGAATAGGGGATGGCATTTTTGCAGGAGGGTGGGTGGGAGGAGGTGTAATTCCAGGTAGCCGTGGGAGTCAGTGGGCTTGAAATGGACATCTGTCTCTAGGTGGTTGCCCGAAATGGATACAGAGAGGTCCAGGAAGGAGAGAGAAGTGTTGGAGATGGTCCAGGTGAACTTCAGGTTGGGGTGGAAGGTGTTGGTGAATTGGATGAACTGTTCGAGCTCCTCGTGGGAGCATGAGGCGGCGCCAATGCAGTCATCAATGTAACTGAGGAAGAGGTGGGGGTTAGGGCCAGTGTAGGTACGGAAGAGGGATTGTTCCACATAACCTACAAAGAGGCAGGCATAGCTTGGGCCCATGCGGGTACCCATGGCCACCCCCTTTGTCTGTAGGAAGTGGGAGGAATTGAAAGAGAAGTTGTTCGGCTAGGCGGATGAGGGTGTCGGTGGAGGGGGATTGGTCCGTTCTGCGGGACAGGAAGAAGCGGAGGGCCTTTCAGCCATCAGCATGGGGAATACAGGTGTATCGGGACTGGACGTTCATAGTAAAAATGAGGTGTTGCGGACCAGGGAATTGGAAGTTCTGGAGGAGGTGGAAGGCGTGGGTGGTGTCACGGACGTAGGTAGGGAGTTCCTGGACCAAGGGAGTGAAAATGGAGTCTAGATAGGTGGAGATGAGTTCGGTGGGGCAGGAGCAGGTGGAGACAATGGGTCGACCACGGCATTCAGGTTTGTGGATTTTGGGGAGGAGATAGAAGCGGGCGATGTGGGGTTGGGGAACGGTGAGGTTGGAGGCAGTGGGTGGGAGGTCACCTGAGGTGATGAGGTTGTGGATGGTTTGGGAGATGATGGTTTGGTGCTCGGGGGTGGGGTCATGATCCAGGGGGCGGTAGGAGGAGGTGTCAGAGAGTTGGCGCCTGGCCTCAGCAACGTAGAGGTCAGTGCGCCATACTATGACTGCCCCTCCCTTGTCCGCGGGTTTT
>JAHRHZ010000151.1:410590-437280 GCA_024137785.1 Ginglymostoma cirratum | reverse complement strand
CAAAAAAGAATCCCCCTCGTCCTCACATACCACCCCACCAACCTCCGGATCCAACGCATCATCCTCCGACACTTCCGCCATCTGCAGTCAGACCCCACCACCAAAGACATCTTTCCCTCCCCACCCTTATCTGCCTTCCGGAGGGACCACTCCCTCCGCGACTCCCTTGTCCGCGCCACACTCCCCTCCAGCCCCACCACACCCGGCACTTTTCCTTGTAACCGCAGGAAGTGCTACACCTGCCCCCACACCTCCTCCCTCACCCCAATCCCAGGCCCCAAGAAGACATTCCACATCAGGCAGAGGTTCACCTGCACATCTGCCAATGTGGTATACTGCATCCGCTGTACCCGTTGTGGCTTCCTCTACATCGGGGAAACCAAGCGGAGGCTTGGGGACCGCTTTGCAGAACACCTGCGCTCAGTTCGCAACAAACAACTGCACCTCCCAGTCGCGAACCGTTTCAACTCCCCCTCCCATTCCTCAGATGACATGTCCATCCTTGGCCTCCTGCAATGCCACAGTGATGCCACCCGAAGGCTGCAGGAACAGCAAATCATATTCAGCCTGGGAACCCTGCAGCCCAATGGCATCAATGTGGATTTCACAAGCTTCAAAATCTCCCCTCCCCCAACCGCATCCCAAAACCAGCCCAGCTCATCTCCACCTCCCTAACCTGTTTTTCCTCTCACCTCAAGCCACACCCCCATCTCCTATCTACTAACATCATCCCGCCCCCTTGACCTGTCCGTCCTCCCTGGACTGACCTATCTCCTCCCTACCCCCCTACCTCCACTCACCTTTACTGGCTCCATCCCCGCCTCTTCGACTTGTCTGCCTCCTCTCCACCAATCCTCTCCTCTATCCATCCTCTATCCGCCTCCCCCTCTCTCCCTATTTATTTCAGAAACCTCTTCCCGTCCCCCATTTCTGATGAAGGGTTTCGGCCCGAAACATCAAGTTTTCCTGCTCCTATGATGCTGCTTGACCTGCTGTGTTCATCCAGCCCCATGCTTGTTATCTAAGCTTTATCCCCACTGTCTTTGTCTCGTTTCATTTCTTTGTGAAATATAAATGTGTTAATGTCAGCAGCTCAAAAATAGTCTGCCTCTGGCAATTCATCCACAAGCTCAGCTTCATTTTGTAACGTTAAATCTAGAATTGCTCTCCCTCTCATTCAGCTCCCGCATGCTAAAAAATTTGATGAAATTGAATGTTGTGCGCTTGGTGCCTTCACTCTGTTCATTTGCTAATTGTTATTTGAGGGGTGAAATCACCAACTACTTCTGTTCTATTGTTTTAACATTCAGAAATGTCTTTCATTCTGCTTTTCGATTTTCCTCAGTGGATTTTGTAGTCAACAGTAAACTGCTAGCAGTGTAGCTGCCACCTTAAAGTTCTCAGCTGAATCCTTATCACCTCTTTTATTGATTCATCTAGTATATCAGTGAGGGCCCTGTTAACCAGAGTGGAGGAGGAGTATGCTCAGTTCAGGAGCTCCTATTGGATACACAGGGGTGGACGATGACACCAACAGAACAGATGGAGGTCCAATAACAGGGAGAATGGAGTGGGCCAAAAACAAAAAGAGTCTAGCAATTGTACAACTAAGTTAATGCCTCAGAAGAACCATAAATGTAAGATTTGCTTCCAATTGCTTTCCATTCAGTAAGCCACAGTGCTCCCACGCAACTATTTCACCCCACACCTCGAGCCTTTTATTCCTGCCATGACTTTTATTGTATCACTTAAAAAATATCTAAGCTCAGTACATTCCTCTTTATCAATGAAACATTACATCCTCAAAGGAATTCAATAGAATCACAAAACATGTCGACTCAGCCAGGTTAACTTGAACTGATCAATGTGTCCTGCTATATTTGGTTGAATAATACCCTCCAACAGTTTCCCTGTGGCATGTTAAGCCAACTGGCCTATGCTTCCTGCTTTCTGTCTCCCTTTTTAAATGCGGGGCTTCCACCTGCCATCACCCAATGCACTGGGACTGAACCATGAATCACCAGGAAGTGTGACAGTTTCCAAGAATTGGATAGTAAAACTCTTTCACTGGATGGTTAGCATCCATCACAGGATGATTTCAAAAGGAGCTGTAAGATTCTGACTGATGCATGGCCAAGGCAACGGAATTCAATCTATATTTTTGCAGACATCTTGGTTTTGAAACCAACATGGCAGCAGAGAACAGAGACTCTGCATACTTTTCACTGTCCTCATGTATTCCTAAACTTGAGGACATGTGACAATAAAATCTAATTCTAACATCAAGCCTCTAGTGAGTCAATTAGATTAACTAAATAATTTGATACTTCCAGTTATTTAACAAACATACTCAGGGATGGTTTGTTTTGTACACTTCAGATTGAAATCAATCATTGGCAATGACATTAGAAAATAAAGTAAGACGATATTTACAACTGGAAAGTGAAGTTTTCAAATTCTGGCAGTGAGCCTATCTCCACAAGACGGCTGGTTGTGATGTGGAATGACACCAACAGCGCTGGGTTCAATTCCCACACTCGCTGAGATCACCTTGCACGGCCCTCCTTCTCAATCTCGCTCTTTCCCTGAGGCATGGTGACCCTGAATTGAATTAGACTCTATGTATTTGTTGATAGAGTTCCAGTTGAAATACCAGGCCTCCAGGAATTTCCTGTCATGTCTCTGTTTGACTTGTACAATTATCAATATGTTGTCCCAGTTGAAGTTATGCCCCTCGTTGTCTGTGTTTAGTGAGACAAGTGAGAATTGGTTGTGTCTCTTGTGGCTAGTTTGTGTTCATAT
Organism: Ginglymostoma cirratum; assembly: GCA_024137785.1. NCBI lineage: Eukaryota > Metazoa > Chordata > Chondrichthyes > Orectolobiformes > Ginglymostomatidae > Ginglymostoma > Ginglymostoma cirratum. Next base: position 434,478 of record JAHRHZ010000151.1, on the reverse strand, counting down.
ACCCATATAATCAATTTTCTTCTGGCTTGGCCTATGTAGTGTTTCTCACAGTCCTTGCATGGTATTTTGTATAGTACACATCAACAAACACATTGAATTAGACCCTGTGTACAAACCACTGAGAGACTGTGTGGAGTTTGCACATTCTCCACATGTTTGCGTGAGTTTCCTCCGGGTGCTCTGGTTTCCTCCCACAGTCCAAAGATGTGCAGGCTAGGGTGGATTGGCCATGCTAAATTGCCTGTAGTGTTCAGGGATGTGTAGATTAGGTGAGTTATAGGGGGATGGGTCTGGGTGGGATGCTCCAAGTGTCGGTGTGGACTTGTTGGGCTGAAGGGCCTGTAACCACACTGTAGGGATTCAATGTAGTATGTTTTAAAAGCAGAAGTAATACCAACCACCCCAGCACACCAAGGCATATAAATAACAAGTGGAACAGAACACCAACGTTTCACCGGAGGCGCACTGATGGTGTTACCTAGCAGGGTGACGGAACGTTGCAACCAAACCCACCGGCTTGGCGAGCATGTCTGCAGCCTCAGTTTTGGATACTGTTGGGGGAGATGGCTCTCCAGGTTCATTGCACCGTGGCTGACTCTGCTGCATAGGAGGGTAGGGAAAAGAATGCAGAGCTATAGTGATAGTGGATTCAAGTGTAAGGTAATAGTTAGGCATTTCTGAGGCTGTAAACGAGAGTCCAGGATGGCATATTGCCTCCCTGGTGCAAGGGTCAAGGATGTCTCGGAGTGGCTGCAGGACATTCTTGGCAGGGGATGGGGAGGTGAACAGCCAGCTGTCGTAATGCATATAGGCACAAACGATATTGGTTAACAAACAATATAGGACCTCAAAGGTGCTAATCTCGGAATTGCTACCAGGGCCACATACTAGTCAGAGTAGGGATGGCAGGATAGCTAAGATGAATAAGTGGCTTGAAGGATGGTACAAAAGGGAGGGATTCAAATTCCTGGGACACTGGGGGAGATTAGACTAGTTCAAACCGAAAGGTCTGCACCTGGGCAGGATTGGAACCAGTGTCCTGGGGGGAGTGTTTGCTAGTGCTGTTGGGGACGATTTAAACTAATATGACACGGGGGTGGGAACCAATGCAGGAAGTTGGAGGAAAATAAAGTGGAGACAGAAATAAAGGACATTAAGGGGAAAACTGAAAGTGGAAGGCAGAGAAACCAAAGACAAAACTCAAAAAGGGCCACATTTCACAATGATTCTAAAAAGGGTAATAAATGGCAAAAAAAAATGAGCCTGAAGGCCCTGTGTCTCAATACAATGAGCATTTATAATAAGGTGGGTTAATTAACTGCACAGAGTTATTAATGGATACGATGAAATTGGGGTCACGCAAACCTGGCTGCAGGATGACCAAGAATGGGAACTTAACATCCAGGGTTATTCAATTTTCAGGAAAGACAGACAGGAAGGAAAGGGAGGTGGGGTAGCATTCTTGGTTAAAAAGCAGATTAACAGTAGTAAGGGAAGTCATTAGCCTGGACAATGTGGAATCTGTGTGGGTAGAGCTGATGAACACTAAAGGAAAAAAGATGCTAGTGAGAGTTGTGTACCGACCACCAAACAGTAATTTGTGGACTGTATCAAACAGGAAATTAGAAATGCATGCAATAAGGGTACAACGGTTATTATGGGTGAGTTTGATATACATACTGATTGGACTAACCAAATTGGTAGCAATACTATGGAGGAGGATTTCCTGGACTGTATGAAGGACATATTGACCAATATGTCAAGGAACCAACTAAAGTGCAAGCCATCCTAGACTGTATTGTGTAACAAGCGAGGATTAATTAGAAACATTGAGGTGCGAGATCCTTTGGGGAAGAGTGATATCGTAAAATTCTTTATCAAGATGGAGAGCGACACAATTAAATCTGAATCAAAGGTCCTGATCGTAAAGAAAGCAAACTTTGATTATATGAGGCATGCCTTGGCTAGGATAAACTGGCCAAGGATACTTAGGGAGTTGATAATGGGTAGGTAATAGCAGACATTCAAAGAACACATGAATGAACTTCAACAACTGTACATCCCTGTCTGGTTTAAGAGTAAAACAGGCTCAACCATGGCCAACAAGGGAAATCAGGGATAGTGTTAATGTCAAAGAGGAGGCATATAAATTGGCCATAAAGAGCAGTAAACCTGAGTACTCAGAGAAATTTAAAATTCAGCAGAAGAGGACAAAGAGTTTAATTCAGAAGCGAAAATAGATTATGAAAGTAAGCTTGTGGAAAACATAAAAACTGACTGCAAAAGCTTCTATAGATATTTGAAGAGAAAAAGTCTCATGAAGACAAATGTAGGTCCCGTGGAATCAGGTGAATTCATAGTAGACAACAAAGAGATCGCAGACCAGTTGAAGAAAGACTTTAGATCTGTCTTCACTAAGGAGGACACAAGTAAACTTAGTAAATGGTAGGGGACAGAGGGTCAAGGATGGAGACAGAAATCCATATTAGTTAGGAAATGGTATTGGGGAATTTGAGGGATTAAAACCCAACAAGTTCCAATGGCCTGATGCTCTGCATCCCAGAGTACTTAACGAAGTGGCCCGAGAAATAGTGGATGTACTAGTGATCATGTTCCAGCATTCTGTAGACTCTGGAAAAGTTCCAAAGGACTGGAGGGTAACTAATGTTACAACACCATTTTAAAAAAGGAAAGGGAGAGAAAATGGAGAATTATAGGCCAGTTAGCTTGAAATCAGTGGTAGGTAAAATTCTGGAGTCAATTTTAAGAATGTAATAACTGAGCATTTGGAAAGCAGTGACATAATTGGTCCAAGTCAGCATGGATTCACTAAAGGGAAATTGTGCTTGACAAATCTTCTGGAATTTTTTGAGGATGTAACCAGTAGAGTGAACAAGCATGAATCAGTAGATTTTGTGTCTGGACTTTCAAAAGGCTTTTGACAAGGTTCCACACAGGATTAGTAAGCAAATTAAACCTCATGTTATCAGAGGTAGTGTATTGACGTGGCTAGAGATCTGGTTTGCAGACAGGAAGCGGAGAATTGGAATAAACGGGTCCTTTTTAAGAGTGGCAGGCAGTGACAAGTGGGGTACTGCAGGGTTTAGTGCTGGAGCCCCAGCTGTTCGCAATATACAGTAACGAATTGGACAAAGGAATTGAATGCAATATCTCCAAATTTGCAGAGGACACTAAGCTGGGTAGCAGTGTGTGATGTAAGGATGATGCTAAGAGGCTGAGGGATGACTCAACAGGCTGGCTGAGTGGGCAAATGCAATAATAATGTAGATAAATGTGAGGTTATCCACTTTGGGAAAAACGGGAGGGCAGATTATTATCTGAATGGTGGCAGTTTAGAAAAAAGTGAAGAGCAACGAGACCTGGGTGTCATGGTGGAACGGTCACTGAAGGTTGGCATACAGGTGCAAGAGATACGGAATGCTAATGGCATATTGGTCTTCAAAGCAAGATTTGAGTACAGCACAGTGGATGTTTTGCTATAGTTATACAGGTGGAGACTACACCTTGAGTATTATGTGCCGTTTTGGTCTCCTAGTCTGTGGAAGGACCTTCTTGCTATTGAGGGAGTCCAGCGAAGACTCACCAGACTGATTCCCAGGAAGGCAAGACTGATATGAAGAAAGACTGGATTGACTGGGCTTATACTCACTGGAATTTTGAAGAATGAGAAGAGATCTCCTAGAAAAGTAAAAAAACCCTGACGGGATTAGACAGGCTAGATGGGGGAAATCCATATCTCGGGGTCACCATCTAAGAATAAGAGGTAAAACATCCAGGACAGAGTTGAGGAAGAATTTCTTCAGACAGTTGTGAACCTGTAGAATTCTCTACCATAGAAAGCTATTGGGGCCAGTTCATTGGATATTTTCAAGGAGTTGGATATGGCCTTGCGGCTAAAGGGATCAAGGAGTTTGCAGAGAAAGTGGGAATGGGATACTGAAGTTGCATGATCAGCCATGCGGATGGTGGTGCAGGCTTGAAGGGCCAAATGGCCTAATCCTGCACCTATTTTCTATGTTTCTATGAGTGTGCAGCAAATCAGTATTGCTGTGAAGCAGACTGGGAGGCGTATGCTACATTCAAGTTCACTGTGAAGCAAACTGGGAGGAGCATGCACCAGGTCAGCATTACTATGAAGCAGTGCTCTGATGAAGAGTCCTGTAGACTCAAAACGTTAGCTTGCTCTGCCTTCGTGGATGCTGCCTGACCCGCTGTGATTTCCAGCATTTTTTAGTTTTCACCGTGAAACAGGTTGTAGGTCTATGCTGCAGTCAGCATCGCTGTGAAGTAGATTGGAAGGAGTGCGCAGTAAGTCAGCATTGCAGTGAAGTAGATTGGGAGGGGTCAGTGTCAAACATATTATGAGGAACTTAGTATAAAGTGGTGCATGAGGATAGCATTAACGCAGTAAATTTTGAGAGGCTGGTTCGGTACATCTTTAAAAGCTCCAAGTTAGAAAGTATTTAGAGAAAGGTGAGGTGAGTACTTCCACTAGTAAAATTGCTGTAGTCCATTCACTTAAACAAAATAAGGTCAGGAGTTTGGACTGTAGTGAGAGTGTTTGGAACGGGAAAAGGCCCCTAGCATAATTAATATTATTCAAAGGGAGTAACAAGCTTAATTTCAGGGCATGTCATGGCTACAAAAACAAAGTTGCTGGAAAAGCTCAGCAGGTCTGGCAACATCTGTGAAGGGAAAAAACAGAGTTAACTTTTCGGGTCTGGTGACCCTTCCTCAGAACTGGTGGTGGCTGGGAAAATGTCGGTTTATATGCACAAAAAAAAGGGGAGGGGAATGGGGTAGGGAGTAAACGATAGGATAGCGCCTAGAGAGAGAAGAGCCGTTGGACAGACAAAGAGTTGATAAAGATCAGGCTAGGAGGGGGAATAGTTGTTAATGGGGACTATTAGTGACTAATAACTGGTGGTGTATAATGGCAGGCTATGTGGTAACAAGGCCTGGTGTGTGGGTTAGGGGGCTGGGACACGGGAGAGTTTAGGCCCTAACATTATTGAACTCAGTATTGAGTCTGGAGGGCTGCAGGGTCCCCAAACAGAAAATGAGATGTTGTTCCTCCAGCTTGCGTGGAACTTTGCTAGAACACTGCAGCAAGCCAGAGACAGACATGTTGGTCAGGGAACAGGGTGGTGCATTAAAGTAGCAGGTAACGGGTAGTTCAGGGTCATTTTTGTGAGCAGAACGTAGATGTTCTGTGAAGTGGTCACCTAGTCTACGCTTTGTTTCCCCAGTGTAGAGGAGACCACATTGTGAGCAGTGAATGCAGTAGACTAGATTCTGGAAAGTGCAGGTGAAGAGTTGCTTCACCTGGAAGGTATGTTTGGGCCCTTGGATACTGGGGAGGGAGGAGGTATATGGGCAGGTGTTGCATCTTCACCGGTTACAGGGAAAGATGCCATTGGGCTGTTGGGTACAGGGTTGGGAGTGCTGTTGGGGGTGAAGGAAGTGTGGACCAGGGTATCCCAGAGGGAACGGTCCCTGTAGAAGGCAGACAAGGGAGGGGAGGGGAATATATGTGTCTGATGGTGGCATCTTGCAGGAGGCAGCAGAAATGGCACTTGATGATCTTCTGGATGTGGATGCTGGTGGGATGATAGGTAAGGACAAAGGGGACCCTATCACTGTTGCGGGAGGGAAGAGAAGGGGTGAGGATAGAAGCGCGGGAGATGGGTCAGACCGGCTGAGGGACCTGTCGACCACGAAGCCGGGGAATCCTCAGCTGAGGAAGAAGGTGCACATTTCGGAGGCTCCCTTGTCTAAGTTGACCTCATCTGAACATATACAACAGAGACGGAGGAACTGAGAGAATGAGATGGAGTCTTCACAGGAAGTGGGGTGTGAGGATGTATAATGGGCTCCCCCAACAGCTCAAATTCTCCATCCCTGGCAACATCCTTGTCAATCTTTTCTGAGCCTTCCAAATTTCACAATATCCTTCCTATCGCAGCGAGACCAGAATTGTGTGCAGTATTCCAAAGGCGGCCTAATCAATGTTCTGTACTGCCACAAAATGACCTCCTCACTTCTATACTCAATACACTGACCAATAAAGACAAGCCTACCAACCACCACCCTCACTTTCCTATCTACTTGCAATTCCACTTTCTAGGAACTATGAACCTGCACTCCAAGTTCTTTGTTCAGCAACACTCCCCAGGACCTTACCATTTAGTGTATAAGTCGTGTCCTGATTTGCCTTTCTAAAATGCAGCACCTCACATTTATCTAAATTAAACTCCAACTGCCACTCCTCGGCCCATTGGCCCGTCTGATCTTAATCGAACAATCTTTAAAAAGTTTCCAGCTGTTTATTTGTCATATCCTTAGTCTTGTCACAATTACAGTTTTAGACAGTTGTGCCCACAGATCAATACCATTGAGATCACATTTGTCATTGTTCTTATTTAATTTTGAGATTCTTATTTAGGAATGGAGTCTACTGCTTTATATGGTAGTTCTGTTCTACTTCTGTGTTGTTTGTCACTGTGACCAATGAAATGTCTCACTGACCTCAGTACTACAAACTGCAAATGCTGAATAATCTCAAAGCTGTATTCAAAATTCACTATCCAACAAGACTCTATGGCTTCGGGTGAAAGGTTTTGCTAATCTTAGATGCATCATGTTAGTGAATTGACAGCAAGTAGCTTCTTAGTTTACTTTCCCACTAGATTTGTAAGACCATTTTAATATTCTGAACTAACTGTTGTTGACTTGCTCTCCGAGCTGATAGGTTTGTTGGCAAACATTTCATCGCCATATAACATCACCAGAGCGCCTCCAATGAGGTGTGTGCTGTCCTGCTTATTTATGTGTCTAGGTTTGCTGGGGTGGATGGAACTACAAAGAAGACTGAAACACCTAGTAGGTGGTTCAAACCACTCCATCCACTCCGCCAAAGAATTACTCAACATCAAGGACACCAGAATAGAGGAGGACAAGATCATGTTGTCCTTCAACGTAACTGCACTACTTATCTCCAAAAACATCCCCCAAACTAAGGCAACACTAGCCTCACCACTAGACAGACCAAGGATACAGACACCCAACAACACCACCATCAGCAAAGACGGTACCCTCAAAACTATTGGATCTGTGCCTCACAACCCACTTCACCTTCAATGGCAAGACTTATGGACAAATCAATGGAGCATCAATGAGATCACTGATATCAGGATTAATAGTGGAGACCATAATGCAAAGACTGGAATAGTCAGCCATTCCCACCATTCAACCTAAACTATGGATCTGCTATGTGGATGACACCTTTGTGATTATCAAACGCTCTAAACTGAAGGAAACCCATCTCCTCATAAACAGCATCCTCACCAGCATAAAATTCACCAGGGAAGAGGAGAACAACAAACTTCCCTTCCTGGGCGTAACGGTCAAAGGCTTGGCCAACGGTGATCTCCAGACAAGGGTACACAGGAAGGCCACCCATACGGATCAGATACTCAACTACAATAGCAACCATCCCAATACCCACAAACGGAGCTGCATCAAAACAAGCAAGCTGCAACACACTGCAGCACCCCGGAGCTATGCAAAGCCGAGGAAAATACCTATACAGGATCTTTAGAAACAGTGGTTACTCAAAAAGTGTAGTCCACCAATACCCACACAATGGACCGCAACAGGAAGACACAACACGTCCAGAGACACTCATCACCCTATCATATATTTAAGGACATATCTGAAACGATCACCAGATTACTCCGCTCTTTAGGAATCACGGTGGCCTACAAACCGACACTACACTACGACAGCTACTGACAAGAATAAAGGATCTGACAAACACAACTAACAGAACCAACGTTATTTACAAGATACCAGCACAGACTGCCAAAAAACATTACATAGGGTAAAGCAGACAGAAACTAGCCATCAGGATTCATGAACACCAACTCGCTGCCAAGAGACATGACCAACTATCACTCATTTCAATACACATGGACAAAGAGGGATACCAATCTACTGGGACAACGTAGCCATCACAGGACAAGCAAAGACACACACAAGAATTCCTGGAGGTGTAGCACTGAAACTGGAACTCCATTAACAAACATGTAGAGCTGGACCCCATCTACCAACCACTAAGAAACAAATCCAGAAGTGATGCCACCCACTCCAGCAAACCGAGACATACAAATAGCAAGCAGGACAGAGTGCTGACACTTCATCGGAGGCACACGGATGATGTTACCTAGTATGGTGACAAAACATTTGCAAACAAACTTACCAACTCAGTGAGCAAGTCAACAACTACGTCAACAACCTACACTACAAATCTTCTCAACAATCTTGAATTCAGAACTAATGGTGACAATTAGAGTTCAGAGACACCAAAGACTGTCTTGTCAGTTGGCACTACTCTGTCTGAAAACAGAGTCACCTTTTTGATCAAATGCTATGACACAAAGAAAATCTAGTAACTGTGTCATGAAACAGAAAGCAATCTCAGTTCACATTTGACTGCAAACCCTCTTGCTGGATAACTTTTCTCACATTCACCTTCTCACCATTTCCCACACCTTGTAAATTTTGTGTCCAAAAGCTTCCTGCCCTACATTTTGTAATGTTTGTCCAGGGTCCAAAGGACCAGTATTTTAAGCACACTAAACAGAATTTTCTCTTACATTTTCTCAACTGTTTGGCTATGAAAGCCCTTTGAATCAGAAGGTTTATATCTAGCTGGCACTCTGAAAGTCCGTAGTTGATCAATCTGCTGTTAGTCTTCATTCAACAAACCCCATTTCCCTCTAGATAGATCTTTTTCTTCAACCTGTTGTTCACTTTGGATGTGGCTAATGACTATGGAACAAAAATCCAAATACTAGAACTAGAATTTCAAATCTATTAAATCCCTAAGCTACCTGCCTGGAACTCCTGAAAATACACAGTTTAAACAAAGCCTGTCTCACATACTGTCTGATCTCATGGTAGGCGTTCCATCCTTGCTGGGTCACACACTGATCAGAATTCAGAGAATATTTACAGTGCAGAAAGGGACCATTCAGTCCATTCAGCCTGCTCCAGCTCTACTATCTATTGCCAATCTCCTGTATTTTCCCCAAAATCATGAAAAGCATGGGTTCCAATACTGACCCCTTGGGATCACTCCTCCAAACCTTCCTCCAGCCAGAAAAAATTTCCATTGACCATTGCTTTCCCTTCCCTATCAATCAGTCAATCCTCATAAGTCTGTTGTGTGGTACCTTCTGGAAATCTACGGAGACCACATCAGTAACATTGCCCAGAAGGGGTATAGATAGGGTTAATGGTTGGTGTCTTTTCCCCAATATGGGGATTTCAAGACCTGGGGGCACATTTTTAAGGAGAGAGGAGTCACATTTTAAAAAAGACATGTGGAGCAAATTTCCTACACAGAGGGTGGTACACATGTGGAATCAACTTCCTGAGGAAGTGGTGGATGTGGGCATAATTACAGCACAAACTATGCATTAAAGAGGGTACTTTTGAGCGAAGATTTTGGGATTCTGTTTTGGCCTCACATTGTGCTGCTGTGGACTTACAATAAAGAAACTTATCTCAACTCCATTTTCTTCCCCTTGGTCCAGGAACTCCCCACCTACGTCCGTGACACCACCCACGCCCTCCACCTCCTCCAGAACTTCCAATTCCCTGCTCCCCAACACCTCATTTTTACTATGGATGTCCAGTCCCTATACACCTGTATTCCCCATGCAGATGGCCTAAAGGCCCGCTGCTTCTTCCTGGCCCACAGGCCTGACCAGTCCCCCTCCACTGACACCCTTAGCCGCATAGCCGAACTCATCTTCACACTCAACAACTTCTCTTTCAATTCCTCCCACATCCTACAGACAAAAGGGGTGGCCATGGGTACCCGCATTGGCCCAAGCTACACCTGCCTCTTTGTAGGATACGTGGAACAGTTCCTCTTCCGCAGCTACACTGGCCCCATTCCCAACCTCTTCCTCCGTTATAGCGATGACTGTATCGGCGCCGCCTCGTGCTCCCACAACGAGCTCGAACAGTTCATCCACTTTGCCAACACCTTCCACCCCAACCTTAAGTTCACCTGGACCATCTCTGATACCTCTCGCTGTCCTTCCTGGTCCTCTGTTTCCATCTCTGGCAACCACATGGAAACTGATATCTATTTCAAGCCTACGACTCCTGTAGCTACCTAGAATACACCTACTCTCACCCACCTTCCTGCAAGAATGTCATCCCCTATTCCCAATTCCTTTGCCTCCACCGCATCTGCTCCTGAGATGAGGCATTCCACTCCCGGACATCCCAGATATCCTTGTTTTTCAAGGACTGCCACTTCCCCTCCACAGTGGTCGAAAACACCTTCAACCGCATCTCTCTCGTTTCCCACAACTCAAGCCTCACACCTCCTTCCCGCAATAACAACGAAAACAGAATCCCCCTCGTCCTCAAGTACCACCCCACCAACCTCCAGATTCGACGCATCATCCTCCGCCACTTCCGCCACCTGCAATCTGACCGCACTCTACCAAAGACATTTTTCCCTCCCCACCCTTATCTGCTTTCCAGAGGGACCACTCTCTCTAGGACTCCCTTGTCTGCTCCACACTCCCCACGAGCCCCACCGTCCCCGACACTTTTCCCTGCAACTGCAGGAAGTGTTACACCTGCCCCTACACCTCCTCCTTCACCCACATCACAGACCCCAAGAAAACCTTCCACATTAAACAGATGTTCACCTACACATCTGCCAATGTGGTATATTGTATCCGCTATTCCCAATGTGGCCTCCTCTACATCGGGGAAACCAAGCGGAGGCTTAGAGACTGCTTTGTGGAATGCCTACGCTCGGTTCATAACAAACAACTGCACCTCCCAGTCGTGAACTATTTCAACTCCCCCCCCCCCAATCCTCAGATGACATGTCCGTCCTCGGCCTCCTGCAGTGCCACAACAATGCCACCCGAAGGTTGCAGGAACAGCACCTCATATTCCGCTTGGGAACCCTGCAGCCCAATGGTATCAATGTGGATTTCACAAGCTTCAAAATCTCCCCTCCCCCTACCACATCCCAAAACCAGCCCAGCTCGTCCCTGCCTCCCTAACCTGTCCTTCCTCCAACCTTTCCATTCCTCCCACCTCAAGCCCCACCCCTATCTCCTATCTATTAACCTCATCCCGCCCCGTTGACCTGTCCATCCTCCCTGGACTGACCCATCCCCTCCCTAACTCCCCATGTACACTCACCTCTACTGGCTTCACCCCTGCCTCTTTGATCTGTCTGTCTCCTCTCCACCTATCTTCTCCTCTATCCATCTTCTATCTGCCTCCCTCTCTCTCCCTATTTATTTCAGAAACCCTTTCCCCTCCCCTATTTCTGAAGAAGGGTCTAGGCCCGAAATGTCAGCCTTCCTGCTCCTCTGATGCTGCTTGGCCTGCTGTGTTCATCCAGCTCCACACCTTGTTATCTCAGATTCTCCAGCATCTGCAATTCCTACTATCGCTGGAGAAACTTGGCAGGTTTGGCAGCTTCTGTGGAGTTGAAGCAGAGGTAACGTTTCAGATTCAGTGACCCTTCATCAGAACTGATAGTAGCTAGGGAAAGGTGTAGATGGGGGTGAGGGCTGTTACTCCTGCAACAGGTGTAGATGGAGCCTAGAAAAAGAGAGAAGAGCAGCCAGACAGACAAAGGGATGGATAATTGTGAGGCAGGGAGAAAGAAAAGCCGATCATGGGGCTAATGGTGAAAATGGGGTTGGCTGTGCCTGAAGCAGCCCCGTGTCATGACAAGGGCCTGGGCAGTGGGTAAAGGACATGGAAGAAGGTGTTGAGGCTCTAAAATTGTTGAACTGGATATTGAGTCCTGAAGCCTGCAGGATCCATAAGCGGAAAATAAGTTTGTGTTGTTCTTCCAGTTTATGCCGAGCCTCGCTGGAGACCTGCAGCAGGCCCCGACCCAGAGTTGTTGGGGGCAGGAAACACGGTGCTGTGCGGAAATGGCAGGAACTCGGGATCATTTCTACATACGTGGGTGTCTCCGGGTCACTCGGTCTGTGTCTCGTCTCCCCGGTGTAGAGGAGAGCACATTGTGAGCAGTGAATACAATAATACAATTGAGTGAAGGTGCAGGTGAAACACTGCTTCACCTAGAAGGTGTATCTGGGGCCTTGGATAGTGAGGAGGGAGGAGGTAAACGGGCAATCTGCGATTGTATGGGAAGGTGCCATAGGAGGTACGTTGGGAGTGGGGTAAAGTGGATTCGCAGAGAGAACAGTTAAGGGAGGGAAGGGGATAATAAAATCACGGGGGGCATAGATATAGTGATTAGCAAAGGTCATTTCCCAAGGGTGGGTGAGTTTAAAACTTAGAGGGTTTATTTTCAAGGTGAGAGGAGAAAGATTTAAAAGGAAGCCAAGGTGTAACTTTTTCACAGTGCGACTCATATGTAGAATGAACTGCCAGAGGAAGTGGTAGACACAGGTCAGTTACAACATTTAACTGGCAATTGGATGGGTACGTGAATGAGAAAAATTCAGAGGGATATGGGCCAAATGCAAGGCCCAAATGCAAGAAAGTGGGACTAGTTTAGTTTGGGAAACTTTGGTCAATAAGGACGAGTTGGACCGAAGGGTCTGTTTCCGTGCTGTATGATGCTATGACCCATTAGAGGGCTAACTGACTGAGCGAACTGATAGACGTGGTGTGTATGTGGAATTGGCTGCCAGAGAAAGTGGTTGAGGCAGGCACAATAGCAACATTTAAAAATCATTTGAATAGGTACATGGATGGGAAGAGTTTAGAGGGATATGGACCAAATGCGGGCAATTGGAACTAGCTGAGTGGGCACCATGGTCAGTTTGGACCAATTTGGGCCAAAGGGCCTGTTTACATGCTGTATTACTCTATGACTCTATGTGCCATGTGTAATCCTGCTGGAGATGGTGGAAGTGGCAGACAAAAAGCTTTCTATTGAGGTGCATGACAGTGTGCCATGGCAACTGCTCTTCCTAAGACTGCAAAAATACTGCAGAGTTGTAAATATAGCCCAGTCCATCATGCAAACCAGTCTTCCATCCATTGACTCCACCTATATTTCCCGCTGCCTCAGATAAGCAACGAACATAATCAAAGACCCGTCCCATCCCAATTATACTGTCTTCTACCCGCTTACGTCAGGCAGAAGATATAAAAGTTTGTAAACACATATGCATAGATTCAAGAACAGAACGGCTTATTCTCTGATGTTAATAGACTTCTGAATGGATCTTTCAAATTTTAAGTTTAATGTTGATCTTGCTGTCTGTGCACCTCTCCTCTGCAGCCATAACATTGTATTCTTTCAGAGATAATAGGAACTGCAGATGCTGGAGAATCCGAGATAACAGGGTGTGGAGCTGGATGAACACAGCAGGCCCAGCAGCATCATAGGAGCGGGAAAGCTTGACGTTTCAGGCCTAATTTTCTGATGAAGGTCTAGGCCCGAAACGTCAAGCTTTCCCGCTCCTATGATGCTGCTTGGCCTGCTGTGTTCATCCAGCTCCACACCCTATACATTGTATTCTTTGCTCTGTTCTGTTACCCCATGCGCTTTGTATGGTATGATCTGCATGTACTGCATGCAAAACAAAACTTTTCACTATGCCTTTGTACATGTGACAATAATAAATCAAACGAAGTAAAAGATGCTGGCAGGGTGGAAAGTGAAGACTGGTGAAATCTTTGCTTGAGGTAAAAAGTGTACATTTCTGAGGCCCCCACTGGGATTGACAGGGCAGTTAGCCATGTCCCATCCATTTCCCACACGTCTGCCCTCACCACCCCCCTTCTCTTCCCTTCCACAACACCAATAGGATCCCTTTGGTCCTCACTCTCCATCCCACAAGTATCTGCATCCTAAAGATCATGAACTGCCATTTCCACCACCTTCAATGTCATTGTCCCATGGCCACTGGCCAGGAGAGTTCGGACAATTAATTGACACAATGTAAGTTACTTGCTGCTGGAAATATACAATACTAAGTGCTGTGTCTGAGGGAAGTTCTCTCAGATGGCAGTTCTCCACAGGCAGACCTTGTAGACGGCAGATCTCATCAGTCGACCCCCAGAGAGCAGCTTTCATTGAGCAGTCCTTACCAGGCAGATGGAGAATGGACCAGAAGAAGAGAATGAAGACCGAAGGAAGAGTTCCCTACCACCTCGTCGAGAGAGCAGGATGCTGCCTCATTACTTTAATGAAACATTTAGTACTGACAGTCTGTTTATCCTCCAGTATCAGTCACTGACACCAATTATCATTGTTGTAAACTTTCTTTATCGAATTAACTAATGTATCATACCTAAACTGATGCTTCTTTGCAAACTCAATAAACCATGAGAAGATTACTGTCAAATTATCAACTGCCTATATTAGGTAACTGTGTTCGTGACTGCCAAAAAAATCAACAAAAGTGAATAATTTGGAAGAATTGTGATAGATGTCAAGTAAGGCCTTTCTTGCCATTGAGACCAATAAGTCACATTTATCAAGCAAATCCTGGAGACCGAGATGAGATTATTACTAATAAAGAGCAAAATGCCTATTAATGGGGATTATTGCTTGTTATGATGCTTATTATGGCTTAATTTCACCTCATTGATACGTAGATTCCAATTCTGCCACCCACCGAATAGAAACTAGGTGCCGAGACTTCTTGACACAAAAGTTAGTGGGTACCTGCAACACCAGCTCACTGCTTCCTTCTCCAGGTATCTATCTTGGACACCCGACATCAACATCTCAGGGCATGTTCCATCGGCGACAGCTGCATGCACCCCATGTCTATAGACACTGGCCTCCAGCATGTAGCATCCCACTCATTCCAGCCTTTCAGCATTGTCATGACACAACAACAACCCTCTTACAAAACATGTCTGCACTTTTGCTTGTTTGCACATTCTCATATCATAAGAACATAAGAGCTAGGAGCAGGAGTAGGCCGTCCAGACCTTCGAGCCTGCTCCACCATTCAATAAGATCATGAATGATCTTTTCGTGGATTCAGATCCACTTACCCGTGCTCTCACCGTATCCCTTAATTCCTTTATTGTTCAAAAAAAGCTTCCTTAGCTTTAAAAACGTTTACTGAAGTAGCGTCAGCTACTTCACTGGGCAGGGAATTCCATAGATTAACAACCCTCTGAGTGAAGAAGTTCCTCCTCAATTCAGTCCTAAATCTGCTCCCTCTAATCTTGAGGCTACGCCCTCTTGTCCTAGCTTCACCTGCCAGTGAGAACATCCTCTCTACTTCTATGTTATCTATTCCCTATCTGGTGGTTTGCACCTGGAATGACCTTCCTGAGGAAGTGGTGGATGTAGGCACAATTGCAATGTTTAAAAGACATTTGGATGGATACATGAATAGGAAGGGTTTGGAGGGATATGGGCAGGGAGCAGGCAGATGGGACTAGCTTAGTTTGGGATTAAGTTTGACATGGACTGGTTGGACCAAAGGGTCTTTTTCCATGTTGTATGATTCTAATACTGTAGCAGACGGGAGAAATTGTGGCTGCGAGAGCTGCTCCTTATTTGAGACTTTTTCCAGTGTTTGAGCTAATTTCCTCAATTTCTTGAAGCATTAATTGCTGTTTTATAACTTGTTGCATTGTTTTGGAACTTGGACAAAAAAAGATCGAAACAACGATACATTAAAACAAGAAGGAGAACAGGTACCACATGGGAGTTGAAAAAAAGGAGCAGTGAAACTGACTGACCAGGCAACGAAGTTTCACAGCCGACTGCCTCTGCTGTTTAGTTTCAAATATCTCTGGACATTGGAGTTAGTCTAAGAAACATAAACAAACATTGAAATTCACCGCTGACCTTGGAGAAACCTGTATAGGGAATTGCTCACAGCAGGAGATCAGCTAAGTATTTTTTCTTCACAGATTTTGCCAGACCTGCTGAGCTTTTCCAGCAACTTCTGGTTTATTTGAAAGAAGTGCGCTGTTTTGGAAAATGTAGGAGGTGTAAATGTAGGAGGGGAATTTAGCACTGATGGCCAAGTTTCTGGTACTGAGACTGACTCTGCTGTAATGAGGGGTATGTCGGTTTCCAAACAATTGATTGTATCAGAAACTCTCCAGTCAGAGGCACAGGCAGACATTTCTGTGGTCAGCAATGAGATATCAGAATGGTGTGTTGCTTCCCGGGTGCCAGGATCAAGGATTTCTCAGATAGGGTGCAGAATATTCTCAAAGGGGAGAGTGATCAGCAGGGGGTTGTTGTTCATGTTGGTACGAACGACATAGGAAGAAAAAATTTCAAGGTTCTGAGGAAAGAATATAGGAAATTAGGCAGGAGGTTAAAAAATATGTCTTGAGGGCAGTAATATCTGGCTTACTCCCAGTGCCATGTACTAGTGAGAGTAGGAATAGGAGGATAGAGCAGATGAATGTGTGGCTGAGGAGCTGGTGCAGGGAAGAAGGATACATATTTTGGATCATTGGAGTCTCATCTGGGGTAGAAGTGACCTATGTAAGAAGGATAGGTTGCACCTGAATTGGAAGGGGACTAATATACTGGCTGGAGATGTTCTACAGTCAGCTGGGAGGATTTAAACTCGTGACGGGAGGGACCCAGATAGATGGTTACAAAAGGGATCAATCTAAGGCTGGTGCATTTGGGAATAGGAACAAGTCAAATAGTCAAGATGGAAAGGAGCAAAGCTGAGAACGAGGTGGGACTGACAAAGTATTTATTTCAATTAAAGAGGCCTGATAGGTAAGGTTAAAGAACTCATGGCATGTTTGGGGGCACAGGACTGGGATATTATAGCTATTATGGAGACTATGTGACTCAGGGATGGACAGGACTGGCAGCTTAATGTTCCAGGGTACAGATGCTATAGCAAGGATAGAAAGGGTTGCAGGGGGCAGTGGCATTTTTGATCAGGGTTAACATTACGGCTGTACTTAGGGAGGCTATTCCAGGGAGTACGTCCAGTGAAATTGTTCACATGGAACTGAGAAATCAGAAAGTGAAGATCACCTTGTTGGGATTCTGCTGTAGCCCCCTCAATAGAGGGAAATTGAGAAGTAAATTTGTAAGGAGATCTCAGTTATCTGTAAGAATAATAGGGCGGTAATGGTCAGGGATTTTAACTTTCCAAACATAGACTGGGACTGCCATAATGTTAAGAGCTTGGATGGAGAGGAATTCATTAAGTGTCCATAGGAACATTTTCTGATTCGGTTTGTGGATGTACCTACTAGGGAAGTAGCAAAACATTACCTTACCTTGGGAAATAAGGCAGGGCAAGTGACTGAGGTGTCAATGGGTGAGTGCTTTGGGGCACTCATAATTCTATTTGCTTTAACACAATTATGGAAAAGGATAGACCAGGTCTAAAAGTTAAAATTCTAAATTGGAGGACAGCCAATTTTGATGGAATGAGGCAAGAACTTTGAAAAGTTGATTGGGGCGATATTTGCAGGTAAAGGGATGGCTGGAAAGTGGGAAGCCTTAAAAATGAGATAACAGGAGCCCAGAGACAGCATGTTCCTGTTAGTCTGAAAGATAAGGCTGGTAAATGTAGATAATGCTGGATGACTAGCATAATTGAGTTCTGGTCAAGAAAAAGAAGGAAGTATATGCCAAGTATAGACAACAGGGATCGAGTGAATCTCTGTTAAGGAGGAAATCAGGAGGGCAGAAAGGGGACATGAGATAGCTTTGGCAAAAATGGTTCAGGAGAATCCAAAGGATTTCTACAAATACATTACAGACGAAAGATTAATTAGGGAGAGAATACAGCCCCTTAAAGATACGCAGGACTACCTATGCGTGGAACTGCAGGAAATGGGTGAGATACTAAATCAGCACTTGACATCAGTGTCTACGGTGGAGAAGGATATGGAAGCTAGAGAACTTGGGGAAATAAATATTACAGAGGAGAAGCTGCTAGACTTCTTAAAATGCTTAAGGGTGGATAAATCCCTGGGATCTGATCACGTGTACCCTAGAACAAGTGTGGGAACGTAAGGATGGGATAGCTGGGCCTTTTGTTGAGATATTTATATCATCAATAGCCACAGGGGAGGTGCCGGATGACTGGTGGTTGGCTAACGTGCTATTATTCAAGAAAAGTGTTAAGGAAAAGCCAGGGAACTATAGACCGGTCAGCCTCATGTCAGTACAACCTGAACAAACTGCTGATGCTGTAAATCAGGAGCAAAAACAGAAGTTGCTGGAAAAGCTCAGCATTGTCTGGCAACATCTGTGAAGAAAAATCAGAGTTAACATTTCGGATCTGGTGACCCTTCCTCAGAACCTCAGCCTCAAATCAGTGATGGGCAAGTTTTTGGAGGGGGTTCTGAGGGACAGGACTTATATGTATTTGGAAAGGCGATGACTGATTAGGGATAGTCAACATGGCTTTGTGCGTGGGAAATCGTGTCTCACTAAGTTGATTGAGTGTTTTGAAGAACTGACAAAGAAAACTAATGGAGGCAGAGCAGTGAACGTTGTCTATACGCACTTCAGTAAGGCGTTTGATGAGGTTTCACATGGTAGATTGGTTGGCGAGGTTAGATCACATGGGATACAAGAAGAACTCGCCATTTGGACACAGAACTGGCTCCAGGGTAGGAGACAGAGAGTAGTGGTGGAGTGTTGCTTTTTGGACTGGAGGCCTGTGACCAGCGGTGTGCCGCAAGGATCAGTGCTGGTTCCACTGTTTTTTTGTCATTTTATATAAATGATTTTGATGTGCATATAGGAGTTATGGTTAGGAAGTTTGCAGATTACACCAAAATTGGTGGTGTAGTAGACAATGAAGAAGATTACCTCAAGAGTACAACAGGGACCTTGATCAGATGGACTGATAGTAAGGTCCTGAGGAGTGTTGCCAAACAAAGAGACATTGGAGTCCAGGTTCATAGTTCCTTGAAAGTGGAAACACAGGTAGATAGGTTAGTGAGGAAGGCATTTAGTATTCTTGCCTTGATTGTTCAGTCAATTAAGTACAGGTGTTGTGAGGTCATGGTGTGGCTGTACGGGAGAATTGGTGAGGCCACTTTTGGAATACTGCATTCAATTCTGGATCCCCTATCTTTAGGAAAGATGTTGTTAAGCTTGAAAGGGTTCAGAAAGGATTTACAAGGATGTTGCAATGGTCAGAGGGTTTGAGCTATGAGCAGAGGTTGAATAGGCTGGGGCTATTTTCCCTGGAGCATCAGAGGCTGATGGATGACGTTATAGAGGTTTATAAAATCGTGAGGGGCATGGATACGGTGAATAGCCAAGGTCTTTTCCAAAGGTAGGGGAGTCCAAATCTAGAGGGTGTGGAATCGTGTTCAAAGAACCAGACGATCAAGATCAGCAAGTGGCGAAAATAGTCTCCTTATTGTACATTCACAGCAGCACAATGTAAGGCGAAAATAAAATCCCAAAGTCATAGCTCAAAAGTAGCCTCTTTTATACATAGTTTGTGCATGCGTCAACATTCCAACACTTGAGTGCTAAGTAATGGCTATTATACAGAAAAAGCTCACGCTTGGACATTGAGCAGTTTTTTGGCCGCCTCCGCCTCCACGCTTACTTCTTCAACCGCGAATCTAACCCTCCCTCTACTGACCCCTTCTCCCGCCTCCAACACAAGCCCTCCTCCTGGACACCACCCCAAGGCCTCCTACCCTCCCTCGACCTCTTCATCTCCAACTGCCGTCGAGACATCAATCGCCTCAACCTCTCTACCCCTCTCAAACACTCCAACCCCTCTACCGCAGAACGTGCAGCCCTCTGCTCCATTCCCAACCTCATGATAAAACCCGCAGACAAGGGAGGCGCAGTCGTAGAATGGCGGTCGTAGTATGGCGCACTGACCTCTACATTGCTGAGGCCAGGCGCCAACTCTCTGACACCTCCTCCTACCGCCCCCTGGATCATGACCCCACCCCCAAGCACCAAACCATCATCTCCCAAACCATCCACAACCTCATCACCTCAGGTGACCTCCCACCCACCGCCTCCAACCTCATCGTTCCCCAACTCCGCACCCCCCGCTTCTACCTCCTTCCCAAAATCCACAAACCTGAATGCCCTGGTTGACCCATTGTGTCCACCTGCTCCTGCCCCACCGAACTCATCTCCACCTACCTAGACTCCATTTTCACCTCCTTGGTCCAGGAACTCCCTACCTACGTCCGTGACACCACCCACGCCCTCCACCTCCCCCAGAACTTCCAATTCCCCGCTCCCTAACACCTCATTTTTACTATGGATGTCCAGTCCCTATACACCTGTATTCCCCATGCAGATGGCCTAAAGGCCCTCCGCTTCTTCCTGTCCTGCAGAACTGACCAATCCCCCTCCACTGACACCCTCATCCGCTCAGCCGAACTCGTCCTCACCCTCAACAACTTCTCTTTCAATTCCTCCCACTTCCTACAGACAAAGGGGGTGGCCATGGGTACCCACGTGGGCTCAAGCTGTGCCTGCCTCTTTGTAGGTTACGTGGAACAATCCCTCTTCCGTACCTACACTGGCCCTAAACCCCACCTCTTCCTCCGTTACATTGATGACTGTATCGGCAGCGCCTTGTGCTCCCACGAGGAGCTCGAACAGTTCATCCACTTCACCAACACCTTCCACCCCAACCTGAAGTTCACCTGGACCATCTCCAACACTTCTCTCTCCTTCCTGGACCTCTCTGTCTCCATCTCGGGTAACCACCTAGAAACCGATGTCCATTTCAAGCCCACTCACTCCCACAGATACCTGGAATACACCTCCTCCCACCCACCCTCCTGCAAAAATGCCATCCCATATTCCCAATTCCTTCGCCTCCGTCACATCTGCTCCCAGGATGAGGCATTCCACTCCCGCACATCTCAGATGTCCTCATTCTTCAAGGACCGCAACTTCCCCCCAACAGTGGTCGAGAACGCCCCCGACTGTGTCTCCCGCATTTCCCGCAACTCATCCCTCACACCCCATCCCCACAATAATAACCAAAAAAGAATCCCCCTCATCCTCACGTACCACCCAACCCACCTCCGGATCCAACGCATCATTCTCCGACACTTCCGCCATCTGCAATCTGACTCCACCACCAAAGACGTTTTTCCCTCCGCACCCTTATCTGCTTTCCGGAGGGACCACTCTCTCCGTGACTGCCTTGTCCGCTCCACACTCCCCTCCAGCCCCACCACACCCAGCACTTTTCCCTGCAACCGCAGGAAGTGCTACACCTGCCCCCACACCTCCTCCCTCACCCCAATCCCAGGCCCCAAGAAGACTTTTCACATCAGGCAGATGTTCACCTGCACATCTGCCCATGTGGTATACTGCATCCGCTGTACCCGTTGTGGCCTCCTCTACATCGGGAAAACCAAGCGGAGGCTTGGGTACCGCTTTGCAGAACACCTGCGCTCAGTTTGCAACAAACAACTGCACCTCCCAGTCGTGAACCATTTCAACTCCCCCTCCCATTCCTTAGACGACATGTCCAACTGGGCCTCCTGCAATGCCACAACGATGCCACCCGAAGGCTGCAGGAACAGCAAATCATATTCAGCCTGGGAACCCCGCAGCCCAATGGTATCAATATGGATTTCACAAGCTTCAAAATCTCCCCTCCCCCAACCGCATCCCAAAACCAGCCCAGCTTGTCCCCGCCTCCCTAACCCGTTCTTCCTCTCACCTATCCCCTCCTCCCACCTCAAGCTCCGCCCCCATCTCCCATCTATTAACCTCATCTTGACCTGTCCGTCCTCCCTGGACTGACCTATCTCCTCACTACCCCTCCACCTACACTTACCTTTACTGGCTCCACCCCTACCTCTTTGACTTGTCTGCCTCCTCTCCACCTATCCTCTCCTCTTTCCATCTTCTATCCGCCTCCCTCTCTCTCCCTGTGTATTTCAGAACCCTCTTCCCCTCCCCCATTTCTGATGAAGGGTCTAGGCCCGAAACGTCAAGCTTTCCTGCTCCTATGATGCTGCTTGGCCTGCTGTGTTCATCCAGCTCCACACCTTGTTATCTCGGATTCTCCAGCATCTGCAGTACCTATTATCTCTGTACAGAAATCTGTCCTGTGGGAAATCAGAGTCAGTTTAAACACTTGCTAAATGTTAGCAGTTATTCTAATGTGATCAGAGTGTCTGTCTGGTTTGTCCTTGCATAATTCAAAAGGTCCTGTTATCCCCAAAGTTAGAACGTTGGTAAAAATGTATCTGTGTGTTAAATAAAAGTTTGGATTTCTATCAGTTGCGGCTGTCTGTGACTTTTGTTTACTATCACCTATTCATTCAGTTTCACAGTCACGTCTGTAATAGTTACGCTCTCAGTTACTTTCATACCTTCATTCATTCAAAGTCACGCAGTTCTGTTCATAGTGCTGTTATCATAGCACTGTTAGTTTTATTAGTAGGTCAAAGGTTGTTATATACATGACATTGAATAAAAACATGAGGTCAGATAAATCCTGTCACCTACAAATTGTAACATGCTTAATCTAATACAATAAAGTCTGCAAAAAAGTGGCATTTTGCTTTTAAAGAATAGAGCTAATCTTTGAATGATTCTTGGAGCCATGCTGGCTGGAAACGGGTTTGGGAATCACACCTATTCAAGGCTAGGTTTTAATATGAAAAGCACTACTTTTGGTATGGTGGTGTAAAAATGTTTTATCCTGTGATATTTATGCGGCCTTGTTAAATGAAGCTGTGTACACAACGTATTATGCATGACTGCATCTTTGAGTGGAATGTAACCGGACATAGTAATGCGTTTTTGAGTCAGTCTGAATGGGGTGACTAGTACACATAAGTCTGTAGTTAATATTACATACAATTACAAATAATTATTAACAGACATGAATTATCATATATCAAAAGCATAGGTTTAAGGTGAGAGGGGAAAGATTTAAAAGGGACCTAAGGGGCAGCATTTTCACACACAGGGTGGTGCATGTATGGAATGAGCTGCCTGAGGTGGGTAAAATTACAACATTTAAAAGACATCTGAATGGGTACATGAATAAAAAGAGTTTAAAGGAATATGGACCAAATGCTGGCAAATAGGATTAAATTAATTTATCTGTTTGGCATGGACAAATTGGACTGAAGTGTCTGTTTCTGTGCTGCACTACTCTACGACTCTTTAAACATACTTAAAAATACCTTTATCATGACAAATGAGTTAATGTTGACCTACCAAACGTGATATTAGATCAGATGACAATAACCTAATTGAAGAGGTAGATTTTAACAAGCATCTTAAATAAGTGAAGAAACTAGATAATCAGAAGATCTTAAAGAAGGAGCCTAGAAGTGTAGACAGCTCAGTGACACAAGATTGTTCCCAATGGTCAGACTTACTGTTGTTTCTGGCATTCTTATCTGCCATTTCATATTTAACTTAAGTCTATGAAATCTGTATTTTTTTAATCATCGATAATTACTTTTTTAACCATCACACCAGCTGGTAACATTCAGCACAGCAGAATATCTAACACTTTCACACAGATTTTACAAAACAACATTCACACCAGTCCAAGAAAGCAAAGAAATCAATGGATGACTTTGGAACATTTTGAATCGACAGGTGAGAATATAAAATCGAGAATTTGGAGGACAATGTGCCTGTGTAGGTCACTGCAGTCAGTGGATGATCAGGAGATGTGATTTGTTAGGAAACCAAACCAGGATGGTGGAAGAAATTAAAACAAAGTAAATGTATGGAGTTTATAAACTGGTGTCTGGTCAATATGGGATAACAAGGTGTGGAGCTGGATGAACACAGCAGGCCAAGCAGCATCAGGTGAGCAGGAAAGCTGATGTTTTGGGCCTAGACCCTTCTTCAGAAACATTAATGTCTGAATAATTTCTGA
>JAHRHZ010000151.1:396678-410190 GCA_024137785.1 Ginglymostoma cirratum | reverse complement strand
CTAGACCCTTCTTCAGAAATGTTTCTGAAGAAGGGTCTAGGCCTGAAACGTCAGCTTTCCTGCTCCTCTGATGCTGCTTAGCCTGCTGTGTTCATCCAGCTCTACACCTTGTTATCTCAGATTCTCCAACATCTGCAGTTCCTACTATCTCTGGTCAATATGGTGCTGGATATGAAAGTCCAGAGGTAACAGTGGAATGAATGAATGTTTCACCAATTTATGAGCTTTAGGAGCTGCTTTGCAGGTGGAAACAATAATTCTTGGTGATGATGCGGATTTTTTTTTAATTGATCTCAGGCTCCATTATGAAGCCACAAACAAACAGAGTTCATCCAAAGTCAGTTCCCACTGTGCTCGATGGAGTCAGTGAGAGCCGCAAAACATTTTCATGGAAGCACTGAGAATGTCAGCTCATCTGCAAACTTTCCAACCCCAATCCCAAACTGTCACCAAGTCCTCTAGTTAGGCCATGGAATCCTCCACTCCCCATCAATACAGCAGCTGATTTATGGAAAGAAACAAATAAAAGAAGGGAGTGATGTCAGCATCAGGCCAGGGGAACTGAATGGAATCAAACCAAGTATTGCTGAAAATACTTCTGCAACCAAAAGATTTTTTTTACAGTGCATTATTTAATCCGTTTAATAGGAAACTTCTTATGATTTTAACTTTCAATGGTCAAGCGGCTCAGGGCATAGATAACACTACAAATAGGAGTGCTTAAGAGCGGCACGGTGGCTCGGTGTTTAGCACTGATGCCTCACAGCGCCAGGGACCCAGGTTCAATTCCAGCCTCGGGTGACTGACTGTCTGTGTGGAGTTTGCACATTCTCCCTGTGTCTGCGTGGGTTTCCTCCAGGTGCTCCGGTTTCCTCCCACAATCCAAAGATGTGCAGGTTAGGTGGATTGGCCATGCTAAATTGCCCGTAGTGTTCAGGGATGTGTAGATTAGGTGGGTTACAAGGGGATGGGTGTGGTCAGGATACTCCGAGGTTCGGTGTGGACTTGTTGGGCCGAAGGGCCTGTTTACACTGTAGGGATTCTAATTCTAAATTCTGATGACCAGGAAACACCATGGATAATCATCATATGGAAAACAGTGAAGTATGACATAAAAAACAATGAACAGTAGATCAGACACTACAATAGCCATTAGGTAGCGAGTGCTGCATGTAGAGAGACCACACTTGCCCCAAGCTAAGATTAGAATCATCTCTAGACTAAAGGTAAGAAGAGAAAGGGAAAAAGAGACTTGGAGAATATTTGATCAGTAACTTCATGCCTGAGCCTAGACTGTAAGTAATGACACGAAGTTAATTGTTGTTCCATGTCATATGATGTTTAAAAATCTGAACCACAGCAGCAAGTTCTCTCTAAACGAATCATTTGTTCTTTAAAAAGACATAGGGGAGAACTTGAGCAGCAGATTGCTCCCTGAAACATGGTCATGTACATTTTGTTTGGGGGTGTCAGCAATGATTGATTTCACCTGCTTTATAGGTTACTTAGACTAGCTAGAGTTTCCCATAAGATGACAACATCTAGTAAAACAACGCATGCAAGACGCCTAACATGGACATTGATTCAAAATTTCTGTATTCACTTTTGGAGTCTCCGCAGCTCAGTTTGCCTCCAGAATTGTATATTCACACGATATGAATGATAGTGCAGGGCATTGAATCACTCCACAGTGCCCAGGAATGGATGACTTCACAATATGAATGATCAGACTTTGAGTCCCTCCCGCTGGACACCCTGACAATCTGAACCATGAAAGTATTCAGTAGTGAATCTACCCACCGTGTGCCAGCTTGGACACCCACTGCAATCATAAGAAATAAAAGGTACTGCAGATGCTGGAGAATCCGAGATAACAAGCATGGGGCTGGATGAACACAGCAGGTCAAGCAGCATCATAGGAGCAGGAAAACTTGACGTTTCGGGCCTTGAAGGGTTTAGGCCCGAAACGTCAAGTTTTCCTGCTCCTATGATGCTGCTTGACCTGCTGTGTTCATCCAGCCCCATGCTTGTTATCTCGCAATCATAAGAACTTCAACATTTGGCACAGATACCCCCCTCCCAACTGTACACCAAAGTCCCCACCAAAATAAAATCTGAATCCATGTCATTGCAACTCTTCGGTTTAGAAATCAGACACTTTATCTGGAATTAAGCAAAACTTCCTGCCTGATGTCCAGGCTCACATACCCAAGCTCCTCTCCTAGCCCCTTTCCTTGTGAACAGAGATCCTCCTTCTATATTTGGAGCACACACTGGGGCTAGAAGTCCTCATAGTTTAACCAGCGTTGTCCATGGAGATCACTGGAATTGTAATACTGCTTGGCAGCAGAGACTAATAAATACATATCTAAATTGATAGCCAAAGACAAAGCGACAATACTAAATGAATGCACATGGGAGGAAATTCACATAGACCATTATTGATTGGAGAATATCGAAGGATAACAGCAACAAAGGGCAAGGTGGGAAACATCCTGTTTGACAAAGTTGTTTGATCCTCTGTGGGAGAGCTGCTACAACAATGCTCCAGATCTCAGCGTTTGTCCTGTTAAACTCTGCAGCATAATACTTTGCATTTTTTTACAAATGGCACAACTCACATGTCTTTTTGATAATCAAATAATTCAACAATACACATCATAATTGGGACCCTCTGCTCAACACCGAACCCAGTGATCTGTCCTCACAAATATCATACCCTGACACATTCACCGACTGATAAAAGTACACAGGATAGTTAAAGCCATCCATGCTGACCCTCAGTTATTACCCCATTATGACCTGCTCAAACCACCCATTGCCCACATTGTATCTGGGCCCCTATCTGGAGCAAGCTGCCTGAGCAAGATCCACCAACAAAATAACTTTACATCAAGAAATGGGAAACACCAGATGTCACTAAGAGATAGTAGGAACTGCCGATGCTGGAGAATCTGAGATAAGAAGGTGTAGAGCTGGATGAACACAGCAGGCCAAGCAGCATCAGAGGAGCAGGAAAGCTGACGTTTCGGGTTTAGACCCTCCTTCAGAAAAATTTCTGAAGGAAATAGGCTTGAAATGGATATTGATTTCCAGGTGGTTGCCAGAGATGGAAACAGAGAGGTCCAGGAAGGAGTCCTAGAGAGGTCCAGGTCCAATCCCAACCTCACCATAAAACCTGCGGACAATGGAGGCGCAGTTGTAGAATGGCGCACTGATCTCTACATCGCCGAGGCCAGACGCTAGCTCCCTACACCTCCTCCTACCGCCCCCTTGATCATGACCCCACCCCCGACCACCAAAACATCATCTCCCAAACCATCCACAACCTGATCACTTCAGGTGACCTCCCACCCACAGCCTCCAACCTCATCGTTCCCCAACCCCGCACTGCTTGTTTGTATCTCCTTCCCAAACTCCACAAACCTGACTGCCCTGGTCGACCCATTGTCTCCGCCCGCTCCTGCCCCACCAAACTTATCTCCACATACCTCGACTCCATTTTCTCCCCCTTGGTCCAGGAACTCCCCACTTAAGTCTGTGACACCACCCACGCCTTCCACCTCCTCCAAAACTTCCAATTCCCCGGTCCCCAACACCTCATCTTTATCATGGACGTCCAGTCCCTGTCCACTTGCATTGCCCATGCAGATGGCCTAAAGGCCCTCCGCTTCTTCCTGTCCCGCAGGCCCGACCAGTCCCCCTCCACTGACACCCTTATCCGCTTAGCTGAACGTGTCCTCACCCTTAACAACTTCTCCTTCAACACCTCCCACTTCCTACAGAAAAAGTGGGTGGCCATGGGTACCCATCCCCAATTCCCAATTCCTTCACCTCCGCCGCATCTGCTCCCGAGATGAGGCATTCCACTCCCGGGCATCCCAGATGTCCTCGTTTTTGAAGGAGCATAACTGCCACTCCACAGTGTTCGAAAACGCCCCTGACCATGTCTCTCGCATTTCCCGCAACTCATCCCTCACACCCCCTCCCCGCAATAACAACCAAAACAGAATCCCCCTCATTCTCATGTACCACCCCACCAACCTCCTGATCCAACGCATCATCCTCCGGCACTTCCGCCATCTGCAATCTGACCCCACTACCAAAGACACTTTTCCCTCCCCACACTTGTCTGCTTTCCGAAGGGACCACTCTCTCCGTGACTCCCTTGTCCACTCCACACTCCCCACCAGCCCCATCACCCCGGCACCTTTCCCTGCAACCCCAGGAAGTGCTACACCTGCCCCTACACATCCGCCTTCATCCCCTTCCCAGGCCCCAAGAAGACGTTCCACACCAAACAGATGTTCACATGCACATCTGCCAATGTGGTATACTGTATCCGCTGTTCCCAATGTGGCCTCCTCTACATTGGGGAAACCAAGCAGAGGCTCAGGGACCGCTTTGCGGAACACCTAACAGTCGCGAACCACTTCAACTCCCCCTCCCACTCCTTGGACGACATGTCCATCCTCAGCCTCCTGCAGCACCACAATGATGCCACCCGAAGGCTGCAGGAACAGCATCTCATATTTCGCTTGGGAACCCTGCAGCCCAATGGTATCAATGTGGACTTCACAAACTTCAAAATCTCCCTTCCCCTGACCGCGTCCCAAAACCAGCACAACTCATCCCCGCCTCCCTAATCTATCCTTCCTCCCACGTATCCATTCCTCCCACCTCAAGTCCCACCCCCATCTCCTACCTTTCAGCCTCATCCCGCCCCCTTGATTTGTCCATCCTCCCTGGACTGACCTATCCCCTCCCTAACTCCCCACCTACACTCACCTTTACTGGCTCCATCCCACTTCTTTGACCTGTCTGTCTCCTCTCCACCTATCTTCTCCTTTATCCATCTTCTATCCGCCTCCCCCTCTCTCCCTATTTATTTCAGAATCCCCTTCCCCTCCCCAATTTCTGAAGAAGGGTCTAGACCTGAAACGTCAGCTTTCCTGCTCCTCTGATGCTGCTTGACCTGCTGTGTTCATCCAGCTTTACACCTTGTTATATCATTCCCTGTTGTGTCTGTTGGAAGGTAGGCGAGAGGATTTTTCCTCATCCCCCTCTAAACATCCTGCCTTTCAGCTTATAATTATACCTCCTTGTTGGCCCTTTGACCAAATGGAACAACTGCTTTCTATTCACCTTTCTATTCCATGCCCCTCATAATTTGATATACCTCGATCTCTGCTCTAAAGAAAGCAGCCCAAGCCTATCTCGTCTCCCTCTTCACAACTAAAGTGTTACATGCCAAGCAGCATTCTGGTGAATCTCCTTTGCACTCCCTCCAATGTAGTCACATCTTTCCTTTAGTACAATGCCCCAAACTCCATGTAATGCTCCAACTGTGGTTTAACCAAAGTCCTGTACAGCTTCAACAGGACCTCCCTGCTTTTGTAATCTATATCTCAACTGGCAAAGGCATGTCTCCTTTACGCCTTCTTAACTATCCTATTAACCTTTCCTGCCGCCTTCAGGAATCTGTTAACTATCACTTCAAGATCTTTCTGTTCCTCCAAGCTTCCTAGTGTCCTACTATTCACTGAGTACTCCCTTGTCTTACGGCTCTTGGCAAAGTGAATCACCACATGTTTATCAGAGTTAAATTTCATCAGCCACTGACCTGCCCGTCAGACCTATCTGCCTAGATCTATTTGTAACCTAGGACTATTTTTCTCGTGGCCAACCACCCAGTCAATATTTGTGTCATTTGCAAACTTGTCTACTATCCCTAACCTCGTGCCCTGCACCACCATCCCCCATTCCCCCCTCTCCACACCCGCCCCACACACACACACAGACACACACACACACACACACACACACACACACACACTCTTCAATATCATTTGAGAATAAGACAAACAATGAGGCACCCAACACTGATCCCTGTTGTAACCATTGGACACCAGCTCCAATTACACAAACAATCGTCTGCCAACACACCCTGCCTCTTCTGACGGAGCCAATCTCGGAGCCAACTTGCAAGGCTATTCTGATTGTTGTGTGTTTTTACCTTCATTATCAATCCCCAATGTGGGACCTTGTCAAAGGCTTGCTGAAATCTACATAAACAACAATTGCCCTACCCTCATCTACAGACCTGGTCACCTCTTGAAAAAACTCCACCAGATGTGTTGGACGTATCCCCCCTCCCCTCCTCAGACAAAGCCATGTTGACTATCCATGATCAATCCTTGTCTCTTTAAGTGAAGATTAATTTTCCTCCTTCGGAGGTTTCTCCAATAGTTCCACTAGCACTGGTGTGAAACTCAATGATCTGTTATTCCTGGTCTGTCTCTACCACCCTTCTTCAAAAGTGGAAACACATCAGCTGTCTTCCAGTCCTCTGGCACCTCCCCTGTGGCTGGAGAGGAATTAAAGGTTTGGGTCAGAGTCCCTGTAATTTCCTCTCTCATCTCCTTGGTTATAACTCATCTGGCCCTCGGGATTGATCCACTTTTAAGTTCTCCAAAACTTTAACACCTGCTTGCATCAAGTATAAGTCTATTCAAGAGAGACTGAGAGTGAGGTTGTTGTTTTGCTTTTTGCATTTTTCCATCCCAATGCTGTTCCCATCCTTACTGAGGTGGGGCAAAATGTGTTCCTTTAACACTGGGTTTCAAATTCCAATAATGCAGATGAGCATACTGTAAAGTTCTTTCAGAATAAGTAAACAATAGAGTTCTTAACTAAATACTCATAACACATGTAAATTATTCTTATCTGAGGAAGGGTTACCGGACCCGAAATGTTAACTCTGATTTTTTCTTCACAGATGTGCCAGACCTGCTGAGCTTTTCCAGCAACTTTGTTTTTGTTCCCGATTTACAGCATTCACAGTTCTTTCACTTTAAATTGTTCTTATACCTTTCTACTTAATTCCTTCTTTTGCATTGGAAAACAACTCACTCTGTTCATTCACAGTTCCTGTAAACTTTTCACTGAGCAAAAAAGGCTAACCCATCTTGATCAGAGACAAACTTTATAGTATCACAATTTTTCACGGTGAATTCAAATTAATGTAGTTGACTGCTCTAACTTAGTCATAGTGTCTCAGCAGTGAGCACTACTGTCTCACAGTGTCAGGGACCTAGGTTCAATTCCTTGGATTTCTGTTTGTGTGAAGTTTTCACATTCTCTCTATGTCTGTATGGGTTTCCTCCAGGTGCTCCTGTTTCCACCCACAGTTCAAAGCTGTGCAGGTTATGTGAATTGGCCATGCTGAATTATCCTGGGATGTGCAGGCTATGTGGATTAGCCAGGGTAAATGTGGGGTTATAGAGATTGGGTCTGGGTGGGATGATCTTTGCAAGGTCAGAATGGGCTAAATGACCTCTCTCTGCTCTTATAGGGATCCTTTGGTGAGTCTATCTGCATTTTCATTTTCTATGCACCAAAGTGGACAAAAGTTATATTTCACAAAACGATAAACAACAAATCTTAAACCTTTATTGGGTAATCAGAAGAGAATTTTCAAGTTGGGTCCTGAATTGGCCAGGAAGGCTGGCCATCAAATCGGCTCATATTCAGAAGTATTATCCCGCACCCGGGATGTAATGTTTATTGCACTTGCTGCATGGTATTCAAGGCAGTAAAACAAGACCAACGTGATATACAGAATACAAAACCAGAAAACAAATCGAACCTGAGTATATTTGTTAAATGACTGTAAATAATTAGTTAATTAGTTAACCTAATTGACGCGCTTGAGGTTTGATGTTAGAATGAGAACTGGAATTAGATTTTATTGTCACATATCCTCAGGCGTAGGAATA
Organism: Ginglymostoma cirratum; assembly: GCA_024137785.1. NCBI lineage: Eukaryota > Metazoa > Chordata > Chondrichthyes > Orectolobiformes > Ginglymostomatidae > Ginglymostoma > Ginglymostoma cirratum. The sequence continues at coordinate 402,412 of JAHRHZ010000151.1, read as the reverse complement.
CATGAGGACAGTGAAAAGTGTACAAAGTCTCCATTCTCTGGCACCATCTTGGTTTCAAAACCAAGCTGACTGCAAAAATATAGAATCACTTCCATTGCTTTGGCCATACACCAATCAGAATCTTCCAGCTCCTAAAGAAATCATCCACTCTAATGGAGAATGGGGAAACTGCTGTCAACCCAGTGAAAGAGCTTTACTATCCGATTCTTAAGACTGTTACTCTTCCTGGTGATTCATGGTTCAGCCCCAGTGTAATGGATGAAAGCAGGTGGAAGCCCTGCATTAAAAAAGGGAGACAGAAAGCAGGAAGCATAGGCCAGTTAGCTTAACATGTCACAGGGAAACTACTGGAAGCTATTATTCAAACAGATATAGCAAATACTGAGAATTTTGCTCTCAGCTAGATCTTTCCTCATGGTTCTTTGTCTTCTCTGAAGATCACTTCAGGGCATATTGTGAATGTTGTTCTCAAGAGCTCCTCCTGTGAAATAACAAAGTGTGGAGCTGGACAAACACAGCAGGCCAGGCAGCATCAGAGGAGCAGGAAGGCTGACATTTCGGGTCTGTACCCTTCTTCAGAAATGGGAGAGGGGAAGGGGACTCTGAAATAAATAGAGAGAGGTGGAGGTGATGATAGAAGGTGGATAGAGGAGCAGATAGGTGGAGAGAAGACGGACAGGTCAAGGAGGTGGGGATGGAGCCAGTACAGGTGAGTCTAGGTAGGGAGTTTGGATGGGGGTTTGTCAGTGAGGAGGGAGGGGCGGATAGGTGGGAGGGAAGACAGACAGGTCAAGGAGGCGGGGATGATGCTAGTAGGTAGGAAGTGGGTTGGGGGTTCGTCAGTGAGAAGGAAGGGGCGGATAGGTGGGAGAAAAGACGGACAGGTCAAGGAGGCGGGAATGAGAGGGGGTCTGGTCTTGGGATGAGGTCGGGGTTGGGGAGATTTTGAAGCTAGTATAGGTCAAGGCATAATATGAGATGCTGTTCCTCCAGTTTCCGGGTGGCATCGTTGTGACACTGGAGAAGGCCCAGGATGGACACGTCGTCCAGGGAGTGGGAGGGGGAGTTGAAGGGGTTCGCAACTGGGAGGTGTTGTCATTTGTCGCAAACCGACTGGAGGTGCTCCACAAAGCGATCTCCGAGCCTCCGCTTGGTCTCGCCGTTGTAGAGGAGACCACATTGGGAACAGCAGATACAATAGACCACATTGTTTAATGTGGAAGGTTTTTTTGGGGCCTGGGATGGAGGTGAGGGGTGAGGTGTAGGGGCAGGTGTAGCACCTCCTGCAGTTGCAGGGAAAGGTGCCGGGGTGGTGGGGCTAGTGGGGAGTGTGGAGCGGATGAGGGAGTCGCGGAGAAAGTGGTCCCCCCAGAAGGCAGATAAGGGTGGGGAGGGAAATATATCCTTCATCGTGGGGTAAAATTGCAGGTGGCGGAAGTGGGCGGAGAATGATGCGTTGAATCTGGAGATTAGTGGGGTGATACGTGAGGACAAGGGAAATTCTGTCTTTGTTTTTATTGCAGGAAGTAGGTGTGAGGGTTGAGGTGCGGGAATTGCAAGCAATACGGTCGAGGGCATTTTCAAACGCTGAGCGGGGGGAAATTGCAGTTCTGGAAAAACAAGGACATCTGGGATGTCCAGGAGTGGAACACCTCATCTTGGGAACAGAGGCGGCCAAGGCAGATATTCCCCATGCAGATGGCCTAAAAGACCCCTGCTTCTTCCTCTCCCACAAGCCCGACCAGTCCCCCTCCACCGACACCTTTATCCATTTGACCAAACTCGTCCTCACCCTTAACTTCTCCTGCAACTCCTCCCACTTCCTACAGACAAAAGGGGTGGCCATGGGTACCCACATGTGCCCAAGCTTTGCCTGCCTCTTTGTAGGATATGTGGAACAGTCCCTCTTCCGCAGTTACACTGGCACTATCCCCCACCTCTTCCTCTGCTACATCGATGACTGTATCAGCGCAGCCATGTGCTCCGATGAGGAGCTTGAACAGTTCATCAACTTTACTAACACCTTCCAACCCAACCTCAAGTTCATCTGGACCATCTCTGATACCTCTCTCTCCTTCCTGGACCTCTCTGTCTCCATCTCTGGTAACCACCTTGAAACTGATATCTATTTCAAGCCCACTGACTCCCACAGCTACCGAGGCTACACCTCTTCTCAACCACCTTACTGCAAGAATTCGATCCCCTATTCCCAATTCCTCCGCCTCCACCACATCTGCTCCCAAGGTGAGGCATTCCTTGTTATCTATGTACACTGGCCAGCCAGCTCCAAACCAATCTCTAGGATCAGGAGAGTTTCTGAATCTCCTGGTTTTCTTCTTTTCTTTTTCTTTTGCAATCTCTACTGTACTGCTACACAGCAGTAGTGCTTATATTTTCCCCACAACAACTGTGATGTGTAGTGTGTGTAGTATGTGCAGTGACTGACTAGGGACACCATTGCATTAAAAAAATTCAATATTTCCACCATCAGGTGGAATCATGTGGCCAGTGAACCAGTAAGAAGCAAAACCCAATAAGGGCAATGGCTTACATGAAAATAAAGTGAAGGGGGAGGGTAGGAATTGAATCAAAATAGATTTGGAGGGGGCAATAAAGCACTCCACAGCCTGCAGTGACCACCTCTCCCTAAAGACATTGAGAGTATTGGTGGACATTGTGTGCTCCTTCTCCAATGACACTTGGCCTCAAACATAACTGCGGAAGAGGGTCAGACAGTCGGCAGAGACAATGCCTCCGTGGCCCGCTGCCCGGACCTGTTTATAGCTAGCCTGACCAGGCTCAACAGCAGGCCCATGATCAGCTCCATGGATCTGTCCACATCCCTGTGCACTGGATGCCCAAAGATCAGGAGTGTGGGGCTGAAGTGCACTGAAAACATTAAAAAAAGGCTCATCAGGTAACTGAAAAAGGGATTGAAAATGCCCACAACCAATATATACATGGTCCACAGACTCCACAGTGCCTCAGTTGGACTGGGAGTCCATGAACCACCACAATCTGTGGTTCAAGTCCCTGAGGGAAAGAGGGAGGACTCCCACATAGACAGCCCTCCACTGGGCATCTCCTTCACCCAGCTTCTACCATCTCCTCTAGCTGCAAATTCCAGCCACTTACCACCCTCTGTATAAAAACATTACCTTTCACATCTCCTCTAAACTTTCCCCCTACATATCTGAAACCTATGTCCCCTCATAATTGACATTTCTACCCTCGGAAAAAAAGACTCCCCTATCCATTCTATCAATGTCTGTCACAATTCTGTAAACATCTATCAGGTCACCCCTCAGCCTCAACATTCAAGTCAAAACAATGACTTTTTAAATTGCCCACCACCAACCATGATGGGAGTTTGCAGGACTGCAGAGATTATGTCTGATCCATAGATTGTGGAATCACTTAGCCCTGTATATCCATTGCTCCTTATGCTTTCTGGCAGGCAAGCATTTCTGTGTTGCAGCTTCACCAGGTTGACACCTTACTTTTAGATATACCTAGAGAATGCCCTCCTGCACTCCTCATTTAGCCAGGTTTGATCCAGGTTTGATCCCCGGTTCTATGTTGTAATATTCGCATTCATCTGCTCTCCCTGCCCTTCTATTTGTTAGATGTCATGTGTTTGGATGGACTTCCTTTAGAGTCTTGGTGACTTTGTGTAGTACATCTTGTAGCTGGTGCTTCTTTGTATCGGTACTGTAGGGAGTGAATATTTGTGGATGATGTGCCAATCAAGCTGCTTTGCCCTGCATGGTGTCAAGGCTCTTGTGTGTTTTTTGAGCCGCACTCATCCAGACAAGTAAAGTATTTCATTACACAGATGGTGAACAGGCTTTTAGTGAGTCAGGAAGTGAAGTTCCTCATCTCCTTTTGCAGCTACACCATTTATATGGCGAGTCCAGTTCAGTTTCTTGTCGATAGTAACTCACAGGATGTTGTTACTGCAGGTATTTAGAGATGATAATGCCATTGAATGTCAAGGAGCGATGACTAGATTCTACCTTCTTACTGATGGCTCTTGACTGGCACTTGTACAGTTACTTGTAACCCAAGAGATTTTCTGATGAAGGGTTTAGGCCCGAAACGTCAAGTTTTCCTGCTCCTATGATGCTGCTTGACCTGCTGTGTTCATCCAGCCCCATGCTTGTTATCTCTAGACCAAACCTGGTGTTGTCCAGGTCTTGTTGCATTTGACCTGGACTGTTTCAGTACCTGCGGAGTCATGAATGGTGCTGAACATTGTGCCATCATCAGCGGACATTTCCACTTCTGACCTTATGTCGGAGGGAAGTTCATTGATGAAGCAGCTGAAGATGGTTTGACCTAGGACACTACCCTGAGAAACTCCTGCAGGAATGTCCTGGACCTGAGATTATTGACACTAACAACAACAGCCATCTTCCTTCTCGCTAGATATTACTGCAACCAGCATTGAGTTTTCTCTGGATTCTCATTGACTGTAGTTTTACTTGGGCTCTTAATGTCACACTTGGTCAAAGGGTGCCTTGATGTTTAGGAAAGTTACTCTCACTTCTCCTCAGGAGTTCAACTTCTTTGAACCAAGGCTGTAATCGGCTGAGTGGCAGAACCTGCCAGATCTCAAACTGTGCAGTTTATTGCTGACCAGGTATTCCTTTATACCACTGTTTATGACACCTTCCTTCACATTTTCATATTAGAGAATGGACAGATGAGTCGTTAATTGACCACATTTTGGGTACATGCCAGCACTGTAGCTGGACTGGAACATCTTTACAAGGCATATGACAATTTTTAGAGACTGATGTTGTCAGGACCCACAAACTTTGCAGTATCCAGTGTCTCTGGTCATTCCATAATGTCAGGTGGAGTGAATTGAATTGTTTGGAGACTGGTATCTGTGAATGTTGGAACCTGAGGAAGAGGCTGAAATGGATCAACTCCCCAGTATTTTTGGTTGAAAATTGTTGCAAATACTCCAGCCTTCTCTTTGGCACTGATGTGCTGGGCTTCCCTGTAACTGAGGATTTAGTTGTTGGAGAACAGCCTCCTCATCCATGGTTTGTTTAATTGTCCACCATCTTTTGTGACTAAATGTGGCAAGGCTGCAGAGCTCAGATCTGATGCAAAATCAGAAATTACTGGTGAAACACAGCTGGTCTGACAGCATCACTGGGGAGAAAGTAAAGTCTTATTGGTTGAGTAATCACTTAATTCAGTCCATCACTTGTTGCGAACATAAGTAGTCCTCTTTCGTAGCTTCACCAGATTGTCTCCTCATTTACTGTATTCAGTACTGATCTTTGCATGCTCTTTTGCACTCTTCATTGAACAAGGGTTGAACCCCTGGCTTGATGGTAATGGTAGACTGGGAGAGATAGAGTCAGAGAGTCATACAGCATGGAAACAGGCCCTTCAGTCCACCTTAGATAACAAGGTGTGGGGCTGGATGAACACAGCAGGCCAAGCAGCATCATAGGAGCAGGAAAACTTGATGTTTCGCGCCTAGACCCTTCATCAGAAATGGGGGAGGGGAAGAGGGTTCTGAAATAAATAGGGAGAGAGGGGGAGGAGGATAGAGGATGGATAGAGGAGAGGATAGGTGGAGAGGAGGCAGACAAGTTGAAGAGGTGGGGATGGAGCCAGGAAAGGTGAGTGTAGGTGGGGGGGGAGGGAGGAGATAGGTCAGTCCGGGGAGGACGGACAGGTCAAGGGGGTGGGATGATGTTAGTAGATAGGA
>JAHRHZ010000151.1:386170-396578 GCA_024137785.1 Ginglymostoma cirratum | reverse complement strand
GGGGATAGGTGAGAGGAAAAACAGGTTAGGGAGGTGGAGATGAGCTGAGCTGGTTTTGGGATGCGGTTGGGGGAGGGGACATTTTGAAGCTTGTGAAATCCACATTGATACCATTGGGCTGCAGGGTTCCCAGGCTGAATATGATTTGCTGTTCCTGCAGCCTTCGGGTGGCATCACTGTGGCATTGCAGGAGGCCAAGGATGGACATGTCGTCTGAGGAATGGGAGGGGGAGTTGAAATGGTTTGCGACTGGGAGTTGCAGTCGTTTGTTGCGAACTGAGCGCAGGTGTTCTGCAAAGCGGTCCCCAAGCCTCCGCTTGGTTTCCCCGATGTAGAGGAAGCCACAACGGGTACAGCGGATGCAGTATACCACATTGGCAGATGTGCAGGTGAACATCTGCCTGATGTGGAAAGTCTTCTTGGGGCCTGGGATTGGGGTGAGGGAGGAGGTGTGGGGGCAGGTGTAGCACTTCCTGTGGTTGCAGGGAAAAGTGCTGGGTGTGGTGGGGCTGGAGGGGAGTGTGGAGCGGACAAGGGAGTCGCGGAGGGAGTGGTCCCTCCGGAAGGCAGATAAAGGTGGGGAGGGAAAAATGTCTTTGGTGGTGGGGTCTGATTGCAGATGGCTGCCTCCTCTCCACCTGTCCTCTCCTCTATCCATCCTCTATCCGCCTCCCCCTCTCTCCCTATTTATTTCAGAACCCTCTTCCCCTCCCCCATTTCTGATGAAGGGTTTAGGCCCGAAACGTCAAGTTTTCCTGCTCCTATGATGCTGCTTGGCCTGCTGTGTTCATCCAGCCCCACGCCTTGTCATCTCGGATTCTCCAGCATCTGCAGTACCTTTTATCCCTTCAGTCCACCTTGTCCACCCCAACCAGCCATTCAGTCTGACCTTGTCCCATTTGCCAGCATTTCGCCCAAATCCCTCTGAATCCTTCCATTTCATGTAACCATCCAGATGCTTTTTAAATGTTGTAGTTGTACCAGCCTCCACCATTTGCTTTGGCAGCTCGTTCCCTGCATATACCACGCTCTGTTTGAAAAAGTTGCCCCTGAGTCCCCTTCTGTATCTTTCCTCTCTCACCTTAAACCTTTGCTCTCTAGTTTTGGACTCCCTCAGTTTAGGAAAAAGACCTTCGCTTTCACCTTATCCATGCCCCTCATGATTTTAAAAACCTCTATAATGTCACCCCTCAGTCTCTGACACTCGAGGGAGAAAAAGCCCCAGCCTATCCAGCCTCTCCCTATAACTCAAACCCATCTGTCAGATATGTTGGGCAGATTGTCTGTCAGTTGTGCTAAGTACAATTTTGCTGCACTGAATAGCCCACTGAACCTCATGGACACCTCGTTACGAGTTGCTAGATCTGTTTGAAGTCTGACCCATTTAGCACAGAGATAGTGTCACACAACATGTTAGAGTGTCTATAAAATGTGCAGCAGACAGATTGGTGACAGTGCGGTCAATGATGTTTTTTTCCCCTCACCCCCTGCTGCAGCCCCAGGCCAGTAGCTATGTCCTTTTGGACTGTCCCAGCTCAGTCAGCAGGTGATGCTGCTGAGTCTCTCTTGGTGATGGACACTGAAGCCTCTCACACAGCGTACATTCTCTGTCCTTTCCACCTTCAATGTTGTGTTAAAATAGAGAAATTCAAGGGATGTGGAATTGATAACCAGCAGAGTGTTTCCACTGTTTAACCTGATGCTTCCTGGGGTCCGGCATCAATGTTGAGTACTTCCAGGGCACATCCCTGCCTCTTGATGGTACGCCAAGGAGCTGTTACCTCTGCTGGCTTTGTCCTGTCAGTGGGACAGGGCCTGCCCTGAGATGATCATCGTGTTGTCTGGGACATTGTCTGAAAAGAGGGATTCTATGAGCGTGACTGTGTTCGATTGTTGCTGGATTAGTCTGTGCCAAAGAGACTGCTGGCCAGCTTTAAGTTTTAACGCCTCTTTATTTCTTTGAAATTAATCCAAACCAAATTGTTTTTCTCAGTTGAAGATTATTTAAATATTGGTCACTTCAACAATCAGAGTACACACCTAATTGTTGCTCAATTTTGTAACTTTAGTAACCAGCTAATTATTGCTCAATTCAATAATTGCAGAAAACAGCTGATTCATGTTCAGATGTGTAAACTCATACCTTTGCACTGCCATATACATCAGAAAACTAACAAAAAGGCCAGAATCCAAATATAGTCTTGCTAGAGTACACTGCCACTTCAGTAAAGAGTGACTAGCTCCTAAATCTGTCCAGTTAGCTTCCAAACTGGATCTGGGCAGTTATTCAAACATTTCCTCTGAACAAACAATTTAGAGATGTGCATGAACAAAGGGGAAGTGATACCTGCAGGATAGGCAGGTCAGGTGTTCAAGAAGGGTCAAAGCCATTGAATATATGGGCAGAGAGGTCATGTTGGAGCTGCACAGGACTTTAGTGGGGCCACAGTGGGGTACTGTGTGCAGTTATGGTCATCACATTATAGGAAGGATGTGATTGCTCTGGAAGGGGTGCAGAGGAGATTCACCAGGATGTTGCCTGGGGTCGAGCATTGCTCAATTCTGCAGGAGCATTCTGCGCTGCATGTGTGTGTAGCTAATCCACCTAGCCTGCACATCACTGGGCACTATGTGCAATTAAACACAGCCAAGCCAACTAATCTTCTTTGGAAGGAAACCCATGCAGACGCAGGAAGAATGTGCAAACTCCACACACAGTTGCTGGACCCCGAGGGTGGAATCGAACCCAAGCTCTTGGTGCTGAGAGGCAGTGGTGCTCACCACCTAGCCACTGTGCTGCCCTAGGCCAGGGGATTTTTTTTTTGTTTCGATTGTATCAACTTGCTGTGCTCAGATTCATTGCTGCATTATGAAAAGTCGTCACCACAGTTCCAATTTCTCAGCAGAGAGAGAGATGACTAATGGTGAGCTTGATTTAATTTGATTTTTTATTGCTGCATTTCTAAAAAAAAAATTCATGGGATGAGAACGTCTCTGACCAAGCCAGTATTTATTGGCGTCTCTAATTGTCCAAGGGCAGTTAAGTGTCAACCATATTGCGGTGGGTCTGGAAGGGAGCTTCCTGAATGGGCAGAGATAGTAGGAACCGCAGATGGTGGAGAATCTGAGATAACAGGGTGTAGCTGGATGAACACAGCAGGTCAAGCAGCATCAGAGGAGCAGGAAGGCTGACGTTTCAGGCCGACACCCTTCTTCAGCTCTACACCTTGTTACCTCTCCCTTAAGGGGCATCTTGTCACAGGCTGGGGCGTGGTTTATTGGGCTGGGTGGGTCTGTGTGCTCTCTGGTTGTAGGTTCACGGATCCAGACTGTATTTCTGGGCGGTTCCTCATTCTACTTCCCCCGCTATCACTATTCCAGGAACGGTCGGAACAAAGCAGAAACCGGGCAGGCAGGCAACAGTGAGAGGAGTCCGGTCTCCGAGCAAGAAACGACGGAACATTCGCCGGTTTTCAGCGCGGGAGAGGAGAGAGGGGTTACAGAGTGGAGAGGGTTTACAGAAGGGGAGAGGGATTACTGAGGGGAGAGAAGAGAGGGGTTATAGAAGGGTGAGGGGTTACAGAGGGTGGAGGAGAGAGGGGCTGCAGACGGGTTACAGAGGGGAGAGGGGCTTCAGAGGGGAGCGGGCTTACACAGGACAGTAGAGAGGGGTGAGGAGTTACAGAGGGGTGAGTGAGAGCAGGAGAGGTGTTAGAGTAGGAGGGGGAACTCCAGAGGGAGTGAAAGTCTGAAGAAGCTCTCGAGTGTCGGGGAGAAGGGAAGACACGAATCTAACCGGGAGAAGGGATGACTGGTGCGATCTATCCAGCAAATTGCAGCCTTCCTTCCCCATGACCTTGAGGGGGGGGCGGGGGAAGAGGTGGTGAGAGGGTCTGTTCTGCATTTGACTATTCCCTAAAGGTTGGGCACACAGCCCTCCGGAAATTGGCATGCCCAAGCTGAGCAGGTGTTGTCCCCACCGGTTGAGCCTCAGGTCAGCGCTGTGCACGCTTGGCGTAATCTTGTTGTGCCTCTGGTTCCGGGCCCTGAGTGAAAAGGTCTGGCTGTCCCTCGGGCTGGTGAAGCCAGGCGCAGGTGCAATGCGGGGGCACCTCCTCCTGGTCGAGGAGAACTCCACCTGCTGGCAGATCATCCAAGGGGACAGGCAGGAGGTGGAAAGGGCCCTCCTCAATTCCATTACCGTCTCCCTCAAGCGCCAAGCCGTTACTGAAGGTGATTATCTGGGCATGACCCGAAATTGCAATTCCTTTGTGAGGGCCCGCAAGTATATCACTGTCCCCCTCAGCCCTGAGGAAGCAAACTTCCCCGTGGCTTACTCCATGGTCATCCACAATAGCATTGAGATGTTCGAGAGGCTTTTACGAAGCCTTTACGCCCCACAGAATGTCTACTGCGTCCACGTGGACCGCAAGTCCCCGAGTCAATTTCATGCGGCCGTCCGGGCCATCGCTTCGTGTTTCCGCAACGTCTTTGTCGCAGCCAGGCTAGAGTCGGTCACCTATGCTGCCTGGTCCAGAGTTCAGGCAGATCTCAACTGCATGGCGGAGCTGTTGCAGAGCCCTGTGCCGTGGAGGTACTTCATCAACGTATGTGGCCAAGACTTCCCCCTGAAGACCAACCGGGAGATAGTTCGCAGCCTCAAAGCTATGAACGGCTCCAACGTGATTGAGTCGGACCCACCGCCACAGTACAAAAAGGTAAACGCCTTCCCGTCTGCTGGTCCTCTCTTCATCCAAGTGTTTTCTCACCCTTCCTCCATCACCTCTATCTCTCTTTCCTCCAGTCATTCACTCCCTTGTGTGCAAAGAGAGGTTGGCTTAGACCGTAAGACCATAAGATACAGGAGTAGAAATTAGGCCATTCGGCCAATCGAGTCTGCTCCACCATTCAATCATGGCTGATAAGTTCCTTAACCCCATTCTCCCACTTTCTCACCGTAACCCTTGATCCCCTTGATAATCAAGAACCTATCTATCTCAGTCTTAAATATTCTCAGTGACTTGGTCTCCACAGCCTTCTGTGGCAGTGAATTCCATAGATTCACCACTCTCTGGCTGAAGGCTTATTAAAAGTGTTCAAAGGGATGTGGTAGATTAAAAATGTAAAAAGGGATATAGACTGATTACAAGAGTACAAAGGAATGTATGTGGTTAGGAGTGTACAAAGGAATGTAGATTAAGTTAAGAGCATGTAAAGGGTTGTCATTAGGTTGACAGTGAAATAACTCCTCAGAGACCAGTATCCCACCACCAACTTACCCTTTATTTACACATGGAGAGTCCTTGACACTAATTCAGCTACTTCTGAGCCAGCTCTCAAAGTGAACAGAACCTGTGACAGTTTTGTTTCTATGGAGGGAACTTGTGCACGGAGTCAGAGGAGGTAGGGGAGGTCCTTAATGAATACTTTGCTTCGGTATTCACCTTGGTGTTTGTGAGGACAGCATGAAACAGGTGGATGTACTCGAACAGTTGATGTTAGGAAGGACGATGTGCTACAAATTTTGAAAAACATGAGGATAGATAAGTCCCCTGTTCCAGATGGGATATACCCAAGGTTACTACAGGGAGTGAGGGAAGAGATTGCTGCCCCTTTGGCAATGATCTTTGCATCCTCACTGTCCACTGGAGTAGTACCAGAAGATTGGAGGGTGGCAAATGTCATTCCCTTGTTCAAGAAAGGGAATAGGGATAATCCTGGAAATTACAGACCGGTCAGTCTTACTTCTGTGCTGGTCAAATTATTGGAGAGGATTCTGAGAGATAGTATTTATGATTATTTGGAAGAGCATAGTTTGGTTAGAAATAGTCAGCATGGCTTTGTTAGAGGCAGGTCATGCTTCACAAGCCTTATTGAATTCTTTTGAGTATGTGACAAAACATATCGATGAAGGTTGAGCAGTGGATGTGGTGTATATGGATTTTAGCAAGGCATTTGGTAAGGTTCCTCATGGAAGGCTCATTCAGGAAGTAAGGAGGCATGGAATTCAGGGAAATTTGGCTGTCTGGATACAAAACTGGCTGTTCAATTGAAGACAGAGGGTGGTAGTAGATGGAAAGTTTTCAGCCTGGAGCTCGGTGACCAGTGGTGTTCCGCAGGTATCTGTTCTGGGACCTTTGCTCTTTGTAATCTTTATAAATGACTTGGCTGAGGATGTGGAAAGGTGGGTTAGTAAGTTTGCCAATGACATGAAGGTTGGTGGAGTTGTAGACAGCATGGACAGCTGTTGTAGGTTGCAACAGGACGTTGACAGGATGCAGTTCTGGGTAAAGAAGTAGCAGATGGAATTCAACCCGACAAATGTCAAGTGATTCATTTTGGAAGGTCAAATTTGAATGCAGAATACAGGGTTAATGGCAGGATTCTTGGCAGTGTGGAGGAACAGAGGGATCTTGGGGTCTACGTCCATAGATCCCTCAAAGTTGCTACCCAAGTTGATAGGGTTGTAAAGAAGGCGTATGGTGTGTTGCCTTTCATTGGTAGGGGAATTGAGTTTAAGAGCTGTGAGGTCATGCTGCAGCTCTGTAAAACTCTGGTTAGACGACACTTGGAATATTGTGTTCAGTTCTGGTCACCTCACTATAGGAAAGATGTGGAAGCTTCAGAGAGGGTGCAGAGAAGATTTACCAGGATGCTGCCTGGACTGGAGGGCAGGCCTTATGAGGAAAGGTTGAGGGAACTAGGGCTTTTCTCATTGGAACAAAGGACGAGAGGTGACTTGATAGAGGTGTTCAAGATGATGAAAGACATAGATAGAGTGGACAGCCAGAGACTTTTTCCCAGGGCGCAAATGACTATTACGAGGGGGCACAATTTTAAGGTGTTTGGAGGACAGTATAGGGGAGATGTCAGAGGTAGGATTTTTTACACAGAGCGCAGTGGGCGTGCGGAATGTGCTGCTGGCAGTGGTAATGGAGTCAGATATTTTAGAGACTTTTAAGTGACTCTTGGATAGGCACATGGAGGATAGTAAAATGTCGGGTATGCAGGGTAGATTGATCTTAGTCGGATAATAGGTCGGCACAACATCATGGGCCGAAGGGCCTGTATTGTGCTGTAATGTTCTATGTTCGATGTTCTATATCTGTCAGCCAGGGTTCCCTGATTGGACCAGACTAACAACTTCTGTCAGGGAACTCATACTATGATGTCTACCTGACCGACCTCATTAAAACATTACTGACAGTGTACAAAGGGATGTCAAGGTAGACAGACAGGAGTCTGGAAGAACACAGCAAGCCAGACAGCATCTGGAGGAAAGGAGAAGTCAACATTTCTAAAGATGGGTAACACCTGAAACATTGACTTCTTCTTTCCTCCAGATGCTGCTTGGCTTGCTGTGTTCTTCCAGCCACCTGTTTGTTTACCTTGGATTCCAGAATCGGCAGTTTTTTTTTGTCTCTTACAAAAGAAGTCTACGGGTTAAAAGTGTTCAAAGGGATGTCAGGAGGATAATAGTGTACAAAGGAATGCAGGTAGGTTAAGTGACTATAAAGGGATGTACCACATTGAGTACAATATAATATGTACACTTTTCAAAATAAATGCAGTGTATTCTTTAAAGCAGAGATAACAAGCATGGGGCTGGATGAACACAGCAGGTCAAGCAGCATCATAGGAGCAGGAAAACTTGACGTTTCGGGCCTAAACCCTTCATCAGAAATGGGGGAGGGGAAGAGGGTTCTGAAATAAATAGGGAGAGAGGGGGAGGCGGATAGAGGATGGATAGAGTTGCAGTGGGAGAGAGATTCCCTGAGGTTTGTCCGGAGGGAGGAGGGTAACTTCTTCAGGGTAGGGCTTCTTGACCTGCTGTGTTCATCCAGCCCCATTCTTGTTATCTCGGATTCTCCAGCATCTGCAGTACCTTTTATCTCTGATACAATTTTAACCCCACTGCGAAGCCTCTTCTAAGGATGCCTACCCTGAAGAAGTTACCCTCCTCCCTCTGGACAAACCTCAGGGAATCTCTCTCCCACTGCAACTCTATCCATCCTCTATCCGCCTCCCCCTCTCTCCCTATTTATTTCAGAACCCTCTTCCCCTCCCCCATTTCTGATGAAGGGTTTAGGCCCGAAACGTCAAGTTTTCCTGCTCCTATGATGCTGCTTGACCTGCTGTGTTCATCCAGCCCCATGCTTGTTATCTCGGATTCTCCAGCATCTGCAGTACCTTTTAACTCTGATATTCTTTAAAGCGGATTTGATTTCTGAGATATCTGGTACAAAGTGATCTGGGTGTCCCAATACTCTCATCACAAAACCAATACAGTACAGCAAACAATTCCGAAGGCAAATGGAACAGTGATGTTTTTCGAACGTAAAATTGAATATAAGAGTGAGTAAGCTTTAACAGTACCGTACAGGGCCTTGATGAGACCACATCAGAATTACTCTGCATATTTTCTTTTCATTTAAAAAATAATGTAATTACATTGACAGCAAGGTGGGAAGTTTCACTTCCTGGTTCCTGGGATGAAGGGCTTATCTTATGAAGAAAGGGCGATCAAGTTGGTTTTTACACATTTTAAGTTTGGAAATCTGAGCGGAGATCTTTTTGAAATGTATAAAGTTCTCTGAGGAGACATGATAAGGCGATTGATGGGAGAATACTCTTGCGAGTATGACAAGATGTTCTGTAGCATAAGATGTCATCATAGAGTCATACAGTATGGAAATAGACCCTTCAGTCCAACTTGTCCATACCAACCAGGTATCCTAAATGGAAGTTTGGCCCATATTCCTCTAAACCTTTCCTATTCATGCCATCTTTTAAATCTTGTAATTGTACCCACCTCTACCACATCTTTTGGCAGCTCATTCCATATTTGCACTGCCCTCAGGTCCCCTTTAAATCATTCCCCTCTCACCTTAAAACTATGCCCTTTAGTTTTCCCCAAAGGCTATTCACTTTATTGATTTCACCCCATCATTTTATAAACCTCTATAGGTCACCCCTCAGCCTCCAACACTCTAGTGAAAAAAGTCCCAGCCCATCCAGCGTCTCCTTGTAACTCAAGTCATCGAGCCCCGGCAACCATCATTGCAAATCTTTTCTGCATCCTTTCCGGTTTAACAACATCCTTCCTATAGTGTGGTGACCACAATTGTACCCAGTACTCCAAAAGTGGCCTCACCAATGCCTTGTTATTTTTCTCTAAGGGGGCTGTTATACAGTGGAAATATCTTCTACAGGAAGGTGCGAAGGCTGAGTTGATGAATTTATTCAAGGCTGAGTAAGATAGCTTTTTAAAAAAAAAAGACGGATCTCGGGGACAACCAATAGAAAAGTGGAATTGAAGTCACAACTGGCAGAGCCATGATTTTATTGAATGGTAGAGCAGACTTCAAGGGACAAATGGCTTACTTTTGCTCTTGTATCGGTGGAGACAGCTTATGCCTCAGTTCAAATAAAGAGTAGAGCATTTTCTGACCACCCAGCTGAGGAAAGGGCCTTGCTGACCCTTCTGATAACATAAACCTTGAGTTAATCTCGCTCTGCGCCAGTCACAGAATTAGAGAATTATTGTGGAAGGCGGCCTTTCAGCCCATTGTGCCTGCAATTATTCTATATCTCATTCCAAACTCCTGCATTTCCCTGTATGCTCACTAATATCTCAATAGCCATCCAATGCATCTCTTGAATGCCTCAATTAAATGTGCGTCCACCACATTTCCATGCAGTGCATTTCACCCAAATTACTTGCTGTGTGAAAAAGACTTGTTTCTCACATTTCCTTTGGCGTATCACTTTAAATTTATCCCCCTTTGTTTCTTTATTTTCTGAGCAGGAGCAGTTTCTCCCAATCTTCTCTGTCCAAACCCCTTTAGGTTTTGAAAATCACATTCAGATTTCCGTCTCAGCTGCCTTCTCTCCAACGAGAACAACTTCAATCCATCCTCATTGCCGAAGTTTCTCATTCCTGAACCATTCCAGTGAATTGCGTCCGCACTCTCTCTGATGCGATATTTCAAAATCACTTGGAATGGCAACAAAGATATTCAGATCAATTTCTGAGTTTGGATTTTATTAATCTTTACAGACTTGATAGGAAATTATGTCCTTTTTATCACATCATTTCACAACCGCCTACATACACCCTTATTAGCTGTGATGACTTTACTCCATAGATAATTGACTTCATAGATAACATACATGAATGACTTGGAGGAAGGAAGGAAATATACTGATGTGGAATTTGCAACAAAAAAAGGAAAATAGAAAGGCAGGTTGAGCGACGGATACAAACAGTTCAAAGAGAGATTTTGAGATAATATGGTGTGGGGCTGGATGAACACAGCAGGCCAAGCAGCATTATAGGATCAGGAAAGCTTGACGTTTCGGGCCTAGAAACGTCAAGCTTTCCTGCTCCTATGATGCTGCTTGGCCT
>JAHRHZ010000151.1:372392-385770 GCA_024137785.1 Ginglymostoma cirratum | reverse complement strand
CCACACCTTGTTATCTCGGATTCTCCAGCATCTGCAGTACCTATTATCTCTCGAGAGATTTTGATTTGATTTGATTTGACTTAGAGTCATATAGTCATAAAGCACAGAAACAGACCCTTCTGTCCAACTTGTCCATGCCAGCCAAATATCCTAAATTCATGTAGTCCCATTTGCCAGCATTTGGTCCATATCCCTCTAAACCGCTCCTATTGATGTACCCATCCAGATGCCTTTTAAATGTTGTAATTGTACCAGCCTCCACCACTTCCTCTGGCAGCTCATTCCATACATGTACCACCCTCTGTGTGAAAAATTTGCCCCTTAGGTCCATTTTAAATCTTTCCCCTCTCACCTTAAATTTATGCCCTCTAGTTTTGGACTCACCCTGGGCAAAAGACCTTGACTATTCACCCTATCCATGCCCCTCATGATTTTTTAAAGCTCTATAAGGTCACCCCTCAGCCTCTGATGCTCCAAAAATAGCTCCAGCCTATTCAGCCTCTCCTGAAACCTCAAACCCTCTGACCCTGGCAACATCCTTGTAATTTTTTTTCTGAACCCTTTCAGATTTCACAACATCCTTCCTATAGCAGGAGACCAGAATTGCATGCAGTATTCCAAAAGTGGTCGAACCAATGTCAAGCATAGCTGCAACATGACCTCCTATATTCAACGCACTGACCAATAAAGGCAAGCACAGCATCACCTTCTTCACTACCCTGTCTGCCTGTGACTCAATTTTCAAGGAACTATGAACCTGCACTCCAAGGTCTCTTTGTTCACAACACTCCCTAGGACCTTACCATTAAATGTGTAAATCCTGCCCTGATTTGTCTCTCCAAAATGCAGCATCTCACATTTATCTAAATTAAACTCCACCTGCCATTATTCAGCCCATTGGCCCACCTGATCAAGATCCTGTTGTACTCCAAGGTTGACTTGATTTATTACTGTCATGTATATCAGGGTACGGTAAAAAGTGTTGTCTTTTGTGCTTCACAGGCAGATATTGATAGGCTAAGTTGGCAAAAATGTTGACCAAATAGAGTACAATGTGGGAAAATGTGAAGTTGTTCATTTTGGAAGGGGAAAAAAAACAGAATGTTATTTAAATCAAGAAAGTTGCAACACAAAGGGGACTTGGGCGAACTTGTGCATGAAACACTGAAAGCACACAGGCAGCAGGTAATCAGGAAGGGCAATGGAATATTGCATGAAAACAGAAATTTCTAGAGAAACTTAGCAGGTCGGGCAGCATCTATAGAGAGAAAGCAGAAGCAATGCTTCAAGTCTGGTGACCCTTCTTCAGAACTGAAACAGAATTTTGGGGCCCTTATTTCAAGGGGGTTGGAGGATAAGAGTAGGTGAAGTCTTACTGCAACTGTGCAAGGTGCTGGTGAGACCAAATATGAAGTACTGTGAGCCGTTTTGGTCCCCTTATTTAAGGAAAGATGTTGTTTCATTGGAGGAAGTTCAGAGAATGTTCTCTAGGATAGTCCCTGCTGTGGAGGGATTGTGTCTTAGGAACAAAGGTTAAACAGGTTGGGATTCTACTCACTGGAGTCTAGAAGAATGCAAGGTGATCTCATTGAAACAAACAGGATTCTTAATGGGCTTTACAGGGTAAATGCTGAGTGGATGCTTCCCCCCATGGGAGAGTCTAGCACCAGAGGGCATCGTCTCAGAATAAAGGGGTACCAATTTAAGACTGAGATGAGGGTGAATTTCTTCTTTTAGAGGGTTGTGAGTCTTTGGAACTCTTTGCCACAGAGAGCTGTGGGGCCAGAGTCCTTGTGTCTCTTTAAAGCTGAGATAGATACATTCTTGGTCAGTGGGGGATTAAGGGTTAGACGGAAAGGGCAGGAAGGTGGATGTGAGGAATGTTGAATCAGCTGTGATTCTATTGAATAGTGGAGCAGGCTTGAGGGGCCAAATGGCCTACTCCTGTGTCTACTTCTTAATGGTCTTATATATGCTAACCTTTTCAAAGATGTAATGGCACACCTCTGGAACAGGCGGGACTTGAATCTGGGTCTCCTAGGCTCACATCACATGGACCCTGGTTTACTTTATAACATGCGCTTGACTTTAATGCTTGTAGTTATGGCTGCAATTCACATCAACCCACCTTAGATCGAATTAATGAAGAGGAGATAGTGCTGGTTTACAAAAGGCAAATGTCTAGCCTTGTTTACTGCATCGATGAAGTAGCTGAGAATTTTAATGCAGGGAATATTGTCTGAACTGAATTCAATGAAGCATTTCACTAGGCACCAGATAAAGGGCTGGACAAGAAAATTGACAACACAAGTCATGATTCATGGATCTTGTTTTGGACAGGAGGTTGGTAAGTGGTAAAGTTCCCCTCGCTGGGCCATAGAAACATCAAGACTGGGAGCAGGAGAGGATGATTCAGTCCTTCATCAGGCCCACCATGCTATATGATTGTGGCCAATCCTCTATCTCAGCGCAATACTCCCACTTTCTCCCCATGCCCCTTAATTCTTTTGACATTTAAACATTTGTCACCTGCCTTCTTGGATATATTCAGTTACTCAACCTCCACAGCTTTCTGTGGTAGAGAATTCCATAAGTTCACTTTTCGAATGAAGAAATGTTTCCTCATCTCAGCCCTAAATAAATAGACCTAGAAACATGTCAACGTTGAAGACAGGAGCAGGAAGAGGCCATTCAGCCCTTCGAGCCTGCTCTGCCACTCATCACGATCAATGCTGGTAATCCAACTCAATAGCCTAAACCTGCTTTCTCCCCATAACCTTTGATGCCATTTGCTCCAAATGCTATATCTAACTGCCTCTTGAATACATTCTATGTTTTGGCATCAACTGCTTCCTGTGATGATGAATTCCACAGGTTCACCATTCTTTGGATGAAGAAATGTCTCTTCATTTCGGTCCTAATGGTCTACCCAAATCCTCAAGCTGTGACTCCTGTTTCTGGACACACTCACCATCGGGAACATCCTCCCCGCATCTACCCTGTCTAGTCTTGTTAGAATTTTATTAGTCTCTATGAGATAGCCCCCTCATTTGCTTGAACTCCAGCAAAAACAATCCTAACCTAATCAATCTTTGCTCATACGTCAGTCTCGCCATCTCCAGAATCAGCCTGGTATACCTTCGCTGTACTCCCTCGAGAGCAAAAGCATCCTTCCTCAGAAAAGGAGACCAAAACTGCTCACAATATTATAAGTGTGGCCTCACCAAGGCCCTATATAACTGCACAACATATCCCTGCTCCTGTACTCAAAACCCCTCACACTGAAGGTCAACATACCATTTGCCTTCTATGTTGCCTGCTGCATCTGCATGCTTATCTTCAGCGACTGGTGCATAAGGACACCCAGGTCCCACTGCACACTCCCCTCTCCCAATTTATAACCATTCAGGTAGTTCTGCCTTTTTTCAATACATCAGTGCTATAGATCTTGGATTATGAGACAAAATGCTAATATTTGGGGGTGATGATAAACCTGGAGGATTGGCAAACAGTGAGGGTGTTACAAATTGTCCACAGCCACCAGAATGCACAGACAGCATCCAGTTGGAGGTTAATACAGAAGAGTGTGAGGTGATGTTTTGGGAGAAGGGATGTGGGGATGTAATAGAGGCATAATGGCGCAATCGTTAAGAGTGCACAGGATTAGACAGATCTGGTGATAAACATTCATCTACATTTGAAGCTGGAGGAGGCCTTAAGAGTGTGGCAAAGCATAAGGCTTCATTAATAGAGGCATTGATGCCAATAAACAGTTGAGTTATGTTGCATGTAGCGTTGGTTTAGCCCCAGTAGGATGATTACGTCCAATTCTAGTCACTATGAAATGATGTGAGGGCCCTCAGGACAGTGGGAAGAGGCGATTTTGCAGAATGGTGTCAGGGTTTTGTTGGAAAGGCCAATGATGTTCCCATTGGAGTAAAGAAGATTGGGTACAAGATTAGCACAAGGCAATGAAGTCAAGGAAATATGCTTAACCATTCACCAATTGTACAAGTGCAGTGGAATGCAGATGCAAGATTTTGGGTTAGAGGCATGGTCAGGAGATCTAAGGAATTGAAAGGCAAATGAAGTCTAAACTCAGTGCATTCATCAACAGTACCACTTGAAAGGTTACAAGGGACAGAAAGTGAGGATTGTAAGTAAGACTGGAGATGTTAGCTGCAAGGCTAATTTAGGAAAATAATGGAGAATGAGAGGAGATTGGTCAGATGTGTATGAGATGATGGCAAGTTCTGATGTAAGGTGGTTTAAAAAAAGCTACTCCCACATGCACAAGGAACAAGAGTAGGCCATTAGGCGTTTTGAGCCTGCTCCACCATTCACATTCCTGCATATCCTTGATAATCTAACTCCTTGTGGCAATGAAGATTCCTTACCTCTCATGACTTGATGCCACAAGGACTGAGAGTAAAAGATATCTTTTGACACGGTGTGTGGTGTCCTTCCCTCCAAGGCAGAAGCTTTGGATTCAACTCCCACTCCAGGAGTGGGACAAGCCTGAGACAAATAACCAGGTATGTCAATGTCAGGAGTCAACTCCCCACTACCTGGATGCAGTGCAGTAATGAATAGGAAGGTGCCTTCATTGCTTTTGTGAGGCACGCAAGACTCTGGACCAAGTACAGCAAAATGGGACTATAATAGCTGGGAGTTTGATGTTTTGACTGTTCTGAGGAAGAGTTACCAGACCCGAAACGTTAACTCTGTTTTTTCCTTCACAGATGCTGCCAGACCTGCTGAGCTTTTCCAGCGGCTTTGTTTTTGTTCCCGATTTACAGCATCTGCAGTTGTTTCAGTTTTTATTCTGAAAAACGGGACGAGAACAGCGAGGAGCTTGTTTTTTGGCCAGTGGAGACACAAAGAATCAAAGGATCCCTTCTTTTTCTGGTGCTGTAGACTTCAGAGAGCAGAGCTTGAAGTTTATTTTGGGAGCCAGATCCACTGGGAGAGTTTGTGCAAAGTTTTATGTTTGCTAAGCGAATGATGGTTTGAGATGCAGGGATAGGGGGGAAAAGGGAGGAGAGTGGCACTAGGTGATAGGAGCAGTGGAGGCCCAAGGGGCTGAATGGCCTTGTTCTCCAATATAGGGTATGCATAACTGAGAGAAAGAACGCACGTGTATTACGATGGGGCAGGGCAGGTGGGGAGCACAGAGGAATCGAGAGATAACTGCAGGCGAAGTTGATAAGTTATTGTTTATATTTTCTCATCTCTCTCACTATCGCTTGTGCTTGCCTTTTAGAAACGTTGGCAATACCACTACGATATCCACAACCAGGTGGTCTTGACAGCACAACTGAAGGACCAGCCGAATATCAGCTCCCCTATTTTCGTGGGCAGCGCCTATATCATGGCCACCAGAGAGTTTGTCAGCTACGTGTTTGCCAGTGCTGAGGTCCAGGCCTTCCTCAAGTGGTCGGAGGACACCTACAGTCCGGATGAGCATGTGTGGGCGACCCTGCTGAGAATGCCCAATGTGCCTGGCTCTATCTCGTACACCCAAGGAACCACCAGGACCCTTGGTCGGGCAGTAAAGTGGTCCTTTGAGGCAGGTGACATCGCAAGGGGTGCCCTGTACCCTCCCTGCACAGGAAGGTACCGCCACTTGATTTGTATGTACGGAGCAGGAGATCTACAGTGGGTCATCCACCAGAGACCTTTCTTTGCAAACAAGTTTGACCCTGACGTGGACAACATGGCCGTGCAGTGCATGGAGGAATATCTCCGAAACAGGACACTTGGTGAAACTGGAACTGGGTTGGGGGTTGAGACAGAGTAAATCTGGGCAATGGTGGTGGGTGAGACAAAGGAAATACAGTGGAGACCAGGCACTACGAGACTGGGTACTATAACACTGGTGGCTGTAAATAACAGGCACTGTGAGACTGGGCACTGTAATACTAGTCACAGTAACACTGGGTGCTGTGAGACATAGCACTGTAAATGTTAGGCACTGAGACTGGACACTGTGAGATTGGTTTTGTAACCATCAGTATTTTTCTTTTATTTTTCTCATTTTTGGTTCAGAACTCTGAGTCGAAGTTGAGAATTGAACTTTGAACAGCAGCTTTTTCTTCCTTCTGAACAAACCAGGAAAGTCAAAAGACTGTTTGCTGTTAGAAACTGGCCTGGAAAGATAATGCAGACGAATTACTGTTCTTAAGAACAGTGTAGATGTTTCAGCACTGAGACGTTATTCTGCTCAGGGACTGACAGCTGGATGGATATTGAATCGGTCATTCAGTAACAGGAATACTGCCGGTCAGGTAACCACAGAGAATGGTGAGAAAGAAAGGGAAAACAATGAGTGACCTCACTCTGACTGAATTTTGGGCTTGGAGGAAGTGTTTCTTTGGAAGCTGCTAGACTTGGGCTGGTTTTGTTTTTTGTTTGGTTTGGCTTTGTCTAGTTATTTTCCCAGTTATCAACTTCTTAAACGGTCTGAGACAAGAATCCAAGTCATAAGAAATGTGTAAAAGTCTCCTGAGGTCTGCAGAAGTTGTTTGCATTGGCTGGTGACTTTGGAATTCAAACAAAGCATACGGTTTTTGTGCCTGTAATACCTACCAGCATCAAAGGATTTGATGAAGGCCCACTGTTTATCATTGAAACTGTTAGCAACTGGCAAATTACAATTTTTTAAAAATGTATCCTTTAACGGTGTCGATGTGCAAGTGACGGGTTTATGATCAAAGAAGATTGGGATTAGATCAGAGATGTTTATAACATTACCTTATTTATCTGTATTCTGCTAAAGAACAAAGAACAAAGAAAATTACAGCACAGGAATAGGCCCTTCGGCCCTCCAAGCCTGCGCCGATCGAGATCCTCTGTCTAAACCTGTCATCTGTTTTCTAAGGGTCTGTATCCCTTTGCTCCCTGTCCATCCATGTACCTGTCCGGATACATCTTAAAAGACACTAATGGGTCTGCGTCTACCACCTCTGCTGGCAACGTGTTCCAGGCACCCACCACCCTCTGCGTAAAGAACTTTCCACGCATATCTCCCGTAAACTTTCCTCCTCTCACTTTGAACTCATGACCCCTAGTAATTGAGTCCCCCACTCTGGGGAAAAAGCTTCTTGCTATCCACCTTGTCTATACCCCTCATGATTTTGTAGACCTCAATCGGGTCCCCCCTCAATCTCCGTCTTTCTAATGTAAATAATCCTAGTCTACTCAACCTTTCTTCATAGCTAGCGCCCTCCATACCAGGCAACATCCTGGTGAACCTCCTCTGCACCCTCTCCAAAGCATCCTCATCCTTTTGGTAATGTGGTGACCAGAACTGTACGCAGTATTCCAAATGTGGTCGAACCAAAGTCCTATACAACTGTAACATGACCTGCCAACTCTTGTACTCAATAGCCCGTCTGACGAAGGAAAGCATGCTGTATGCCTTCTTGACCACTCTATTGACCTGCGTTGCCACCTTCAGGAAACAATGGACCTGAACACCCAGATCTCTCTGTTTCTCAATTTTCCCCAGAACTTTTCCATTTACTGTATAGTTTGGTCTTGAATTAGATCTTCCAAAATGCATCACCTCACATTTGTTACATTGTTATTAATAAATTATTAATTTGTGTTTTAATTTATAAACTTGATGTCCAAATTCTGTTATTTGTAAATTCTGGTTAGGAACAACTTGAACAATCTTGACAGTCAATGAATGGTTGAATTTCATTGTTGCAAACCCAGTGATAGGGAGGCTGATTTGGTTTAGCTTGTTATCCCTGTGTCATAAGTGGACACTAACTCTGGACACTGCAATGCTGGATACCGTAACTCTAGACGCTGTCACTCTGGACACTAACACTAGGCTGTGAGATTGGACTGTGACACTGGACGCTGTAATGCTGGACATTGTGATAGTGGACGCTGTAACTCTAGACACTAACACTAGAAATAGTAGTGATACTGGACATCATTTGGATGCCGATAAAAATAAACAGTCGAAAAGAAAACAAACAATATAGAATCTATTTGTAGAAATGGGAACTAAACAGGACTGAATCAGATATGTTTATGGCTGTTCAATGAACAGAAATCAGAACATTGCAGTGAGCCACAGTATGAGAAGTGCAATGATTTAAGATGATTAGTTCTGTGCTGGAAGTTAAATGAGTTGCAGAAACAGGTGCCCTGTGATAGACAGGACTATAAAAGTGACAGCATCCAGGTCAATGTAAAGCATCAGAATAATCACGGATAGAAGTGGGAAGGCACTGGGCAAGGGGAGAAAAAAATCAAGTCAATGCTCTGTAGACATGAGTTCGAATCCCACCATGGCAGATGGTGGAATTTCAATTCAATTTCAGGGTAAAACAGAGTCTTTCCTATTAAAACATTGTTGTGAAAGCTCATCTGATCCACTCATGCGCTTTAGGCAAGGAAATTTGCCGTTTTTACATGGTCTGGCCTACGTGTGACTCCAGAACTACAGCAATGTGCTTGACCCTTAACTGTCCTCTGGGCAACTGGAGAGGGACGATAAATGCCAGCTTGACCAGCGATACCCGCATTCATGAATAAATTGAAATAAATTTGTCCAGCTCTGCTATGCTCCAGGTAAACTTCCTACGCCAACTCTCCAAGATTGTTGAATTCTTCAACAATGCAATTCAGTTCAGGTCCCAGTTCAACATTTAGTTCTATTAATAAAGTTTCATGTAGCTCTGATTTTTAATGTTTGCTTCTGATTAGTTGCGTTAGGTGTTTACCTGTGATCATTATTTATTAATTTGTTAAATGTCAAAAATCATAGAATCCCTACACTGCAGAAAAGAGACCATTTGGCCCATCAGTTCTGCACCAACCCTCCAAACAGCTTCCCACCCAGACCCACTCCATCCTTGTAACCCTGCATTTCCACTGACTAATCCACCTAACCTACACATCTTTGGACTGTGGGAGGAAGCCAGAGCTGCCCAGAGGAAACTCATGTGGACATGGAGAGAATGTACAAACTCCACGCAGTCACCCAAGGCTGGAATTGAACCCAGGTCCCTGGCACTGTGAGCCACCATGCTGCCCGCGTGACACCAGACTCCATGCATCATGTTCTGTTCCCCAAGATGCACGTCGAGACAAACATCGACTGCACCTGGAGGGCCATCAACTCAGTGAAAGATGTTCTTTGGTCTGTCTGAAACTTGGTCTTCCAAAACAAGGAGTTGCCCTGACCAAGTGTTGCAGACTGGCACATTCCAAGGTTCAGGACAGGTGCTGAGGGAGGCATTAAAGCTTGGGGCAGCTGCCACCAAGGCACACTGGGGAAAGACCACTGTCTGAGGTCTTTCTGCCCAAGTTAAATGAGGGTCTGTTCAGTCACCAGACCCTCCCAGTGCCTCAATGATATGTAAATACAACCTTGCACAAGTAAGAGATGCCTTTGGTTTATTTGTTGGATAGAGTCAAACTCCAATGTTTGTTTGTTTCCTTAATATGCTACTGTACAGAACCGAATTATGTTTGTGACAACATATATAAAGATATTCTTTATGAATAAAGGACCCTTCATGGAAACCTCAGCTGTGCAGGAATTGAACTTGTGATGTAGGCACCACAAATGCAGCTATCCAGCTAACTGAGCCAATGTAGTAATACAAGAACTCTGGTGGCACAGTGATAGTGTCCCTAACTCTGAACCAGGAGGTGTGCTTTCAAGTCTTAATTGTTTCAGTGGTATATAATAACATTTCTGGTCAGGTTAATTAGAAAATCTATACTAATACAAGGATACAGCTGTGGTCAGGATTTCTTTGTCAGGGCTGATGAGCTAGGAGTATATGCAGTAAGTCTCAGACTCAGTCTCTTTATTTTGGTTACACCCCACCAACTGACAGAGCAGGCTTTGCACTTCCCTAAGTCCCCACCTAACCTGTCTATCAAAGTCTTCATGTGACCACTTTACCACCATTCCTCACCCCACCTCTGCACACCTGCCCGGCCCCCAAACCCCCAACCCCAGACCTACGAAGAAAGCATGTCAGGTCTAGTAGTGCACTGTCTCCCCGTGAAAGCCAGAGTGTTATTTAAATCAGTAACCCCCTCGCATGATTCCTTTCCCTCACCTCACATGATTTCTTTCCATTCTCTATCATCCCCCACCTTTCTATATAAAGTTGTCCTCTTTCAGTATTGTAAATCCCTCTGCATCCCCGCCTTCTAACTCCAATCCTACAAGTAAATTTCCATGTTCCCTCCTGCAGCAGTAGTCCCTGATCACCACTTCTTGACTTTTAGTGGAAAGAGTCCCAGGATCGATGAGGCTGTATTCCCCAACTGTGTTCCCATGAGAGATTGCACCTAGACCCAGAGGGCATACTGTTACTGGCACTGAAGAGCTGCGATTCCCTCATTCTTGTCTGTTGTCAACCAGCCAGCTGTCTGACCACATCTAAACTGCTGGACAGATATTGGATACCACCCTTGACTTATCGTACACCTTCACTGAAGGGTGTCATCCCAGACTTGACTGAGGCCAACTCGCATTAGATTTCAAGGCATGGTAAAACATGCAGTGTGTTTGGCATTCTGATAAAGAGTCTCCAGACTTGAAACATTAGCTCTGATTTCTCCCTATGGTTGCTGCTGAAGCTGCTTTGCTTTGTGTTTTTGCTAAATAGCACAACAACATGACATATTGTGATCCTTTAAGGTCTAGCTGAGGGGTCAAAGTGCAAAAAGGCAAACCACCAGGCAGGCACAAGTGAGTGACCACTAAGACATCAACTGAGCAACCTGAGATGCAGCCAAGTCTAGTCTATGAGCTGGGTATCTGTTCTTTTCTGCAAATTGTCCTAGCAGCCTGTTGATGCAGGCATGTGTTGTAGAGGACCACTGATGTGCCCTGACAATGCAGAAAGGTTGGGGTCACATATCAGATGCTAAATGTTGGGCACCAGTGTCTATAAACATAGGGCAGCTGTGGCTGTTGCCCACAGAGCATGTCCTGACATGTTGATACCAGGTTTCCAAGACAGAATCATAGAATCCCTACAATGTGGAAACAGGCCCTTCGGCCTAACAAGTCCACACTGACCCTCAGAGCATCCCACCTGGACCCATTCCCCCTAATCAACTATGGGCAATTTAGTATGGCCAATCCACCTACCCTGCACATCTTTGGACTACGGGAGGAAACCGGAGCACCCGGAGGAAACCCACACAGACATGTGGAGAGTGTGGAAACTCCACACAGGCAGTCGCCTAAGGGTGGAATCAAACCCAGGTCCCTGGTGCTGTGAGGCAGCAGTGCTAACCACTATGCCATTGTGCCGCCCCTCTGCTTCAATTCCACAGAAGCTGCCCAACCTGCCGAGTTTCTCCAGGGATTTCTCTTTACGTTCACACTCATCACCAGCCAGCACTCCCTGGGCGGGACCTCAAGTCCTATTGGCCCCAAGCTAAGGCCCGCCCTGAGGACTCTCACGCAGTCTCGAGGCACGGCCGTTTAACAGACTCTGCGCGAGCTTCTGTGCTGAGGTGGGTCTGGAGACTGGAGATAATACGGACTGCAGATGCTGGAAGACCGAGCCTATAGATATGAGGCTGGATAAGCACAGCAGGTCAGACAGCATGCGAGGAGCAGGCAAGTCAATGTTTCGGGCCGAAACCCCTCGTCAGGAGGGAGGATAAATAGCACGGGTGTGGTTGTGGGCAGGATGAGTAATGAGTGATGGGGGGTGATATAGTGATTGATTCATGGGAAGGGTGGAGCCCATAGATGAGTAAGAAGATGGTCAGGAGGGGGAAGGCTGAACATGGCATAAGTGAATGTTAAGACCACACACCTTATCAACATCAGGATCCAACACAACATCCTCCAACATTTCTGCCACCTACAATCAGATCCATCACCAAAAAAAATTTCCTTCCCCACCCCTGTCTGATTTCTGCAGGGAAGGTTCATTCCATGACTCCCTCATCTGCTCTACACTCCTCCCCAAACCCTCCTCCACACCTGGTACCTTTCCCTCCAACTGCAGGAGATGGTGCACCTGCCCCCACACCACCCCTTATCTCCATTCAAGGCTCAAAGTTTGGATGTGGTCTCCTCATATTGGGGAGACCAAACACAGACTCCCCAATGGACTACACTCCACATTCAGGCCTTCCCAATTTGGCTCTAACTGTGACAATATCTAATTCAGAACATTGAGACCCTTCAGAAGTGTTTCTCCCTGTGACTCCTGAAACACACACTTGCAGCAATGCACCGGCATCTCCAGGCACTACAATCAAGACTACCCCAGCTCAGAGCCTCCCTCTCCCAGACCTGCAAAGACCCGCTCCTGTTTTTTATTCTTCGTAGGACCCACAACCTGAACTCACAATTGTACTCAGCTTCATTGGACACTAAAAACCGTAAGTACAGTAAACCTAATGGTGCCTACCACCCAAAATGGGCTTCGCCCACCTCCCAAATCCCCAGCCGTACCCAGGACCTCCCCTACAATGTCCCTGCCACCATTGCCAATGAGGCCACTGTCAGAGAACCCACAGATGACGTCACATCTGCCACCGCCAGGTACACCACTTCCAGGACAGCGAACGCCATCGCTGCAGAAGCCACCGCCTCCATTTCTAAGACCAACACCACAGACACTACTGTCACCACTGCTGCCACCACCTACCCCGCTCCGCCCACCACTGACTCTACTCCACCCATCGTGGACACCGACGCAACTCCACCCCACAGCCGATGCCGACATTGCTCCGCCCACTGCCTCCGCAGCCAGCAGCTCCAGAGGAGACAGCAACGCTGAGCCCTGCCGAGTCTTCACCATCCCCCCCAGACCTCCCCCTCACTGAGGACGAACGGTCAGTCCTCAGTAAAGGGCTCACCTTTGTCCCCCTCCACCCACATATCAACCAATACCGGTCACGTTTGGACATTGAGCAGTTTTTCCGCCTCCTCTGCCTCCACGCTTACTTCTTCAACCGTGAACCTAACCCTCCCTCTACTGACCCCTTCTCCCACCTCCAACACAAGCCCTCCTCCTGGACACCACCCCAAGGCCTCCTACCCTCCCTCGACCTCTTCATCTCCAACTGCCGTCGATACATCAATTGCCTCAACTTCTCCACCCCTCTCACCACTCCAAGCTCTCCCCCGCAGAACGTGCAGCCCTCCGCTCCAATCCCAACCTCACCATAAAATCCGCAGACAAGGGGGGCGCAGTTGTAGTATGGTGCACTGAGCTCTACATCACTGAGGCCAGGCGCCAACTCTCCGACACCTCCTCCTACTGCCCCCTGGATCATGACCGGGGGGGGGGGGGGGGGGGGGGCCGAGCACCAAACCATCATCTCCCAAACCATCCACAACCTCATCACCTCAGGTGACCTC
>JAHRHZ010000151.1:328354-357392 GCA_024137785.1 Ginglymostoma cirratum | reverse complement strand
GGGTTTCGGCCCGAAACGTCAAGTTTTCCTGCTCCTATGATGCTGCTGGACCTGCTGTGTTCATCCAGCCCCATGCTTGTTATAACAAGGTGTGGAGCTGGATGAACACAGCAGGCCAAGCAGCATCATAGGAGCAGGAAAGCTTGACGTTTCGGGCCTAGACCCTTCATCAGAAATGAGGGACAGCCAGACCTTTTCACTCAGGGCCAGGAACCAGAAGCACAACAAGATTACGCCAAGCGTGCACAGCGCTGACCTGAGGCTCAACCGGCGGGTACAACACCGGCTCAGCTTGGGCGTGGCAATTTCTGGAGGGCTGTGTGCCCAACCTTTAGGGAATAGTCAAATGCAGAACAGACCCTCTCACCACCTCTCTCCACCCCCCCCCCCCGGACGGGGTCATGGGGAAGGAAGGCTGCAATTTGCTGATAGATCGCACCAGTCAATCCCTTCTCCCGGTTAGATTCGTGTCTTCCCTTCTCCCCGACACTCGAGAGCTTCTTCAGACTTTCACTCCCTCTGGAGTTCCCCCTCCTACTCTAACACCTCTCCTGCTCTCACTCACCCCTCTGTAACTCCTCACCCTCTCTACTCTCCTGTGTAAGTCCTCTCCCCTCTGAAGCCCCTCTCCCCTCTGTAACCCCTCACCCTTCTGTAACCCCTTAGCCCTCTGCAACCCCGCTCTTCTCTCCCCTCAGTAATCCCTCTCCCCTCAGTAACCTCTCCTCTTCCCCCCTGTCAACCCTCTCCACTCTGTAACCCCTCTCCCGCACTGAAAACGGGCGCATGTTCCGTCGTTTCTCGATCGGAGACCGGGCTCCGCTCGCTGTTGCCTGCCTGCCCGGTTTCTGCTTCGCTTCGGCCGTCCCTGGAACAGTGTTGCCGGGGGAAGTGGAAATGAGGAACCGCGCTGGAATACAGTCAGGATCCGTCAAGCTACAACCAGAGAGCACACAGAGCCACCCAGCCGAATAAACCACGCCCCAGCCTGTGACAAGATGCCCTTTAAGGAAACTGACATCCAGACCCACAGGAGTGTGGTTGACACATAACTGCCCTTGGGCAATTAGGGATGACCAATAAATACTCGCCTGGCCAGGGACGCCCTCATCCCATGAATTTTTTTTAAACAATGCAGCAAAAAAAAATCAAATTAAATCAAACTCACTATTAGTTATCTCTCTCTTTCTCTCTCTGCTAAGAAGTTGGGAATATAGTGGCTTGACTTTTCATAATGCAGCAATGAATCTGAGCAGAGCAAGTTGATATAATCTAAACAAAAAATTCCCCTAGCCTAGGGCAGCACAGTGGCACAGAACATGGAATCGATTCCGCCCTCGGGTTCCAGTAACTGTGTGTGAAGTTTGCACGTTCTCCCCCATGTCTGCATGGGTTTCCCCCACAAGCTCCAGTTTCCTCTTACAATCCAAAAATGTAAAGATTAGGTGGCTTGGCTGTATTTAATTGCCCATAGTGCCTAGTGGTGTGCAGGCTAGGTGGATTAGCCACACACACACACATGCAGAGCAGAATGCTCCTGCAGAATTGAGCAATGCTCTACCCCAGGCAACATCCTGGTGAATCTCCTCTGCACCCCCTCCAGAGCAATCACATCCTTCCTATAATGCGATGACCATAACTGCACACAGTACACCAGCTGTGGCCTCACTAAAGTCCTGTGCAGCTCCAACATGACTTCCCTGCCCATATATTCAATGGCTTTGACCCTTCTTAAACGCCTATCCTGCTGCCTTCATTTTGATGGCTGGACATACACACCTGGGTTGGTCTGATTCTCTGTGCTTCCTCAGTTCTGAGGAAGGGTCACCAGACCTGAAACATTAACTCTGTTGTTTCCTTCACAGATGCTGCCAGACCTGTGGAGCTTTTCCAGCAACTTTGTTTTTGCTGTTGTTGATTGAGACAAGAAAGACTGGCATCAAGAAGGTGACAAATCACTGTCTACCAGAAACTAGTGGGAGTGGATAGGAAATGATTGGGAAAATGACTCATAAGTGGAGATGAGAAGCTGCTATTTTCATTCAGCAACATATCAACATCTGCCTTTGTCACAGAGTCACAGAATCATACAGCATGGAAGCAGACCCTTCAATCCAACCAGTCTACGCCAACCATGTTGCCGAACTACACTAGTCCCACCTGTCTGTGCTTGGCCCATATCCTCCAAGCCTTTCTTATTCATGTATTTACCCAATGTCTTAAACATTGTAACTGTATCCACATCCATTACTTCCTCTGGAAGTTCATTCTATCACAAACCACGCTGTGTAAAAAAAAAATTTCTCCTCATGTCTTTAAATCTTTTTCCTTTCACCTTAAAAATATGCTCCCTAATTCTGAACTCCCCTAGCCTAGGGAAAAGAACCCCTCAATCTCCTAGGCTGCAATGAAAAGTGCTGGTCACCACACTACCAGATGGATGTGGATGCTTTGGAATGGATACAGAAAAGGTTTTCCAAGATGTTGCCTGGTATGGTGGATTTTAGTTATGAGAAAAGGTTGGGTAGACTGGATTTGCTTTCGCTGGAATGCTGGAGGATGAGCAGTGACCTGAAAGAAGTTTATAAGATTGTGAATGGCATCGACAGAGTGGAAAGTATGAGGCTTTTTCACAGGGTGGAGGGTCAATTACTAAGGGACATAGGTTCAAGGTTCTGGGTGGGTGGCAGAGTTTAAATAAGATGGGCAAGATATGTTTTTCACAAAAAGGATGGTGAGTGCCTGGAATGAGCTGCCAGAGGAGGTGGTGGAAGCATACATAATTGCAGCATTCAAGAAACACCTGGATGAATACACAGATAGGAAGGGAATGGAGGGATAGGGATCCTGTAAGTTTCTTTTTTCCAGATAACAAGGTGTAGAGCTGGATGAACACAGCAGGCCAAACAGCATCATAGGAGCAGGAAAGCTTGACGTTTCGGGCCTAGACCCTTCATTTGTGGGGTGTGGGCATCGCTGGCTGGCCAACATTTCTTACCCATCCCTTTCTGCCCTTGAGAAGGTGGTGGTGAGCTGCCTTCTTGAACCGCTGCAGTCCACCAGCTGTAGTTTGACTCACAATGCCATTAGAGAGGGAATTCCAGGATTTTGACCCAGCGACAGTGAAGGAATGGTGATATATTTCCAAGTCAGGTTGGTGAGTGGCTTGGAAGGGAACTTGGAGGTGGTGGTGTTTTCATGTCTGCTGCCCTTGTCCTTCTAGATGGAAGTAGTTCGTGGATTTGGAAGGTGCTGTCTGAGGGCCTTTAGTGAATTTCTGCAGTGCATCTTGTAGATAGTATACACTGCTGCTACTGAGAGTCGGTGGTGGAGAGATGTGGATGTCGTGCGAGTCAAGCAGGCCGCTTTGCCTTGGATGGTGTCGAGCTTCTCAAGTGTTGTTGGGGCTGCAGGCAAGTGGGGAGTATTCCATCACAGTACTGATTTGTGGCTTGTAGATGGTGGACAGGCTTTAATGAGTCAGGAGGTGAATCACTCGCCGCAGAAGTCCTCACTTCTGACCTGCTCTTGGAGCAACTATGTTTATGTGGTGAGTCCAGTTGAGTTTCTGATCAATGATTTCGGGGCGGCACAGTGGTTAGCACTGCTGCCTCACAGCACCAGGGACCTGGGTTCGATTCCACCCTCGGGCGACTGTCTGTGTGGAGTTCGCACATTCTCCCATGTCTGTGTGGGTTTCCTCCGGGTGCTCTGGTTTCCTCCCACAGTCCAAAGATGTGCAGGTTAGGCTGTTTGGCCATGCTAAATTGCCCGTAGTGTTCAGGGAGGCGTAGATTAGGTGGGTTATAGGGGGATGGGTCTGGGTGGATGCTCTGAGGTTTGGTGTGGACTTTTGGGCCGAAGGGCCTGTTTCCACACTGTAGGGATTCTATGATAACCCCCAGGATGTTGAAAGTGGGAGATTCAGTGATGGTGACACCATTCAATGTCAATGGATGATGACTAGATTGTCTGTTATTGGTGATGTGCATAACCTGGCATTTGTGTGACATGAATGTCACTTGCCACCTGTCAGCACAAGCCTGGATATTGTCCAGATATTGTTGCACATGAACGTGGAGTGCTTCAGTATCTGAGGAGTCACAAACGATGCTGAACATTGTACAATCATTGGCGAACATTCCCCACTTCTGACCTTATGATGGAAGGAAAGTCATTGATGAAGCAGCCGAGGACACTACCCCGAGGAACTCCTGCAGAGATGTCCTGGAGCTGAGATGATTGGCCTCAAACAACCACGACCATCTTCCTATGTGTCAGGTTTGACTCCAACCACCGGAGAGTTTTCCCCCTGATACCCATTGATTCCAGTTTTGCTGGGATTCCTTGATGCCAGACTCAATCGAATGCAGCCTTGATGTCAAGGGCTGTCAATCTCACCTCACCTCTGGAATTCAGCTCTTTTGTCCATGTTTGAACCAAGGCTGTAATGAGGCCAGGAGCTGAGTGGCCCTGGCAGATCCCAAACTGGGCGTCATTGCTGAGCAGGTACTGCTTGATAGCACAGTTGATGAAGCCTTGAGGTGAAGACAGTTTTAGTATGGAAGGGCAAAATGTGTCGGGGGTTGAAGAACCTGTTCCTGTTCTGCATTGTTCTTTGTGTAAAGTCCCAGCCTATCTATTTTTATATCTCAAGCCCTGCATTCCTGACAACATTCCTGACATTTTTCTCTCCCCACCCTTATCTGCCTTCCAGGGGAACCTCTCTCTCTGTGACTCCCTCGTTTGCTCCACACTCCCCACTCGGCCCACCACCACACCCAGC
The DNA here is from genome assembly GCA_024137785.1 of Ginglymostoma cirratum. Taxonomy (NCBI): domain Eukaryota; kingdom Metazoa; phylum Chordata; class Chondrichthyes; order Orectolobiformes; family Ginglymostomatidae; genus Ginglymostoma; species Ginglymostoma cirratum. The sequence continues at coordinate 352,606 of JAHRHZ010000151.1, read as the reverse complement.
GATTTTTCCTGCAACCGCAAGAAGTGCTACACCTCCGCCCTCACCCCCATCCCAGGCCCCAAGAAAACCTTCCACATTAAACAGATGTTCACCTGCACATCTGCTAATGTGGTATACTGTATCCACTGTTCCCGATGTGGCCTCCTCTACTTCGGGGAAACCAAGCGGAGACTTGGAGACCACTTTGTGGAACATCTACGCTTGGTTCGTGACAAACGACTGCACCTCCCAGTAGCAAACCACTTCAACTCCCCCTCCCACTCCTTGGATGACATGTCCATCCTAGGCCTCTTCCAGTGCCACAACGATGCCACCCGAAGGCTGGAGGAACAGCACCTCATATTTCACTTGGGAACCCTGGAGCCCAATGGTCTCAATATGGACTTCACAAGCTTCAAAATCTCCCCTCCCCCGACCTCATCCCAAGACCAGCCCAGCTCGTCTCCGCCTCCTTGACCTGTCCATCTTTTCTCCCCCTATCTGCTCCTCCCACCTCACTGACCAACTCCCAACCCCACTTCCTACCTACTAGCCTTATCCCCGCCTTCTTGACCTGTCCACCTTCCTTCCCACCCACCCGCCCCTCCCTCCCAACTGACCAACCCCCATCCCAACTCCCCACTTACACTCACCTTTACTGGCTCCATCCCCACCTCCTTGACCTGTCCGTCTTCTCTCCACCTATCTGCTCTTTTATCCACCTTCCACCATCGCCTACCCCTCTCTCTATTTACTTCAGAGTCCCCCTCCCCTCCCCCATTTCTGAAGACGGGTCCAGACCCAAAACGTCAGCTTTCCTGCTCCTCTTATGCTGCCTGGCCTGCTGTGTTCATCCAGCTCTACACCTTGTTATCATCAACATCCTGGTAAATCTTTTCTGAACCGTCTCCAGTTTAATGCTTTCCTTCCTATAACAGGATGACCAGAACTGCACACAGTACTCCAGGAAAGGCCTCACCAGCATTCTGTACAATCTCAGTATGATGTCCCAACTCTTATATTCAAAGGTCTGAACAATGAAGGTCATCACACTCCAGAAGGCACTGTTTCACCCTGACTCCCCTTGTAACTCCCCACATCTCGCTGGGACACTGATGTGAAACTTCTTGGCACTTTGACAGATACTATGGAGTCTCAATTCTTATTGTTCCTATCTATTACCCCAGTGCAGGAATGTAACATGCATTCCCATAGCAACATCACAATTGCAGATTTGTTTATGAATTTACAGTGAGCAGGCATCACTGGCTGGGGCAATGTTGTCACCCATCTCCCTAATCTCTCCAGTGATAAGGAACTCTCCTCTTTAGCCCCTACTGTCCTTGTGATTTCAGAATCTCCTCAACACAAATGCTGGGCCATGAGGGAGGAAGTTCCAGGACTCTGTCCCAGCAAAACTGAAGGAAACATGAGACAACACAGTGTGGAGCTGGAGGATCACAGCAGGCCAGGCAGCATCAGAGGAGCTGGAAAGTTGACGTTTCGGGTCGGGACCCTTCTTCAGAAATGGGGGAGGGGAAGGGAGCTCGGAAATAAATAAAGAGAGGACGGGGCGGGCTGGAGAAGGGAGGTGGGATGGTGATAGGTGTGTGCAGGTAGGCAGCGGTGGGGATTGGTCAGTGAGGTGGGAGGAACGGATAGGTGGGAGAGAAGATGGGTAAGTAGTGCCAGGTCATGGAGGTGGGGATGAGAAGTGGGGGTTGGTCATGGGCTGAGGCTGGGGCTGGGGAGGTTTTGAAATCGGTAAAGTCCACATTGAGGCCATTGGGCTGTAGGCTCCCAAGGTGGAATATGAGGCACTGCTCCTCCAGTTTGCAGATGGTGTCATTGTGACACTGGAGGAGGCCCAGGATGGATATGTTGCCCATGAAGTGGGAGAGGGTGTTGAAATGGTTCGCAACTGGAAGATGTTGTCGTTTGTCACGAACTTTCCTGCTCCTCTGATGCTGCCTGGCCTGCCGTGTTCCTCTAGCTCCACACTGTATTATCTCTGACTCCAGCATCGGCAGTTCTTACTATCTCTGAAGGAAACATGATTAATTTTCAAGTTGGGATCATGATTGAATTGGAGGGGTACTCTAGACGGGGCAGTATTTCCTTATATCTGCTGGCCTTGCCCAAGAGATGATATTGGTCGTGAGCTTTCAAGGTGCTGTCAACGGAGCCTTGATGAATTACTCCAGAATATTCAGGGTGCACACACACACAAATAGGTAAGTCCTCAACACCACAAGTATAACATTTTTTTCTTGCAAACAAGCACAGGATTCATCAGAGATGGGAAATACAAATCATTCAAACAAAGTCTTATCAGACAATAACATGAAAGGCCCAGTCACCAATGGTGGAGCGATGAGAATCAAGGGATAGTCAAGAGGCTGGAATCACAGGAGGGCAGAGATCATAGAGTGTTAATGAGCATTGATGTTACAGAGATATGGAAGGTGTCAGGGCTGGAGGAGGCGACGAGATATGGAAGGTGCCAGGGCTAGGGAGCAGTGTAGGGACTGGAGAAGGTCACAGAGATTGGGAGGGGTATAGGGACTGGAGAAGGTTACAGAAATAGGGAGGTGTGTAGGGACTGGAAGAGGTTTCAGAGATATAAACTTTTCTGAATCCTATCCAGTTTAATAATATCCTTCCTAGAACAGGGTGACCAGAACTGGACACACTACTCCAGAAGAGGTCTCACCAACGTCCTGTACAGACTCAGTATGACATCCTAACTCCTTCACTCAAAGGTCTCAGCAATGAAGGCAAGCATGCTAAACATTTTAACTCCCCTGTCTGCTATGATGCAAACTTCAAAGAACTATGTACCTGAATCCCTAAGTCTCTCAGAGATAGTAGGAACTGCCGATTTTGGAGAATCTGAGATAACAAGGTGTAGAGCTGGATGAACACAGCAGGCCAAGCAGAATCAGAGGAGCAGGAAAGCTGACGTTTCGAGTCTGGACCCTTCTTCAGAAAAAAATAAAGCTCTCTCTAAGTGTCTCAGTTATGCAACACTACCTAAGGCTCTACTTTTAATTGTATAAGTCTTATCTTTGTTTGTTTTACCAAAATGCAATACCTTGCATTTATCCAAATTAAATTCCATCTGCCACTCCTCGCCCATTGACCCAATCGATCAAGATCTCTGTAATCTTCGATACCCTTCTTGACTGTCTGCTATACTACCAATTTCGATGTCATCTGCAAATGTACTAACCATGCCTTCTATATTTCATCTAAATCATTTATATAAATGATAAACAAAAGTGGACTCAGCACAGATTCCTGGGGAACACGACTGGTCACAGGCCTCCAGTCCAATAAACAACCAACCATTCTTTTAAACAAAAGATGTAAACAGAAAAAGCCAAGACTTCCCGACACTGCCCCATCAGACACTCCCAGGACAGAGACAGCACCATGTGAAACACAGAGCAAAATCCACTCTGCTCTTTCAAAACAGAAAATAAAGCTGCCTTGACTTTGTTTCTTTGTTTTCGCTTTTACCCAATTGACTTGGTCCCCACCACCCTCTTTTGGGCAGGGACCACAAGGGGCCAAAGTAAAACACATTCAAGCAAAATCAAAGAAAACAAATAAATAAACAAACAAATACCTCTGCACCTGCCCATCCAATACTCCTGGGACAGGGACAACAATTGTTTAAAACCTGGAGGAAGTTCCACTGCTCATTACAACTAAAAACAAAATTCCCCTCACACAGCTTACCATCCCGTGCATTTGGGATAGGGACTGTACGGGGTTAAAATAAAAGCCCCCTTGGCTCTTCCATAGGACCCAAAATTGTAACAAAGGGAAAATAAAACAGCCTTCTTCCTGGGGCACCAAACTGAAAACAAACACAAACTTTAAAAGCAAAATGGAAACTTATACTACAGAGACAATTAATGAAATCAGAATATCATTGTCCAGGTTGATAATGCACTCCAGGCCCTGTGGCACCCAATGGTCTCAAAAAGTCTCGGCTGTGCACCGAGTGCCCTATCTCCGGGACCCCTGAGGGTGGATGTAACCGCGACAGAGAGACAGTCAGGAACAACGTGCACCTCTTCGGCCCACTGCCTGAACCTGTTAATGGCCATCTTGCCCAGGCCCAGGAGCAAAGCCACAAGAAGGCTCATAGATTTGTCCACCCCTCTCCGCACCAGGCGCACGTACGTCAGGAGGGTGGGGCTGAAGAGCGGCCAAAATTTTAACAGCAGCCCCTTCAAAAAACTAAAGAAAAAGCTGCAGACGAATGCACTCGACGTGTAAGTGGAATACTGTCTCCTCCAGGCCACAGAACGTACATGTGGACTGTCACTGGCAAACTTACTCATCTGCTGGTTGCGTGGGACTGCTGCGTGCAGCACTCTCCACCCGACATCACCGATGTAAGATCCACTGGGGATCTCCGCTGCCAAAAGGCAAAACATCACGCCATGGCATGTCCGGGCAGTGGCACAGTAATGGCGAGTATGCAGCATCCACCTGGACAAATAACACTTCTGTGCCATTCGGAAGGGCACCGGATGCAAATCTCTGAGATGGCTCAGATTGTGGGGCACCACATCATGGGGGAGGGTCCGAGGCACGGGGCTGATGTTGAGTTCCGGACAGACAGGGGTCAGTTCATCCGTAAGCCCACCGCATAACTGAGCCACCGAGTGCATACAAGGTGTTAGGTCCGAGTGCCTTGTCCGTCAAGCTCCGGATGGCTCAGGCCACGAACCGCACGTGGACCGACACCCTCGCAGTCAACTGTGCCAGCGTTATCCAACCTGGTCCTCTGCCATCCAGTGCGTGCCTGAATCTGGTCAGCCCTGCATCCTGAGCTCTGTCCTCCTTTGGCCAACGCAAACTGCGCTCGAGGACGAACCTGTTCCTGAGCAGTAGCTTCCCGACAAGAGGCGCCACTCCCGCAGCGGGGAGAGCTCCAACACGGGCCGTCCATGTCCCAGACTATGATAGGTCCAGATAGAAGACAGACAATTCCTGAGAGGAGACCCGAGGCCGGGACCACTCCCCGAACAGGAACTGTGCGTCCAAGCACCTGACGGAAGAAAAATGTCATTAGGACATACCACTTTGGAGGGGGTTGGACGTAAAGGTATCACCGCAGGATCTGAAGGTGGAAAGTCACTAGCTGGGTGCGAAGGCACACCAGCACCTGACCATCCTCCTCAAGCAGGAGGCCCAGAACCACAGCAACAACCCAGTGTTGTCCCAGAAAAACTCGACAAGTTTTTTTTTGTGGATGGTGGTGACAAAACCACGGGGAGTGACCAGCCGGTACCACAACATGGCAGCCACCAGCTGGTTTATGACCAGCACTCATGCCCTATAGGACACACTTGGAGCAGTCCTGTTCAGTGCGCTAGATGCATAGTCACCTTGGTTTCCAACACGTGCTAATTCACCGACCAGGATTCCTCAGTAGGACAAAGGTGGACTCCCAGATAGACGAGGTAAGTCATACTCCACGTGAAGTACTGGAGCTCCTCTGGCAGGGGGTCCATCTGTTACAGACCCACACCACGTCCCAAACACTTGCTCCAGTTGATCCTTGCGGAGGATGTCGCAGAGTAGACCTCCTGGCACTCACACATCCTCCACAGGTCAGCTGGGTTTGGGAACAGGAGCTGGACTTGGATGAACTCCAGATCATTTGGGAGGCTGACAGGTGATAGCAAGGAGTTATAGGGAGGTAATCACACCTAAGTTACAGGATAAAGGTAGCTGGGTGATCATCAGGTGAGGGAAAGGGAATAGGCAGATAGTGCAGAGATCCCCTGTGGCCATTCCCCTCAATAATAAGTATACCACTTTGGATACTGTTGGGGTACAACCTACCAGGAGAAAGCCATAGCGGCTAGGTCTCTGGTATTGAGCCTGGCTTTATGGCTCAGAAGGGAATTGGGGAGAATAGAAGAGTGACAGTGATAGGATATTCAATGGTTAGGGGAACAGACAGGAGATTCTGTGGTACCGAGCAAGATTTCCAGATAGTGTGTTGCCTCCCAGGCGCCATGGTCAGGGATGTCTCAGATCAAGTCTACAGGATTCTTAAGGGGGCGGGTGAGCAGCCAGAAGTCATAGTATACATCGGTAGCAATGACATAACTAGGAAAAGGGATGAGGATCTGAAAAGTGAATATAGGGAGTTAGGTTGGAAGCTAAAAGGCAGGACGCACAGTGTCGTAATCTCAGGATTACTACTGGTGCCACGGGCTAGTGAAGCTAGGAATGGAGAGCGAGTGCAGCTTAACACGTGGCAACAAAGCTGGTGTAGGAGAGAGGGCTTCAGATATGTGGGTCATTGGGATACCTCCTGGGGAAGATGGGGCCTGTACAAGAGGGATGGGTTGCACCTGAACTGGATGGGCACCAATATCCTGGGCAGGAGGTTTGCTACAGCTCTTCGGGAGAGTTTAAGCTAGTTTGACAGGGGGATGGGACCAGGAGCTACTGATCAGAGAATGGGGTAGCTGGTGTACAGGCAGATACAGCATGCAGAGAGTCTGTGAGGAAGGATAGACAGTTGGTAGGGCAAAGTTGCAGTCAGTGTGATGGGTTGAAGTGTGTCTATTTTATCGCAAGAAGTGTCAGGAATAAGGGTGATGAACTTAGAGCATTGATCAGTACTTGGAGCTATGATGTTGTGGCCATTACAGAGACTTGGATATCACAGGGGCAGAATTGGTTGTTGGATGTTCCAGGGTTTAGATGTTTTGAAAGAAATAGGGAGGGAGGTAAAAGAGGTGGGGGAGAGGCATTGCTAATCAGGGATGGTATCACAGCTGCAGAAAGGGAGGTCGTGGAGGAGGGTTTCTCCACTGAGTCAGTCTGGGTGGAAGTCAGAAACAGGAAAGGAACTGTCACTTTATTGGGAGTTTTGTATAGAACCCCACCCCCCCATAGCAACAGAGACACTGAGGAACAGATTGGGAGACAGATTTTGGAAAGATGCAGAAGTAATAGGGTTGTTGTCATGGGTAGCTTCAACTTCCCTAATATCGACTGGAACCTCCTTTGGGCAAATAGTTTGGATGGAGCACATTTTGTCAGGTGTGTCCCGAAGGATTCTTGACTCAGTATGTAGGTCAGCCGACTAGAGGGGAGGATGTTGGATTTGGCGCTTGGCAACAAACCAGGGCAGGTGTCAGATCTCTTGATGGGAGAGCATTTCAGTGATAGTGATCACAACTCCCTGACCTTTACTATAGTCATGAAGAGGGATAGGAGCAGATGGTATGGGAAAGTATTTAATTGGGGGAGGGGGAATTACAATGTTATTAGGCAGGAACTGCGGAGCATAAATTGGGAACAGATGTTCTCAAGGAAATGCATGACAGAAATGTGGAGATTGTTTAGGGAGCAGTTGGTGCAAGTGCTGGATTGGTTTGTCACACTGAGGCAAGGAAAGGATGGTAAGGTGAAGGAACCTTGGATGACAAGACATGTGGAACATCTAGTCAAGAGGAAGAAGGAAGCTTACTTAAGGTTGAGGAAGCAAGGATCGGACAGGGCTCTAGAGGGTTACAAGGTAGCCAGGAAAGAACTGAAGAATAGACTTCGGAGAGCCAGAAGGGGGTATGAAAAAGCTTTGGCAAGTAGGATTAAGGAAAACCCCAAGGCATTCTATACTCATGTGAGGAACAAAAGGATGGCCAGAGTGAGGATCTGGCCAATCAGGGATAGTGGAGGGAACTAATGCCTAGAGTCGGAGGAGGTGGGGGAGGTCTTTAATGAATACTTTGCTTCAGTATTCACCAGTGAGAGGGACCTTGACATTTGTGAGGGCAGTGTGAAGCAGGATGGTATGTTCGAACAGGTTGATGTTTGGAAGGAGGATGTGCTAGAAATTTTGAAAAACATGAGGATAGATAAGTCCCCTGGGCGAGGCAGGATATACCCAAGGTTACTACGGGGAATGAGGGAAGAGATTGCGGTACCTTTGGCGATGATCTTTGCGTCCTCACTGTCCATTGGAGTAGTACCAGATAATTGGAGGGTGGCAAATGTTATTCCCTTGTTCAAGAAAGGGAATAGGGTAACCCTGGTAACTTCTGTGGTGGGCAAATTATTGGAGAGGATTCTGAGAGATAGTATTTATGATTATTTGGAAAAGCATAGTTTGTTTAGAGATTGTCAGCATGGCTTTGTGAGAGGCAGGTCATGCCTCACAAGCCTTATTGAATTCTTTGAGGATGTGACAAAACATATTGACGAAGTTAGAGCAGTGGATGCGGTATATATGGATTTTAGCAAGGTATTTGATAAGGATCCCCATGGAAGTAAGGAGGCATGGGATTCAGGGAAATTTGGCTGTCTGGATACAGAATTGGCTGTCCAATAGGAGACTGAGGGTGGCAGTAGATGGAAAGTATCCAGCCTGGAGCTCGGTGACCAGTGGTGTTCCGCAGGTATCTGTTCTGGGACCTCTACTGTTGGTGATCTTTATAAATGAATTGGATGAGGAAGTGGAAGGGTGGGCTAGTAAGTTTGCCGATGACACAAAGGTTGGTGGAGTTGTGGACAGCATGGAGGGCTGTTGTAGGTTGCAATGGGACATTGACAGGATGCAGAGTTAGGCGAAGAAGTGGCAGATGGAATTCAACCCAGAAAGTGTGAAGCGATTCATTTTGGAAGGTCGAATTTGAATGCAGAATACAGGGTTAATGGCAGGATTCTTGGCAGTATGGAGGAACAGGGAGATCTTGGGGTCCACGTCCACAGATCCCACAAAGTTGCCACCCAAGTTGATAGGGTTGTTTAGAAGGTGTATGGTGTGTCCGCTTTCATTGGCGAGGGATTGAGTTTATGCGAGGTTACGCTGCAGCTCTATAAAACCCTGGTTAGACCACACTTGGAATATTGTGTTCAGTTCTGGTCGCCTCATTATAGGAAGGATGTGGAAGCTTTAGAGAGGGTGCAGATGAGATTTACCAGGATGCTGCCTGGACTGGAGGGCAGGTCTTATGAGGAAAGGTTGAGAGCGCTAGGACTTTTCTCATTGGAGTGAAGAAGGATGAGAGGTGACTTGATAGAGGTGTACAAGAAGATGAGAGGCATGGATGGAGTGGATAGCTAGAGACTTTTTCCCAGGGCGGAAATGACTATCACAAGGGTGATAATTTTAAAGTGATTGGAGGTAGGTATGGGAGAGATGTCAGAGGTAAATTCTCTACACAGAGAGTGGTGGGTGCGTGGAATGCACTGCCAGCGATGGTAGTAGAGTCAGATACATTAGGGACATTTAAGCGACTCTTGGATAGGCACATGGATGATCGTAAAATGTAGGGTTTGCACATTAGTTTGATCTTAGAGTCGGATAATAGGTCGGCACAACATCGTGGGCCAAAGGGCCTGTACTGTTTTATGTTCTATGTAACACAAGGAATATGTGGTATATGCTGAAAGAACCACATCCAGCCCTGGCTTGAACAGAGCCAAACCTGACAGCCACTTACAGAAGAGGTACAGGAATGGCTCCACACAGAGAGCGTAAAGCTGGCCAGACAGGAGGTAGCCCTGATATACTCCTCTCTGAAAGTGCAGAGGCGCCATCAGGGACCCGTTAACCTTCACTAGGCTACTATCCAGGGTGCCCTCAGGGTACCAATCCCCCCTACAGTCCCCAGTCAGAACAGGCAGCTCCTCAAGACCTTTCAGTTCTTGTGGCATGGGCAAGACCTCAGTGGCCCACTTCAGCCTCTGAGGTGTCTAGTCCGGTTGTGGTGGGCTGTTGGGGTGCGTTCATGTCCCCCCTTCCTGAGATGGGTTTCTGGAGGACTCTACTCCCTCATGTCTGGGGGAAGTGTTGCTAATACTGGACTCCCGTCACTCCGAGGAGTGGTGCCTTTTCCAGTAGTTGGGGGAAGCAAGAAACACCTCCATCTCTCATGTCCCACTGCTGCTCCTCACAGCCATCCTCCTTTATCCTTGTCCCTCACGGGTTTCAGGGCACGCAGGGGGTCAGGGGCAACTGGGGGCACCACCTGCTCACTTGTGCTTTCATCACTGACGGGTCCCAGGCCGGGGTCCAAATCCCATGCCGTCCTGATGAGCCCAGGACTGCTATCCTTTGCGAGGGACCCCTCCCAAGGATGAGGGCTAATGGTTTGGGTCATCTAGGGCATCCTGTTGGGATCCCAAATGTTTAGTCTTCCTCTGGGCTTTCCTCCCCTCTAGACTCTCTCCTCCCAACTCACTGGTGTCAGTAAACGACGTGGCTCCCTCCTGCGGGTGCCACGAAGGGAGGGGTGACGGCGCCCACTCTGGGTGGTCAGGTGTTGACAGCGACTTTTGAGACACGGCAGTTTCTCTGGAGGTGCCCCACCTCCTTACAGGTCGACACCACATAGCCTCTGCCAACCAGAACACCTGGTATGCAGCACCCTCATGTTCAACTAAGAAAGTGCCCTCCTTAACCTCCTCCCAGGCCAGGCAGATGAAAACCTGTTGCTGGAAGAAGTCGGCGTGTCTCAGGCAGGCCCCTTTCAGGCCAAGCAGTAATGGCTCCACGCCTGACCTCACCTTCCCAAGCTGGCGGAGATGGGGGAGAAAGAGCTCAGATGGAACAAAGGGTAGGATATTCGATAAAACTACCTTCTGAGCAACTACCCTCAGGGCATGGTCGCTCAGTGGTTAGCACTGCTGCCTCATAGTGCCAGGGACCCGGGTTCAATTCCACCTTCAGGTAACTGTCTGTGTGGAGTTTGCACATTCTCCCCGTGTCTGTGTGGGTTTCCTCAGGTGCTCCGGTTTCCTCCCACAGTCCGAAAATGTGCAGGCTAGGTGGATTGGCCATGCTAAATTACCCATAGTGTTCAGGGATGTGTAGATCAGGTGGGTTATAGGGGGATAGGTCTGGGTGGGATGTTCTGAGATTCGGTGTGGACTTGTTGGGCCAAAGGGCCTGTTTCCACATTGTAGGGATTCTATGATTCTATGATTCTATGAGGCAAGAACGTTCCACCGACTCCGCCCGCTCAGTCTTCAGAAGAACACCACCTTTCCGTACACCTTCCATGCAGTGACAATGGTGGGGACGCTGACTACCTCCACCAAGGCTACTGCATATGCCCCAATGGTCATGTCAGGTGACTGTAACATTTCACTCCGAGCTGTTTTCTGAAATAAGTAAAGAGCGAAGACGTCCTTATTCATTCACGAAGTGAGGGTGTTGCTGGCCAGGCAGCATCTATTGTCCATCCCTAATTGCCCAGAGTGCAGTTAAGAGTCAACCTCATTGCTGTGGGTCTGGAGTCTCATGTAGGTCAGACCAGGTAAGGATGGCAGTTTCCTTCCCAAAGGACATTAATGAACCAGAGATAACAAGGTGTAGAGGTGGATGAACACAGCAGGCCAAGCAGCATCAGAGGAGCAGGAAGGCTGATGTTTTGGGCCTAGACCCATCTTCAGAAATGCGGGAGGGGAAGGGGGTTCTCAAATAAATAGGAAGAGAGGGGGAGGTGGATAGAAGATGGATAGAGGAGAAGATAGGTGGAGAGGAGACAGACAGGTCAAAGAGGCGGGAATGGAGCCAGTAGAGGTGAGTGTAGATGGGGAGTTAGGGACGAGATAGGTCAGTCCAGGGAGGACGGACAGGTCAAGGGAGCAGGATGAGGTTAGTAGGTAAGAGATGGGGGTGGGGCTTGGGATGGGAGGAGGGGATAGGTGGGAGGAAGGACAGGTTAAGGAGGCGGGAACAAGCGGGGCTGGTTTTGGAATGTGGTAGGGGGAGGGGAGATTTTGAAGCTTGTGAAATCCACATTGATACCATTGGGCTGCAGGGTTCCCATGTAGAATATGGGTTGCTGTTCCTGCAACCTTCGGGTGGCATCGTTGTAGCACTGCAGGAGGCCCAGGATGAGGAATGGGAGGGAGAGTTGAAATGGTTTGCGACTGGGAGGTGCATTTGTTTAGTGCGTACCAAGTGTAGGTGTTCTGCAAAGGGGTTTTGGCCAACAATTGACAATGGATTCATGGTCATCATTACACTCTTAATTCCAGATATTTAATTCAAATTCCACCATAGCAGGATATGAACCCAGGTCATTGCCTCCCAGTGGCAGACACAGAGAATGTAACCACTACCGCGTAGGAATGACTGGGCCCCACCCCAGATGTTGTTTTAGAGCACCCCCCCCTCAATTGTCATCGCCATTGCCTCCCACCCACAAACCAGGACCACCACAAATCACAGAAAAAGAACCTGATAAAGTCTTGTTCAGCGTCACCAGCCAACACATTCCCTTAGGCCACCACGTCCCAATCCACAGGTCCCAAACAACAGTTCCCCAAAGCTCAAAGGCAAGTCACTGGCAGATGGTATCGGCCTCAGTCTGGAAGTAGTAATGAGGAGAAAGCCCAGTCTCCTAGATCCAGGCCACAGACTCCAGAATACAGTCACTTACAAATAAGTCAGGGTAGCATGGTGGCACAGTGGTTAGCACTGTTGCCTCACAGCACCAGGGACCTTCGGGCGACTGCGTGGAGTTTGCACATTCTCCCCATGTTTGCGTGGGTTTCGTCGGGTGCTCCAGTTTCCTCTAAAAGTCCAAAGATGTGTAGCTATGTAGACTGGCCATGCTAAGTTGTCCATAGTGTTCAGGGATGTGTAGATAGGTGGGTTACAGGCAAAGGGGGATGGGTTTGGGTGGACTTGTTGGGCCGAAGGACCTGCTTCCACACTTAAGCTTCTTGAGCCTGCTCATGATCATTCTTTTCAATGTGGGGCCCAGGGCAGGGCTGAGGTCACAGCATCGCAGCATCAAGCCACATGTGAGGGCCAAGGGCACAGTCTAAGTCACAAAACCAGCAGCACCAGGCAACAGGTGGTACCCCGGTCACAGAACCAGTAGCACCAGGCCACAGGTGGGGGCCCAGGGTAGGGCCTAGGTCACAGTACCAGCAGCACCAGGCCACAGATGGAGCCCAGGCAGCAGCAGCAGCAGAACCAGGAGGAGCAGCAGGAGCGCAAGGTAGCAATCAAAGTCTCTGTCGCCAGGAATTCCACTCTGTACGCTGGCCAGCCAGCTCTCAGCCAATCTCTAGAATCAGGAGAGTTTCTGAATCTCTTGGTTTTTTTCCATTCGCAATCCCCACACTACCGCTACACAGCAGTAGTGCTCATATTTTCCCCACAACAACTGTGATATGTGTGTGTATATGTGCAGGGACTCAGTAGAGACACTATTGCGTAAAGAAAATTATTCAATATTTCCACCGCCAGGAAAATACCCATGTGGCCAGTGAACCAATAACAAGCAAAACCCAATAAGGGCAATGGCTAACATGAAAATAAAGTGAAGGGGGAGGGTAGGGATTAAATCAAAATAGAGTTGGAGGGGAAAATAAAGCACTCCACAGCCCACAGTGACCACCTATCCCTAAAGACATTGAGAGTATTGGTCGACACTGTGTGCTCCTTCTCCAAAGACACTTGGCCTCAAACAAAATTGCGGAAGAGGGTCAGACAGTTGGCAGAGACAATGCCTCCGTGGCTGGCTGCCCGGACCTGTTTATAGCGAGGCTGGCCAGGCCCAACAGCCCATGAGGAGCTCCGTGGATCTGTCCACATCCCTGTGCACTGGATGCCCAAAGATCAGGAGTGTAGGGCTGAAGTGTAACAAAAAAAATTACAAAAAGGCTTTTCAGGTAACTAAAAAAGGGATTGAAAATGCCCACAACCAATATATACATGATCCACAGATTCCACAGCACCTCAGTTGGACTGGGAGTCCATGAACCACCACAATCTGTGGTTGTAAGGGACTGCTGCGTGGAATACCCTCCATCCCAAGTCCCTGAGGGAAAGAGGGAGGACTCCCACATAGACAGCCCTCCACTGGGCATCTCCACTACCCGGCTTCTACCATCTCCTCTGGCTGCAAATTCCAGCCACTTACCACCCTCTGTCACATCTCCTCTGAACTTGCCCCTTCCATATCTTAAACCTATATCCCCTCATAATCGGCATTGGGAAAAAAAAGATTCCATCTATCCATTCTATCCATGCCTGTCATAATTCTGTAAACATCTATCAGGTCACCCCTCAGCCTCAACATTCAAGTCAAAACAATGACTTTTTAAATTGTCCACCACCACTCATGATGGGAGTTTGCAGGACTGCAGAGATTATGTCTGATCCATAGGTTGTGGAATCACTTAGCCCTGTATATCCATTGCTTCTTATGCTTTCTGGCAGGCAAGCATTTCTGTGTTGCAGCTTCACCAGGTTGACACCTTACTTTTAGATATACCTAGAGAATGCCCTCCTGCACTCCTCATTTAGCCAGGTTTGATCCAGGTTTGATCCCTGGTTCTATGTTGTAATATTCGCATTCATCTGCTGCCTCTGCCCTTCTATTTGTTAGATGTCATGTGTTTGGATGTACTTCCTTTAGTCTCTCTCATGCATACAGACATGCAAGTGCAGTCTGTCTTGAGCACGCATGCACACACGCACAGTCTTGCATGCACACACTCACGCACAGTCTCTCGCACGCACACATGCACAGTCTCTTGCGCACACACACACATGCAGTCTCTCACACACATGCACAGTCTCTCTCAGACACACACACGGCCTTTCGCACACACGCACACACATGCAAACTCTCTCATGCACACACGCACACACAGGCACAGTCTCTCACACGCACATGCAGACACATGCACAGTCTTTCGCACTCATGCACACACAGAGTCTCTCACACGCATGCACGCAGTTTCTTGTGCGCACATGCACACACACGCACGGTCTCTCTCACACATGTACAGTCTCCCGCACGCACACGCATTCACACATACGCAGTCTCTCGCAAGCATGCACACACAAGTCTCACTTGTGCGTGGTCTCTCCCTCACACATGGGCAATGTCTCACTCATACACACACACACACACATACACACATGGGCAAGGTCTCACTCATACACACACACACGTGCGCATGCGCAAGGTGTCACTTACACCCACAAATGCACGCAAAGTCTCACTTGCACACACAAAAGCGCACGTAATGTCTCACTCGCACACACAAGCGTGCATGGTCTCACTCGCACACACGCACGCTCAAGGTCTTCCTTGCACATGCACGCACTCAAGGGCTCCCTCACACACACACATGCTCAAGGTCTCCCTCACACATGCATGCGCGTGCACTCAAGGTCTCACTTGCACACACACATGCACACACAAGGTTGCATTCACACACACACACGTGCGGACAAGGTCTCCCTTGCACACGTACACAAACGCGCAACGTCTCACACACACACACAAGTGTACAAGGTCTCACTCGCACACACACATGCATGAGCACAAGGTCTTCCTCGCACACATACACACATGCGCAACATCTCTCACACACACAAGCATGCACACAATGTCTCCCTCACACACATACACACACATCTCACTCGTACACACAAGCATGCATGGTTTCACTTGCACACGCACGCGTGCTCAAGGTCTCCCTTGCACGTGCACACAGTCAAGGTCTCCCTCGCACACACACACGGTCAAGGTCTCCCTCACACATGCATGCGCGTGCGCTCAAGGTCTCACTTGCACACACGTGCACACGCAAGGTCTCACTCGCACACACACGCGCACGCAAGGTCTCACTCGCACACGCAAGGTCTCACTTGCGCGCGCACACACATACATGCGTGCGCACAAGGTCTCCCTCACACAGAGATAGTAGGAACTGCAGATGCTGAAGAATCTGAGAATAACAAGGTGTAGAGCTGGATGAACACAGCAGGCCAAGCAGCATCAGAAGCGCAGGAAGGCTGACATTTCCTGAAGAAGGGTCTAGGCCCGAAACGTCAGCCTTCCTGGTCCTCTGATGCTGCTTCGCCTGCTGTGTTCATCCAGCTCTACACCTTGTTATCTCCCTCGCGCACATGCACACACGTGCAACGTCTCACAAATACAAGCGCGCAAGGTCTCACTCGCACACGTGCGTGCACTCAAGGTCTCACGGACACGGGTGCTCGCTGAAGATCTCACACGGACACGGGTGGGTGCTCAGAGTCTCCCGCACAGGCAAGGTGTCAATCACACGCGCGCGCTCATGGTCTCACTCGTACCCATACACGGGCAAGGTATTACTCACATACACACACACGGTGCAGTGATACAATATCTACAGTGTGCAACAACTGAGATTTTGGCAGTTAGCTGTGTGCACCCTCTGTGCTGGCTTCAGTAATGCACTGTCTACAGTGTGGGTGACTGGTATCTGAACATTCAACTGAGTGCACCCTGTGTATTGAACACACAATGCAATGCGGGATCCTTTCCAGTCTTTACTGCAGGGCACTGCAGCATTTATTGAACTCTGAGTGACCGAATGGAGCCTTGTAGCTGGTTAGGTCCATGCTAGAGGCAAATGTTCAACGGACTGATAACAGAATCTCCGTCGGATCCTGACAAGTTGTCCTTACCCGGCCACAGCACATGACACAGGGGCCGGAGATGGTCAGAGTGAATTCACTCTGAATGAAGTGAGCGTATTAAAAAAAAACTGGCCTTTTGGGGCTTAGAGATGGATTACTTAATTCAGTTTCCCTGATGAATGTTCTTTCTTTCAGAGTTTTGTTTAGGGTCTCTCCTAGTGTCGGATCTGTAATGTGTTTGATGAGAGTGTGAGGGCGACACAGTGTTTGGTTCCAAACAACAACTCAGTCCCTGATGGATTATACAGTGACTCTTGATGCTGATACAATCGTTACCACAGAGGAATAGTCTCAGCACTGATCAACCTCTGTCCCAGGTTCTAACATAAACTGAATTGTCACTGAGGTCTCATGTTAAGAAGTCTACAGTTGTTTGTTTAAAAAAAAATTAGCAGAATATTACACAAAAACAAAACTTTATTACCCAAACAACCATATGTTTTATGACAAAATTGAATGTAGCTTTATAAACAATTGAATACAGCTAATCATAATAAATAATTAATAACAAACAGGCTTACTATACATTTGAACAAATTGCAGAGCAGTGAGTACAGACTTTGTGAAATCGTGTTGCAGCTGTACAAGATGTTGGTGAGGCCGCTTTTGGAGTACAGCGTGCAGTTCCGGTTGCCCTACAATCAAAAGGATATTATTAAACTAGAAAGAGTGTGGAAAAGATTTACGACGATGCCTCCTGAATTGGAAGGTTTGAGTTATAAGGAGAGGTTGGATAGGCTGGGACATTTTTTTTTCCCCTGGAGAATAGGAGACTAAGGAGTAACCTTTACAGCATCTATAAAATCATAAGAGGCATAGGTAAGGTGGATAACAACAGATTTTCCCCATGGTAAGGGAGTCAAAAACTAGAGGGCATAGGCCATGCTGTAGACCTCAATGACTCTATAAAAGCTTCACAGTCACAGCTACACGTCCCTCTGTTCGATAATGAATATCACATACATGGAGGACCACCAGCTGCTACTGAAATTTTCCACCAAATCTTGTTGAAACAAGGAACACTCCACATCGCTTCCTTTTTATTTCAGAATTCCAGGAATTGTTTTTCTGGAGTCAATGTAATATCTCGTGCGTTTCACTTTATCTTTTATGGAGTTGAGAAAAATACAACTCATGCTAAGACAGAGTCCAAACAGCAGGCAAATTCTCCATCCTTTGATCACACAAATATTCGTAAACCAGCCCTGCATTCTCTCAGTGATCGAAGCTGCTTCTTTCCGTCAGAACTGAACAGATTCCTCCATAATCTAAGAAACAGATAAACAATTAATAGCCAACCAATAAAGTTAAAATTACAGAATCATTTAATTATCCAACTGCAATTTTGAAATCGTCATGTAAGTGGCTATACAATTACAAAGGGGTGTAAGGAGGGTTTGGGGAAAGAATCTGAAGAGCTGCCACACACACAGACAGTGTTATAAGAAACTAAGGTATTGACATTAGGAGAATGATGTAAATTGGGCATATACTAGACTGGTGAAATCTCACTGGACTTGTAATGCAATGACCTAGGGTACAAATACAAGTAACTGACAGAATTTAATCTCAAATAATTAATCCATCTGGAATTGAAAGGTAGTTTCATAGTCACCACTGCAGAAACTATCACCGATTGCTGTAAATACGTATCTGCTTCATTCATGTCCTTCACAGAAGGGAATCTGAAAATCTTACCTGCTCTGGCCCAGAAGTGTTTTTAGAAAATATTAAGTGGTTCTGAATGATATATAATGTATGGTTAAAGATATATGGTTCGGACATGAATATGGAATGAAAATGGGATGACTATCTGGTTTCAACTTTAGCATTGAAATTGACAACACACACAGTCAACATGGTAAAGCACTTCTTCCTAATGTTTGGCATCAAGGCAAGTATGGACAAGGAATTTATTTTTGCTGATTTCTACCATTGTTGATAAATTAAATATGGATTTGGTCTTTGAACACCATCTCAAAGAAGTGCTTCAAGTGGCAAAGACACAGAATACAGTCCGACTGGGGAGCATAAGATTCTCAGTAGCAACATGAGGGAACAAATTTCTCAATCTGTGGGGACCTTTTCAACTAGACTAGCCCCGAAGCTAGTGTGAAGGGAACCAATAAGACAGAACAAATTATTTCATCTTAATGAGAGGGGGATCGCAGAGAACGCAGTGCTCAACAGGAGGAAGAGCATCCAGAGGGCAGTAGTAAGAAGTGACTGAAGAAAATTCTGGGAGAAGTTACCTCCATAACACAGAAGGAGATCGCAGAGATTAAAGAGTAGCTGGATAAACCTCTGGAAAGGGAGGGTGAACAGCATTGTCATGTGGGAACCAATAATCAACAAGTTTCAGACAGATCAAACAGCATCTTTCACTGAGTTGATGGTCTTCCAGGTGCAGTTGATGTTTGTCTCTGTGTGTGACCCAGGGAACAGACTGTAGAGCACAGAGTCCTGCATCACGGAGCTGATCAAGACGAACCTCAACAAAACACACTGTATCTTTCTCCAGACTTCCTTTGCAAAGGCACATTCCAGTAGGAAATGTGTAACAATCTCTACCCCATCCTTCAGCCCCTTTGAGGGTAGCATACAGTGGTGCAGAGGCAGAGAAGGAGAGAGAAAGAGAGAAAGAGAAAGAGAGAGAGAAAGAGACAGACAGAAAGAGAGACAGACAGAGACAGAGAGAAAGAGAATTCAATGACAGGAGCAGGGATGTATAGTAGCATATGTGCAGGGCCTTGGTGAGACCACACCTGAAGTATTGTGCACAGTTTTTGTCCCTCGTCTGAGGAAGGACATTCTTGCCATAGAGGGAGTGCAATGAAGGTTTCCCAGACTGATTCCTGGGATGGCAGGACGGATGAATGAAGAGAGACTGAATTGGTTAAGACTATTTTCACTGGAAGTTAGAATAATGAGGGGCACCTCACAGAAACCTACAAAATTCTAACATGATCAGTCAGGGTAAACACAGGAAGGATATTCCCAAAGAGGTCAATGTCTAAGGATATGGGGTAGGCCATTTAGAGCTGGGGTGAGGTTAAATTTCTTCACTCAGGAAACGGTGAGCCCGTGGAATTCCCTGCCACAGAGTGTGTTTGGAGGCCAAACACTGAATGTTTGAAGAAAAAGAGTTAAATACAGTTCCTGAAAAGAATAGAAATCGCTGAAAAACTCAGCAGGTCTGTGGAGAGAGACAGTGTCAGTTCTGAAAGAAGGGTCACTGGACTCGAAGATGTTAACTCCATTTTCTCTCCACAGATGCTGTCAGGCCTGCTGAGTTTCCTCAGCAAGTCGGTTTCTGTTTCAGATTTCTAGTATCTGCATTTCTTTGCTTTCGTACATCATGTTGTGACTGTACAGAACATTGATTAGGCCACTTTTGAAATACTGAATGCAATTCTGGTCTCCCTGCTATAAGAAAGATGTTGTGAAACTTGAAAGGGTTCAGAAAAGATTTACAAGATGCTGCCAGGATTGGAGGGTTTGAGCTACAGAGAGAGGCTGAATGGGCTGGGGCTATTTTCATTGGAACGTCGGAGACTGAAGGTAACCTTGTAGAGGTTTATAAAATCATGAGAGACATTGATACAGTGAATAGCCAAGGTCTTTTTCTGGGGTGGGGGAGTCCAAAACTAGAGGGCCTAGGTTTAAGATGAGAGGCAAAAGATTTAAAGGGACCTAAGGAGCAACCCGTTCATGCAGAAGGAGGTGCACATATGGAATGAACTGCCAGAGGAAGTGGTGGAGGCTGGTACAATTACAACATTTAAAAGGCATCTGGATGTGTACATGGATAGGAAGGGTTTGGAGGGATATGGGCCAAATGCTGGCAAATAGGATGAAATTAATTTAGAATATCTGGTCAGCACAGACGCGTTGGACCAAAGGATCTGTTTCATGCTGTACAACTCTATGACTTGAGTTAGACATAGTTCTTAGGGCTAAAGGGGTTAAAGGGTATTGGGGAGAAGACGGGAAGAGGTCTCAGAGTTGGATAATCAACCATGATATATTTAATGGCAGTTCAGGCTCAATGGGCCAAATGGCCTATTACTGCTCCTATTTTCTGTGTTGCGATTAATTATGTTGAGCAGGCCTGAAGAACATGCTGTGGGCATGACATGAGGCAATCATTGTCTAGAATAAGATTGAGATGTTTAACATTTGAACATTAGCATAAGCACTCACTGAATCAGCTCCAAATTCTTGCAGTTGATGGTGAAGTTTCTCATAGTAGGAATACAATCATCTGTGAATTTATTTCCATCCAAGTATAGCATTGACAATGATCGGCTCACACTAAAGGCCACCCTCAGGTCTTCAATGCAAGCAAATGTCAGATTGTTATCCTGCAAACTAAGGGTTAATAATTAAAATCAGTTTACAAAACGGCTCAAAGGTAAAAAAAAGAGGTAAGGAAGAGCAATACTCATATGAGCACAAGAAAAGGAGAAGTCTTTTGAACCATCAGCTTCCTTTTCAATTTATTTGACTCAGTAATGACTAATAATCGATTCAATCGAATGTTTTTAGTCCTTAATACTATTAGAGCCTTAACTGAAATGTGCTGCTCTTCATTTGAAAAGAAAATGTTTTACCACAGCCTCATTGAATCAAAGAAGGCACAATGCAGGAAGAGGTCATTCGAGTCTCTCAATGAGTAAGTTACTTACTGCCATTCTCCAGCTTTTATCCCGTATTCCTGTGCTTTGTGCCTTTCCATGTCAAAGTTTACTTCCTCTGTGAACACTGTCTGAACTGAACCTGTCTCTGCCCTTACCTCAGGCAGCACATTCCAGACCTTCACCATCACTGTGCAGAAAAGATTATTTCATATTGCTTTCGCTTCTTTTGGCAATTACTTGAAATTTTGTGCCTCATGCTTGATCATTTCATGGCTGGGAAAGTTTATTGCTACCTGATTTGATTTTAATTTGATTTTAGGGGCGGCACGGTGGCTCAGTGGTTAGCCCTGCAGCCTCACAGCACCGGGGACCCGGGTTCGATTCCAGCCTCAGGTGACTGTGCGGAGTTTGCACATTCTCCCCGTGTCTGCGTGGGTTTCCTCCGGATGCTCCGGTTTTCTCCCACAGTCCAAAGATGTGCAGGCTAGGTGGATTGGCCATGCTAAATTGCCCATAGTGTTCAGGGGTATGTGGGTTATAGGGGATGGGTCTAGGTGGGATGTTCCAAGGGTCGGTGTGGACTTGTTGGGCCGAAGGGCCTGTTCCCACACTGTAGGGATTCTATTCTTATTTATTGTAGTCACATGCACCTAAGAACAAAGCTTTTCACTGCATTGCGAGCAGTACAGGCAGATCAAAGCAAACAAGGACACAGAGATCACATGGTGCTTAGACAGAGCGAGGCATACAGGTTACAACTACACAGAAGGTACACGAGGCAGAATCAACATTATTTGAAGCTAAAGAATCCATTCATCAGTCTAATCATGGCGAGGAAGAAGCACCTGTAGGTGCGTGTGTTCAAGCTTCTGTATCTTCTGCCTGATGGAAGACGTTGTAGGAGAGCATTACCAGGCGGGAGTGATCTGTGATGATGTTGGCAGCACTTCCGCAGCAACAAGAAATGTAAATGCAGTCCATGGATGGAAGGTTGGCTTCCATGATGGTCTGAGCTGTAGACACAAATTTCTGTAGTTTTACAGTCCTGGGCACAACAGTTGCCATAGCAGGCCATTATGTACCTGGACAGTATGCTTTCTATGGTGCATCTGCAGAAGTTGGTGAGGGACCTTTTGACTGAATTTCCTGAGCCGCTTGAGAAAGAAGAGGCATTGTTGTGCCTTCTTGACCGTCACATTTACGTGGGAAGTCCAGGAGAGGTCGTCGGTTACATCGCTCCTAGGAACTTGATGCGCTCGACCCTCTCCACCTCAGCTCCGTTGATGTAGATGGGGGCGTGTTCTCCTTTCACCCTGAAGTCAATGATCAGTTCTTTTGTTTTGCTGACATTGAGAGACAGGTTGTTATCATGGCATCATGACACCTCTATCTCCTTTCTGTATCTTGACTCATTGTTGTTTGATATCCGTCTGACTCCAGTGGTGTCATCAGCAAACTTGTAGATGGCGTTCATTTGGAATTTGGCTACACAGAAAGTAGGGTGTATAGAAAGTACACAGGCTGAGAATGCATCCTGTGGGGGTCCAGTATTGAGGATTATCATGGAGGAGGGGCAGTTGTCTATCTTCACTGATTGTGGTCTGTGGGTCAGGAAGCTGAGGATCCAGTTGCAGAGGGTGGAGGTGAGACCTAGGTCCTGGAATTTTGAGATTAGTCTGGAGGGGATTATGGTGTTGAAGGCAGCGCTGTAGTTGATGAGTAGGAGCCTGCTGTAGGTGCCCTTATTATCCAGATGTTTCCTCTGTCGTTACAATTTATAATATTTCAATCAAATTTTGTCACAGCTTCCTTTCTTTAAGGGAGATACATCAAATTTTTGGAATCCACCTTCATAACTATGTTCATGATCCCTCAACTCCTTTAATGAATTGTTTCTTTCCTCTTTCCAATGCCCTGTAACTCTCCTAAAGTGCCATGACAGCATGGGATGTAAATACATCGGCTGAGGCCAAGTTTTTTTAATTGAACAAACAAATTAAACATAACCGTTTTTCTTTATTTTCTGATTCTTAACAACTTTTATTGTTGAGAACCCCAAATTATAACATTCTAGGTTGAAGAAGTGTGGCCTGAACTGGCTCCGGAGCAAATGGCTGAACTGTAACTTCAAAATGATGTTCTTTTCTCAATCTTCTATCTAGCTACTCTGTCCCATCATTCAGCGTTTTAAACTTCGCCATTGGTTGCGACATGATCATATTTTCCACTAAAAGAAATCATAAATGTCTCTGAAAAATGTGCCCTATAAAGTTTCTGATTCAATTTCTCCCTACTATCTTTCTGTT
Source organism: Ginglymostoma cirratum (assembly GCA_024137785.1). Taxonomy (NCBI): domain Eukaryota; kingdom Metazoa; phylum Chordata; class Chondrichthyes; order Orectolobiformes; family Ginglymostomatidae; genus Ginglymostoma; species Ginglymostoma cirratum. The sequence continues at coordinate 329,192 of JAHRHZ010000151.1, read as the reverse complement.
GAAATGTTGTTGCAGTTTAATATTTACTTGTGCACAACAGAACAGAGTACTCCAGTACTGCAGTCTAGCAAGATACATTACCACTGCAGCATTAATTCCATTCACATTACTGCACTGACAAATGAAAAGAGAATAATTGAAAAATAAATCAACAGATATATATATTCAACAATGGTAACGTCAAAGACAAAACAAACTCTTGACTTGCTAAAATTAATTCTGCACAAAATTTGGGGTTAACATTGGGAAGATTACTTACTCCAGTCTCTTTGTTTTGCATTCTGGGTGCACCAATGATGCAGACAAAATGCTGATTCCGGTATCTCCTATGCTGTTGTCATTCAGCCTAATGGCCAAGAAAAAAAATAAACAAATAAGGAGCGGAAAATCTCTCTGATTAACAAAAAATCTACTTCACCTTGCAGAAACCTACCCATTGTTTCTCATTGTTTTATCTGCCCATGCTTCAATGGGCCAGAGTAGTGCAAAATTAGGAAATAGATTGAAATCTTGAATAAGGCACAATGGTTCTCATTAAATTACTTGGTGTCCACTGAACGCAGATTTTAAACAATGGATTCAATAAGAAAAATTAGAGATATACAGCTTTTATTATATATTTCACTCAGCAAGTTGCTATTACTCGTATTCACTGACTGAAAGGCTGTTGACAGTACAATCCAGCAAAACTCTGAAAAGAAGAATTTGTTATATTCCTGAAGGAGAAAACTATGATGGTTTTGAGGGAAGAGGAGACGAACAGGATAAAGTGTGTCGGTCATTTAAGGCGCCAGAACAGACACAACTGGTCAGATGGTCTTATCATGTACTGCCCATT